>CM076669.1:282735-294004 GCA_038496675.1 Rachycentron canadum | reverse complement strand
CTCTCTCCCTCTCTCTCCCTCTCTCTCTCTCCCTCCCTCCCTCTCTCACCCTCTCTCTCTCCCTCTCCCCCGGACGTGACGCAGTGCCTTCAAGCTAAACCTAAACGCTAACCCGCCGACAGGGGGCAGGACTGAGCTTTAACGAGCTGAATGACCACAGAAGAAGAAGTTAGCGCGGGTTGTTTGACTGTTTGCTAACTGCTACGGAACATTTCGCGGATCCGTCTGATTCAGACTCTTCGGTGAGTTTTTTGTTTTTTTTCGATGTAACGTCAGACAGACGTTAACAGACGTTAACAGACGTTATTACAGACACGTCCATGAAGAGTTGTGACATGTTTTACTTCGTATTCCAGCTCTGACAGTGACAGTCTCGGTTTGTCCAGAGGGGAAACTCCACCGAATTCAGTCTAAAAATCTGTCATTTCTCCGTTTGCTTTCATTTGGACGTTAACTCTCAGGAGAGAGAAGACTATTGAAGACGTTTGACGAATGAATGAGATGCTGTGTTGTATCCGGTGGTTATAAAGTTTAGACGGAGTCAGATTTTTAAATAATTTTTTAAATAAAAATGTAATTAAAGTCAGTTCAAAACGTCAGAGTCAACATTTAAACGTCTTTCTACTCACTATAATTCAGAGGGAAATGTTTCTGAATTGTGTCTCTGTATTTGTTTCTTCAGTGGGGAAACCACCTTTAGCTCTAAAAACCTGAAGATCATAAACCCTGTAACACAGACGTTATGGCAGAGGCTGATTCACAGTAGATTGTCCTTTATAAAGGCCAGTCTGTATAATGAGGCCTTTCACTTCTGATCTTTGAAGTCCTGCTGACAGGTCGTCTGGTCTCTAACCTGTGATGAAGTGTTTGATCTTGTTGTACAGTGACCTCATGGAGTCCACGGAGAGCAGGTTCGCTCACCTGCTGCAGCCCATTCGAGAACTCACCAAGAACTGGGAGATCGACGTGGCTTCGGAGTTAAACGACTATTTGGAAGAGGTGACTGCTGCTCTCTCTCAGCCACTGATGTTTACACAAAGACTGGCCACCAACAACATTCTCTTCAACTTCAACTGGAAAAAGAAAATGATCTTGACACGTCTCTCTTCCTGTCTGTTGTAGCTGGATGAGATGTGCATCACGTTTGATGGAGGAGAAACTAGACTGAACTTTGCAGAAGCTGCGCTGCTGATCCAGGGCTCAGCTTGCATCTACAGTAAGAAGGTATGACACAGGAAGTTAGGCCGCGATGGTTGATGGTCCATAAGAAGCTCATGTTCCTGTCTGACTGTTTCAGGTGGAGCTGCTGCACAGCCTGGTTTACCAAACTCTGGAGTACATCAACGACAGGAACAAGAAGTAAGAGTCTGTTGTCATCGGTGACGCTGCTCCTTGACAGTGAAACCACAGATGCTCTTCTCACTCCTGTTTCTGACGAGGTCTTGGGTCTAACTTTGTGATGATGTCATTTCTCTGATAGACGTAACAAACAGGCGGCAGAGTGTCATGAGGGCAACGCTGATGCAGCAGCGAGTGCCCACGACGCTGATGATGCAGCTGTGGTAAGAAACAAACTGAGCTGAACCAGACTAAGGAGACAAGTCTGATCACACTGTATTTAACATGGTGTAGGTCTCTGTGGCCCAGAGCCTCACGTACACACTGAACCTCCTGTACGAAGCTCTCAGTCCAGAATCCAGAGTCCTGGACCAGCATCAGAAATGGTCTGACTGATTCTTCTTTGTCTCTCTTAGTTCACTCCACTGGACATCAACGTGTCAGAGACTTCACAGAGAGTCGACTCCAACACGGTCGGCCTCCACCCACCCACCCACCCACACACACACACACACACACACACACACACACACACACCATCCCAGCCCCTGACAGTGAGAACACTTCATCTGTAGTTTAATGAGTCGGTTCATCTGTAGTTTACTCTGACTGTTACTCGTGCTCTGTTTTGTTTGTCTGGTTCAGACTGTGAATGTGGCTCCTCTTCCTCCTGAGTCTCTGATTCCTCCTGAGACACACGAGAAGCATAAACTCCCTCTGATCAGGTCAGACTCCACAGATGTCATATCCTTTCAAAATAAAGGCGCAGCATCTGTTTTACCTTGATAACGTTGTGTGTGTGTGTGTTTGTCTGTATGTGTACACTAGCCTGAAAGGGGAGGTCCTGTGCAGTCAGAAGGATTTCAGGATCAATCTGTTCGTCCCAGGAGATGAGGACCTGATCCTCCTCACATTGGGATCAGGGTCCAGGTTAGTCCTGGACCCTGATCCTGAACAGCCTTCAGACTGTTTGCAGCAGCAGGAAGGTGACATTTCATCAGTGACGTCCTGAAGTGTGAAGCTGATCATCTTAGATCATTGACCTGATCAGAGATTGTGATGTGAAGATGCTTCACTTTGTTATAAAAGTTTTTTTTATAGTTCTCACTTTTGTCTCATAGTTGTCTATTGGTTTGTTTGTCTCGGAGCAGGTGCTGTGGCTCCGGTCTCAGGTGACACTGCAGTGGGCGTGGCTGATGGAGATGGTGACGCTGCAGAGAACTTCCTCCCGTTAGATGACAACAACATGGAACTGGACCAGGACCCGGAGGAACACATCGCCAGACAGCAGGTCTCAGTTCTGGTTTCCTCTGTGTTTGTGGGAGAACAGACACTCTCACTCCCACTGAAACAGATGATTAGACCTCTGTTGTTTCTTCTCGTCAAATGTCTGCAGAGGTTATTTATCTGTCTTTATTAACTGAAATGGTGCGTTCAGGTGCTCTTACTCAGAGGAAAAATTACTGTTACTTTAGCTCTTCTATCATCAGATTTCCTCCCATTGTGTCTCAGGCTCCAGGTGAGGGCAGGATGGTTCGAGAGAGACGACAGGTGGAAACTGACAAACAGAGGGAGGAGGCGCCGCTGGCTGTACGTTAACTTACCTGTCTAATTATTAATGTCAATTATTTTTTATTCTCATCCTTCTCCTGAACCCACCACTTAAACACGACACTCTTTTCATAAGCTTATGTCTCAAAATAATAATAATTTCTTCTCATCCTAAAATTTATTATGAAATTACATCAACAGGAATTTTTCTCTAATCACATTTTAATAAAATGACATTATTTTCTTCCAATGATCATAAATCTATTTATCAGAGCTTCACTGTCGTGAGACTAAGACTTTGTCTTTGAGTCTTTTCCTCATGAAGTTCAGACTGTGTCCTTTACATTTGAATCGAGTCACAGCTTTTCCCTCAAAATATTCTGACTAGTTTCTAAACTGACTCTGATGGTTCCAGCATCAGCACAATATAAAAGTTTGTTTTTATACATTTAAAGTTAAAATGTAATTTATTATTTTTTTAAATTGTGATGATACTGGAATTTCTTTTCCATTTTGATCCTGGTTTTATTCTTGAAATATTAAAACCTGGTTTTAAAGGACTTTATTCTAAATGAATAATAAAGATGAGGTTTATAGTTCATAGATCAGGTTTTCATCACCTGACCTGTCTCTCTGCTCCAGGTGAACGTGTGGACATTTCATGACCCATATTCTGTCCTGGGGGAGGACAGACCCTTCAGACCAGGTGACCATCAGGATTCAGGTGTCTCGAGGAGGCGTGGCTCTCTGTGCTGACACGTTGTTTCTGTGCAGGAAAATGTTACAAGGTCCCTGACGGTCTGGACGACGGTGGGAAGAGGAAGAGGAAGCGGCCATCCTCGCTGCAGGACTTCAGGAGCTGGTTCAGAGGAACCTGTGAGGATCATGTGATCATGTGTCTGATCAGTTCTGGAGGTTCACCTGAGATGCTCCTTAACTGTTACTTATGTCTGTGTTGCAGATGATCCTCCAGAGCATAAACTGAAACATGGACCCAGATTCACAGGTCTGCTCCTCATCCTCCCTCTGAACCCTCCAACCTCTAATACTCCATCATCATCAAAACATTATTATGCCTGTCCTGTTGTGTTTCATTGTCTTCAATTGTGTTGCTGTTTTGACCTGTGATGTCATAGCTTAAATCATCTGACGGAGTCGTTCAGTTTTAAACCTTCACATAAATGATAATCATAATGATAATCATCATCATATTTTCTGGCCTTTTCTAAACGTGACAAAGAAAATTTGATTAAAGGACAAAATTCAGATGAGACATAAACCAACACAAGTGATTTAAATTCAGTGACAGATGTTTTCGGATGAACAGTAAAACCCTGTGAGAACAACATGAGCTTCTTGTGTTTCAGACCTGAACTACATTTATCTGAGCACCATGAAGGACAGACTGAAGCTGAGGAAGAGGATCCACAGGAGAGAGGTCAGTCTCTGCACAGCAGTTGAATCATCTTATTGACTCAGGTCCACATCTGTCACCTGTCAGATCACAACACTGATCATTGTTTTCGTTTCTAATCAACCACTGAATTGATGATGCGTTGTGTGATGTCACTCAGGGTGTGGTAGTTTCTGATGAAGAGCTGAGAAGGACCTTTCTGGAGCATGAGGGGGCGGGGCTGCAGGAGGAGGAGCCTGTGGATAGATTCAGACACCCCGACCTGCTGGGTAAAACCCCTCAGTCTGTTTTCAGCCTTCACTCCTGGACTGATGTTAAATCAGCTCCTCAGCTCCTTTCACACTTGTTCTTATGACAGTTTCAAATATCTTTAAAGGTGGAGACGACGACGTCTCGGACAACGAACAATTGTTTCCTGATGATATTCCTGCTGAGTTTGGAGGAGCAGACGTTATAACGGCAGGTAAAACACCTGAGGCCGACAGGACAGGCGTGTTTAGGGTCAGAGGTTGGATTTTAATGACTGATTATGATTTAATTTAAATGCTTAAAATATGAGTATTAATTTCAAAATAAAACTTGGTGGAAATATGGTTTAAGTTAAATTAAATTACAGCTGAGGTTCACTTTTATTCTTATTCTGCTTGTTAATTCTTCATAATCATTTTGTACCATGTCCGAAGATGTTGGAAGCTGCTCCTCAGTCCAGTGTGAAGTCAGATCTTTAATCTCCTCAGCTTCCTGTGACAGGATCAAACAGTTTGGCCTCGTGGCGTCACCGACTTCATGTTTCATTGGTTGTCTCTGGTGTTTCTGTCTGCAGACGCTCAGAGAGACGAGCTGAGTTATGAAGATCTGGTGAAGCTACGTGTGGTTCGTCATCATCATGATCCTTTTAATGACATCACAATGTTTACTGTGTTCAGATTAAACAGTGGTAACTGGAGGGAGATTAATCACATGTATTGTCAGGGAGATCAGATCATAGTTAAATATCGTGTGTGAGCTCTGGCCCTGACGTGCTGTGTCTGCTGCCGCCACAGGAGCAGCTGGTGGTGAACTGTCAGGGTTACACTCAGGAAACAGCTCTGTCCCGACGGGTCAAAGACTGGGAGGACAAGATCCGACCTGAACTGGTTCTGCAGGTAAAGCCCACTGGAAACCAGTTCAGACTGTGGTTTTAGACCCTGAGGTCTGTTCCCCCCATCATGTCCTGTTTCTGGTGTCTTCAGGAAGAGCGTCCTGCCTTTGACATCCACGACTATGGAGACCAGATCGTCAGAGTGCTGAACAGCGTTGGGCACCGCAGGTCTTTCTCGTCCGTGGTTCAGGGTCTGGACAACTTTGAGGCCTGTAAATATCTGCTGGCTTCACTGCAGCTGGTAAATCCTACACACCATGAAGTATACACAACACGACCAGCACACGAATCCTGTGTCACAGATGTCCTGACCGACTTCCTGTCTGCTCTCAGGCCAACGACTACACGGTGGAGATCGACAGCGCTGAGGGTCTGGAGGAGAGTCTGGACTCCATGGGCCTGACCCTGCTCAGCACACACAGAGCCACAGACCGCTTCAAAACTCTGATGGCTTCAACCTGAGACCGGCTGAGGTCACACAAGGGTCCCTGTGACATCACTGACATCACTATGACATCACACTGAGATTCCTCTCTCTCGCTCTCTCTCACCTGGAGAAATGTTTCCTCATTGGTCTTTTAAAATATAAACATTTGTAATAAATAAATATTGAAAATAAAATATAAACTGATTGGATCAATAATTAATCAGCGACATCTCTGACTACGAACCTCAATGTGGTCGTTCAGCTAAAAACTGTAGAGACTTCAAATCCTTCAAGTCCCAGACTGTTGTCATGGTGACGTTGTAGATTTTATTACTTATTGTTTGTTTTTAATTCCAGAACATTTTCTGACGGCTGAGATTGGTTTTTCAAACTCTTTCACATGACTGAGTAATGTCTGACATTACTGGTAAAAAACTGATCAATTATCAGACTAGTGGCAGACTGTTGTTCTGGGGACCAGGGGACCGGGAGCTCCCAAAGCTGCAGGGGACCGGGGTCTCTGGGGACCGGGAGCTGCAGGGCACCAGGAGCTGCAGGGGACTGGGAGTTGGAGGGGACCAGGAGCTCCAGGGGACCAGGAGCTGCAGGGGACCAGGAGCTCCAGGGGACCAGGAGCTCCAGGGCACCAGGAGCTGCAGGGGACTGGGAGTTGGAGGGGACCAGGAGCTCCAGGGCACCAGGGGACCAGGAGCTGCAGGGGACCGGGAGTTGGAGGGGACCAGGAGCTCCAGGGCACCAGGAGCTGCAGGGGACTGGGAGTTGGAGGGGACCAGGAGCTCCAGGAGCTGCAGGGGACCAGGAGCTGCAGGGCACCAGGAGCTGCAGGGGACCAGGAGCTGCAGGGGACCGGGAGTTGGAGGGGACCAGGAGCTCCAGGGCACCAGGAGCTGCAGGAGCTGCAGGGGACCAGGGCACCGGGAGCTCCCAAAGCTGCAGGGGACCGGGGTCTCTGGGGACCGGGAGCTGCAGGTCTAGACAAGACTGGGAGCCTTTTCACTCCAGTTAATTCATGCACTTGATTAAAAAACTGCTTCAGAAAGAGAATTCAAACTTTTATTAACTCTTTAACTGTGTAGTGTCTGGTTTGTTCAACAGAACATGAGCTGGAGTCAAGTCCAGGTCCTGACTCCAGGTCCAGGTCTTGACCCCAGGTCCAGGAGCTGCCTGAGGTGTTACTGTCTCCAGATTTCAGGAATTGAACTGATGCCTCTTATTGTCCTCAGAGGCTGATGTAAGTCTTGATGTGGTTCCTGATGCTCACGGTGATCTGGTCCTGGTCCTTTGTCCTGTTGTAATAGTCCAGAAACAGCCCGTCAGGACTGATGAGGTAGATCAGGATGGTGTGATCCACAATGTAGTCTCCATCCTCGTCTTTAGGTCCGGGGCTGGCGTACACTCTGTAGTCCTGTCCTGCCTGTTTCACCTCCTCTGATGTACCTGTCAGTCCGATCAGGCGGGGGTGGAAGTCTTTGATGTATTGGGCCACCGCCGGCACGTCGTCCCTCTCCGGGTCCACAGTGATGAAGAGCGGCTGGACCGGTGGCAGTGAGGTGTCCTGGTCCAGAGCAGAGACCACAGCGCTCAGCTTCTCCAGCTCCTCGGGGCAGATGTCAGGGCAGTGAGTGAAGCCAAAGTACATCAGCACCCAGCTGCCCAGGAAGTCCTTCTTGGTCCTGCGCTGCCCCGTGTGGTCCAGGAGGCTGAAGCTGCCCTGACCCAGAGCCACTCGCTGCAGCTGCTGGATGCGCTGCTGCCGCAACTTCTGCTGCTTCTCCGAGTACGTGAAAGTACACACGGCCAGAACACCGCCGCCAATCAGCAGTGTCACCAACACACGAGTCCTCAGCTTCAGTTTGGCTGCAGCGACAGACGGGTTCGGACCCCGAGACAGGAAACGCAGCGGAGGAGGAGGAGGAAGAGGACCAGACGGTCTGATGTGACAGCTCTCTGAGGTCAGCCACACTGATGACACAAACCTCTTCTGGACATGAGGAAGACTTCTCAGGACTCTTCCTCCTCCACACAGTCCACTCACAATGAACCACAGCCCCGACATCTTTGATTCACAACGTCCTGCAACACAAACACAACGCACTGTCAGGTGAGTGAGGACGTCATCACGTCCTCTCATCCAGGCCTGCTTTCAAAGTAAAAGCACGCACTACTTCAGATATCGTCTGATGACATCATAGATAAGTAATAAATGGGTTTAATTGATTTAAAGTGACATAAGTGACCATGGTGTCAGATTCTTCTCTCATGGTAGAAACGATAAGAACAAATCAGCATGAATCGCCTTCACATTCCTGAAGTGAAACGAGACTTGATAGATTAAATTATCAATAAGAATTAAACTGAACAGATGTTGCTTTAAAACACTGAAGAGAAAAACATTATTGTCCATCACAAATAAAATAACGAGTTTTAGAGTAAAAGAATCAAAGCTGTTGTCAGATGATTTCTAACCTCGACTCGTTCTTCAACCACGTGACGTTAGTGTCGGTGATGGCGGTCACCTCACCGGGCAGTGAACCGGCAGACAGTCCGTTAGCTTCCCGCTCCCGGTGACCGACCTTCGCTCGTTAACGTTCGGACGCGGGATGTTTGGGGAGCAGAGCCTCCGTTCACCGGACAGCCTCCGTGACCGCGCCTGTTACCGCCGGTTGTGAAACACATGAACCGCGTTTACACAAAACTGGTTCATTTCACGGCGATTCGACAAAAATCAAATCCTTTTATTGGCTGTTTAAAAAATACAGACACGTTGGGAATCAACACAAACGTAGATGTAGAGTTTCGTTTCTGTTGTTAAATCGTCCTTTATTTTTTCTTTTTCTCTTTTTCTCTTTTTTTTTACAGCAGCAGATTCGTCCGTTTTCTGAGCTGAGGCAGAAACCCGCCGCTAGATGGCGTCCGCGTGACAAACAGCGGCTAAACCCGCCCCTCCCACACCGTTTCTGATTGGCCTAAACGTTAATACAGTGTTTCCTGTTTGCTTTTTCAAAATAATCGTCTGAAATAAAACGCCTCTTCAGGAGCTGTCCCTCCGGACAAGGTGACAGGATGTATTTTATAAATAAATACAAATAAAACACTAATCAACAGCGAATCACATTAATATTATTCAGATCTTAAAAATAAATGTGGGAAATAATGAACAATCTGACCAGACTGAGGCAGCAACATTTAAAATACATCCAGTTCGTCTCTGTAATTACATTAAAAACTCCTTGTTTAACTTCCTGTGTTCAGAAGATGAGACTTGTCTATGTCCCTGTATCAGTGCAGCTACGTTTCTTGTCCCTGTGGTGAAAATGTCTGCATCCTCCTCTGCTCCTGTGGCTGTGAAACACATCAGTAATAATCTGTCCTCTGTCTCTCAGGAGATTTAACTCTCTCTCTGTGTCTGCAGTTCAGTTAAAGCTCTCTCGCCCTTCTCTTCTGCTCTGCTGGGTCTCCACATGTTTTATCGATGAGCTCTGGAGGCAGCAGGCCTGAAGAAACCAGGTCACATCTCACAGTCACACATACAACATGCATCATAATGTACTGTAGAAACACGTAGTTCAGTATAATTACATATGGGGCACGTCTTATTATATAGTACACTTTCATTCATTTTCAGTTTTGTATGTTGTGTCATATTGTGTATAATGTCATATTTGTTTACATGGCTGTCTTCATTGCTGTGTGATACAGTTGTTTTGTATCTAACTGTGATGTATCACATGTTGTTGAACGGTTTTAACACTATCGGCTCATGTCTCATAGTTTGTGTTTTATTGTGTATTATCTTGTGTTGTATTTTTGTTATATATAATATAAGACACCACACTGTCAATACAATATTATACCATACGATAGCTTCCAAGTATATTTCTTTGTATTTTACTGTTGTATCTTCTCACCCTGAGTCAGACTTTACAGCCTGATGCTCGCCCCCGACTGTCTGAGGCCATAACAGGTGTTGGAAGCAGCAGATCCAGGCTTGAACAGTTAGAATCACTCACACAGCTTCATGTTGTCGACTGTGTCCTTTAACGTCTTGTCAGCTCTGAACATCGTCTCATTAGTTCGTACAGTCAGGTTTATTTTCTGTCCTCGCTCCTCATCATGTTATCCAGTCAGGAATTGTGTTGCCTAGCAACCACTCAGAAGTGAGAGGGATGTTTGGATTTTGCTGCATTTCCATTTTTATCAGCAGGATGTTTGTGAAGCCCAGAGTCCTGCAGTGTGTTTGTGTTACCTGGTGTCAAATCACACCTGCAGGAGATCAGCTCGTGACAGCAGGTCTCCATCATCATGGACCCAGAGAAACCAGAGGTAAACAACAACAACAACAACAACAACAACAACAACAAACAAACAAGTTGAAACAAGATGTCCAGCAGACATTTATGTAAATAAGGTTTAGTGAACTGAACAAACAATTTATTAAAGTGATTGATTAAGAAAATAATTGCAAGAGAAGTTAATGAATGAAAATCCAAATATTAAAAACCGACTGTTATTAAAGGGTTAATGACTCATGTTCACGTCACGGCTGTGTCTGTCTGTAGCATGTAGTGACGAGTTTGTGCGTCACTGAGCAGAGCTGAGGGAATATAGGACAACAGGAGGAGGAAGTCTGCAGCTACTGAAACCACGCAGAGGAAACTGAGCTGCAGCAGCATCACTGCACCAACTGCTCCTCAGCACCAGGTATTTATTCAGTGTGTGTGCAGCAGTAATGGAGGATGGAGGGAACCTAAGGGATGGTTTATATCAGAGGTCATACAGGGAAGAGACACAGAGCTGGATTCCTTACACCGTGACCAGCAGCTGAATTAGCTTCACCCTGTCAGCTTGTTAGCTACGTTAGCATGTAGCTGTAGTGCTGGGTTCACTGGTGGATCCTCCAGACTCAAACATGTCAACAACTGTGAGTTTGTGATGCTGTGATTTTACATCGAGAGCCACAATCAGGTCGATCATCTTCACCTCAGTCTGTTTCTTCAACTGATATTTATTTTAAATATCAGAGAAATTTAATTTCCATTAAACATGAAAACATTTTTAATTGAACAGATACAGAGTTCTGTATCTTTAGCCCATATTTATTTACATTTGTGAAAATGAAGCAGCTGATTGAGCCGTGATCAGTTCCTGTCACAGTGATGTCATCATCATGTCACTATTTCACTGTGACACTGAAGGAAACTTTAAAGAGGAGGAGTCTGTGTGAAGTTCTGGAGCTTTATTGTGGAGGGATATCAGAGGTGATTACCTGTCACCTGACAACTGTCACCTGACACGGTTCTCACCTGATGGTTCTCCCCTCCTCTCTCCTCGCCCCCCTCTCTCCTCCCCCCTCCCCTCCTCTCTCTCCCCTCTCCCT
>CM076669.1:262113-277758 GCA_038496675.1 Rachycentron canadum | reverse complement strand
TCTCTGCAGCAGCATCTCCTCCTCCGTCGGCTGAGAACATGGACGGACTCCGGCTGCCGCCCGTCATAGAGGAGGTGATCGATCCAACCGGTGAGTGATCTGAGACAGACTGTGGCCACAGCCGTGTCATCATCACTATCAGAGTCATGTCTCTGCAATTCAGACTCTTCAATAGAAAAACTGTTTCACTTTCCTTGTCTTACTCTCCTGTTAATTAAAGTCAGCACTTCCTGTGTCACAATAAAAGCCTTCCAGGGAATTGAATTGGGTTCAGGTCAGGGTTTTATGTAAGAAAACTAAAGGAGGTGAATCATCCAGCAGACACAAGGTGATCATTTCAAAATAAAACTGTCAGAGCTGTCATGATCATGTGACCATGTTTCATCTGATTAGAGCCGCTGATCTCCATCATAACCAGCAGGTGGAGCCACAGGACTGAGTCCATGTAGGTTCAGATCAGGTTGGATGTGATGCTCAGACTGATGAAGGTTCTTCTCTGGTGGTGTAACGATGACTTCCTGTCCGTCCTCAGACGAGCTCTGTGAGCTGAAGGTGGAGAAGCCGACGTTGGCTGAAACTCTGACGGCCAAAGAGAGGGAGTCTCTGGAGGAGAAGGAGGAGCCGGCAGGAGATGGAGAGAAAGGCCAGCAGGAGGAAGAGAAGGAGGTGAAGGAGGAGAAGGGGGAAGATGAAGAGCGAGGAGGAGGAGTGGTGGATGAAGAGGAGGAGCTGGAGGAGCTGAGAGCTCAAGTGTTACAGCTGCTGCTGGAGCTGGAGGAGACCAGGGAGGTTTCCCAGAGACACGAGGAGAGTTTCATGGAGCTGCAGGGTCAGTGGATTAATAGGGATTAATGTGGATTAACAGATTAATAGGGATTAATGTGGATTCACAGAATAATATGGATTAATGTGGATTCACAGAATAATATGGATTAATGTGGATTGACAGATTAATATGGATTAATGTGGATTAACAGATTAATAGGGATTAATGTGGACATCGTTATTATAATGAAAATACTAATGTCAATGTAATATTTAAGGAGACTCAGCAAACACATTGTAGTTACAGTGAACTCCTCGAACACATCTCATCTGGAATAATTACACAGGGTTATTATTTTTTAATAAAAAGGTTTATAATATCCAGTTACATCAGGCTGGACATTTAATATGAAGTAAATATGAAGTTTAATATTTCATAACCAATCAATTACCGGAGGTTTCTTTCTAAATACCATTTCAGCTGTTTTTCACACACTTTATTTTCAGAAATGATTTTGTAACTGAACATCTGCTTCTGGTTGAAACAATTATCTTATTGTAGAATCTGAAAATAAACATGTAGTTGTTCAGTTTGTTCTTCTCTCATCTCTCAGGTCTGTTGGAGGAGGAGCGGCTGGCGAGCGCCCACCAGGCCGAGACTTTCACCAGACAGATCCAGAGACTCCAGGGTGAACACACACCTTTAACTTCTACCTTTAGACCGTATGGACTTTTAACATCTACCTTTAGACCGTATGGACCTTTAACATCTACCTTTAGACCGTATGGACCTTTAACTTCTACCTTTAGACCGTATGGACCTTTAACATCTACCTTTAGACCTTTTAGGAAAAACATCTTTGTTGACATTTGTAGAAAAGGACATCACTTAAACCCTGACTCCTCCTCCTGCAGCCCAGCTCCGGTCAGTCCAGGAGGAGATGGACAGTCTGGAGGAGGAGAAGGAGAGCGAGCTAGAGGAGGTGCAAGAGGAGCTGCGTTCGGCCCAGGAGGAGGTGCTGGTGCTGCAGCAGGCGGCTGAGGAGGCGGCAGCAGAGAGGGAGAACGACATCGCCTCCCTGCAGGAAGAGCTGTGTCGACTGAGGGCGGAGCTGCAGAGGCTTCACACCACGGCGCAGGAGTACGAGCTGGAGATCACCACGCTGAGGGCGGAGATCAGCATGAAGAGCCGACAGATGCACACACACAGTGAGAGACACTGCTGTCATGACCTGACCAGCCTCCAGGGGGCGCCAACTACCTGTGAATGACGTGTGTGTGTGTGTGTGTGTGTGTGTGTGTGTGTGTGTGTGTGTGTGTGTGTGTGTGTCTTCAGGTGAGGTCAGTCAGCTGAAGGACGAGCTCCTCTCTCTGACTGACGAGCGTCAGTCTCTCACTAACAACAACAAAGAGCTGAGCAACAAAGTGGAGCAACTGCAGCAGCAACGAAACACGTGAGTGGTCCACCTAGCTGTCAATCAAACAGCTGGAAGCCCCTGACAGGTCGTTGTCAGGGGATGTTCACATCTAGGTTTGTTCAGGACCAGAGACGAGTTCATTGGGTATCAATCAGTAGGAATAAAACCCAAAGAAGAGACGGATGATTATTGTTTTTAATGAGGAGCTGTAACAAAGACTGAATCATGTTGTGAAGTCTAAATTAGTTTCAGGATAAATATTTAATGTTCTCTTATTTTGTAAGTTTATGTTGACACTTCCTGTGCTCCCTGTCATCCTGGTGAACAGATGTGATGATGTGTACTTGGCAGTCAGAGTGGAGGGTGACACAGAGCGAGAGCAGGAGGAGCAAGAGAAGGCGGACTCTTACATCACTCTGTCCCAGGCCGGTCCTGGACACCAGGATCCACCTCCGGAGGATCTGGGCTCGTCTTCAGTCCAGGTCTGCAGCTCCGAGCTGAATTTCCTGAAGGTCCAGCTGAGAGAGGCCGAGGAGACGACGCAGAAGGTTCAGACAGAGGTAACGAGTCGTGATGTGTGTGAAGTTGCGTTGTAACGTACCACGACCCTCGTCAGCGCCCTCTGGTGGGCGGACTGTGTCGTGGCGCCTGCTGATCGCCTCAGCGTTAATGTTTCTCTCTGTCAGTGTGACGGTCTGAAGGGCGAACTGGTGGAGCTGCAGCAGCTGTATGACAGCAGCCAGAGGGAGCGGGCGGCCCTGGAGCTGGAGCTACAGCACTGCAAGGCTGAGCTGCAGAAACTGGTGGGCAGGAAGTCACAGGTGAGAGGTCAAAGGTCAATGAGTCAGGTACTTTTGGGAGCAGGGATTTCTTCCTTTGTATTTATATGATCCTGTTAGTACTTGGACACATTTATGCATTAATGTGCAGAGTATCAGGTGAAATACACCTTAGATTTTCTCTAAAGGTAAAATGATTTAAAAACTCCAGGTAAGTGCATCATAATGGACTGATGGAAAAATCTCTCTTGACACCACAACGACCTGAATGATGATATTCCTCAGATCCATGCTCTTTTCACGAAGTCTGTCTGTTTGTCCTGTGCGTTTGATGGATAAAAGCTCTGGATGCTCATTGGTCATTGTGCTTTGTGGTTTGCAGCAGCTCCAGCTTTGCTCATGTAGCCGGTTTCTGAGCTTCTTTCTTAACATCCGTTGCTTATGGGCAGTTTGTTTTCATCATCTCTCTGTTTCTACTTCTGTTAAATTTACTCCCTCCTGTGCACAGCGTTCAGGAATCAGAGCGTCACTCAACTATCAAACTAAAACCACGACAAAACCAGCATAAAGACAGTCAGGGTGAATCTGATTGGCTGATAACTGACCATGCGTCAAACATCTCCTTGGAGACGGGTCAATCCAAACCTACAGATTTGGATTCTATCTGTCCGACCTCACTGCTTTACAGAGGTGTTGACTACAGTCACTGAGTCATTGACTGACTCTCCTGGTCCACATCAGAATCTACTTCAGCACCAGAGACCAGGAGTCTCTGACTTGAGGCACCAGTGTCAGGTTTGGACCCCCGCCTTGTCTGTTGTGACCTGAGACCTGACTTAGAAGTGACTTGGAGCTTTTCAGGGGACTTAAAACATAATCTTACTTGTGTGACTTGAGAGTTGGTCTGGAACTGAATCTGGAACTTTAGGACTTGTTCCTAGACATTTGACTGTCATCTCATCAGTCTTAACCTGGAACTGGTTTTGGGACTGGTTGGTTTAACTTGTTATTACCTATTTTGTTGTGGGCCTTACCATCAGACTTGGGGCTTCCTTGTCTGTGAATTGAACTTTCTTCAGACTACAGATGTAATTTCTCTTATTAAGACTTGACTTGGATCTGAGACTAGACTTGTGACTTGAGTTTCAAAGCTTCAGGCTTGTCTATCACTTGGAACTGAAGGGTTACAACCTGAGACCAAATCTGAGAGTTGTCTGTTATTAATCCTGACTCTCCTGTTTTGAATCTGGACCTGAGACTAAATCCTGTTCAGATCTGTGACTTTGTTGAAAATTCCCCTGGTCTGAGAACTTGTCTGTTTCTTGGGACTTGAAGTCTTGACATGACTCGACTTGTTGGTCTTGACTCATGGGACTTTAATGTGAAGAGACTGAACTGGGAGTTTGACCTGAGACTTGACTTGGTTCTCGCTTGTCTTGACCTGGGGTTTGACTTGGACCTGTTCTGGTACCTGACTGTCAAGCTTTCAGACTAACTGACCAGACTGACTCTCTGGGACCTTTGGGACTTGACTCGTGACTCGGTTCCACCTCTGCTCCTGTTCATCATATCACTCAAGCGTCTGGTCACCATCACCTTTGTTTGATGGTGTTTGATGCTCGACCTGCTTCAATGTTTGTCGTTTCTTTTTCTGTCCATTATTCAGTTCTTTTCTTTTAGCTCCTCGCTCTGTTGTCCTTCTCACCCTCTGACTTATTATTCTGATTATTTTCTGGTTTTATTTCCTCTCACCTCGCTCCTCTCTCCATCTCCCCTACACTCCTGCCCTTTGTCTTCTTCCCAGAACTGCACTCGTCCGTCTGAGCCCCCTGTTCTCTCCATCCCCTTCATAGGAATGATTGTTATAGTGGCCTTGATTTGGTGCTGGTGGGAGGAGCTGGCGTCCTAGATGGACCAGGTATGGCCGAGCCCTTCTACTCTACCAGACACTCAGCTTCTTTTAGCGTCTGAGAGTGGCTGAAAACAGAGGTTTCCTCCAAGATGACGGCCTTGATGTGGAGTAGCTGAACGTCTTCCAGTTTGTACAGGACTACTATTTACTGACCATGTTTTAATGATGAGATGCTAACACATGTTTCCATTGGGCTTCATATGGATTTGATAGTAATACAGTGTTGTTTAAAGTCTCAGTTTAGTGGTGCACTTCAAAGTGCTTCCTCAGTGAACACTTCCCACTTCCTCTTCCTCTCAACTGTGTTATATTTAAAGTCCAGATGCTAACGAGGTTTGACAGTTGAGGCGTTTAAGTGCAGACAGTGTCTCTGTCCAGACCACAGACCTGGACCTGGACTCTGGTCTAGAGAGCCTTAACCCTTCATTCTCTCTAATGACCATCAGGGGGCGACTCCACTGGTTGTTAAAGAAGTCAGATTGTATTGAAGTCTATGGGAAAATGTCCCTACTTCTCCTTGATTTATTAGCTCAGTAAACGTTTTCCTAATGAGTTTATGGTCTCAGTCTCTAGTTTCAAGTCTTCAATACAACATGATGTTCATGTTTTAAATGATGGTCCATTTAGAGGAAAATAGACCAGAAAGCAGGGGATGAACAGGTTGACACTGATACTGTTGGCAGTGCGTTCATGGTGCTGCTGGTGACTAAAGATAATTCAGATCAGGAAGAGAAATGAGCAGCTGTTCAGGGAACAACGTGGATGATGTCATAGCTCAAAGAAATTCAGTGTAACTTCATCTCCTTCGTTTTCATCAATGAACACATCAAGTGATGTCATCAAAGGTTTTTTGCTATAGATATGATCAATAGCTCCACAGGGAACTTTTAAACACAGGAAATTGAAACTGCATCATTTCTAAAACTAGTACAGATGGCTGTAGTCTAGTGAGAGAGTGTGTGTGTTATTATTGAAGTGAAGGGATCTCCTTACAGAGTTACTTTTAACATGACAGTGTTCTAGTCAGTGCTAAAATCTCTCACAGACGACACCACTACATTTATAGTACTAACGTGTACAGAAGCTCGTTACTGCCAAAAATAAATATTAGGAATCTATAATAGTATCAGGAGCCGAGAGGGCTTTAAAAAGTTCCTTTAGTTTCTTCTGCAACATTATTTATCATTTTTTGTATCTGCAACACATAAACTCATGAAGGAAGTTAGTTCAGATCTGGATCAGTCTGAGCCTTTGACTGGAGCATTGCTGCTTTACTTCTGTGTGTTTATCCATCCATTCTCATCCTCCATCTTTGATAGAGACGTCTAGAGTCACGTCTCTACATGGGACACTCCTATTGGCTCCAGTGGGTGATGTCACAGCCAATCAGAGTGTCTCCTTCAGAGGCCTAGCTGTCAGCTGCTTGTAGAGCCAAACTTCCTGTGTTGAAGTTTTCTTTGGTTATTCTGGTTTACAGTGTTTTTATCTAGAAAATCAGGAGAAATTCACTGTGTTTTTAGTTTCCTCTTGTTCTCTGAGCTACTATCCCCTATTACAGTGAACAGAGTCTTTACTGAGTCTCAGATATAATGAGCTGAGGTTGAGCTGAGTCTGAAGATGAGGAGACTTGGGGATGTTTTTAAAAATGACAACTTTAGAAGGAAAAACACAAAGAGATTAAAAAAAGAAAAGACTTGTGGGTGTAAAGAGTGAAACAAATCTGAGGTGTGGACTTTGTGAAGTTACTCTCCTAACGTCCGTATGATAAAAGGACAAAATCACAACATTTGACTTGTTTTTTTGTTTTGCTCTTTTTTGGTTAAATTCATCTGAAAACCAAAAAACAACAAATAAAGTTGTGAGCCCGAAGCTTGTCTGTGAATGTAGGTCAAGGTCGGACAGAAGTGTCAGCTGCATCAGTCAGGACGCCATCTTCACCTGTAATATGTGACAGAACCACTGCGACGCCCCCCAGAGGCCAGTTCACACCAATGATTTTGAGCTAACTTTGTCCTGTAAAACGTTTGGACTCAGACCAGCTGAGGTGTTTGTGTCAGTCTCTCTGTCCCTCCCTTCATCTCTCTCCCTTTGTCTGTAGACCGACCCTAAAGGCTGGAACCTGGCGGTGGCAGCGGTCGCTGTGGCAGCCATCTTTGTTCTGGTCATCCCCAGCTTCACCAGGGCCTGAGGACTTGGATTGTGGGATCACCATCACCCATCCAGCGCCGCCCTCATTCACTGTCCCAATGTCTGCTTCTCGCATCACCTTGTTTAATGGGACGGTGCCGTCGTGGCGGTTTGACCCGAAGGACGTCAGTGAGTTCTGAAGGGAAAAGAAGTAAGACTGTTTAATTTAGTCGTCCATAAAGGCTGAAACTCTCACTGCAGGTCAGCAGGTTTCATTTAAACATCCACCATCAAGAGTCTGAGGTTTTATTTCATTTTTTAAATATCCTGATATTAATCGATATTAATCGTTGTAAAGAGATGAGAAACGTGATCATGTTTTTAAAGGCCCTGGTTTCAAATTCTTAATTTATGTAAAGAAATATTATCAACATCTCAACAAACAGCCCCTTTAAAAGTGTCGTCTCATCATCGTATATTATATATAACTTATATTATATAATAATTCGATCTCTAAATGAATTTTAAAATGATGAGTAACAGTAAAATCAATGTAGTGAAGTAAAAAATATTTTTACTATTTTTTACTGAAATCTAGTTGCATTAAACAGAAAATCTGAGTAAAAGTAAATAAATAAAAAATGTAGAATAAGACAAGAAATTAGCTGAGTCAAAGAACGGTAAAAGTTAAAAAACTTTTAATTAATGAGAAACTTTTTCTCATTAATGGGATTAATCAAACTAAACAAATTAAACATTAAACAACTTTATCAGTTTATATTTAAAAAAAAAATATAGATATAAAGTGAAATTCTTGTGGAAAATACAGATTTCACTGAACATAATTTAATTAGTTTTAATTTTCACAAACTTTCACAAAACTAAAATAAACCCACCCCCATGAGGGGAAGGGCAGGAAGTGGACTCTGAAACTGCCCAAATGCATCACCAAAAAGAGCAACGTCACCATCTTCACATGCTCTTTTAGCTCTGTGTTTAGTCTCCACCAACTCCTCAGAGCTGCTGATTCACTACGATCAATAGTTTTCATTTTATAATCTCAATAATCCTCAGATCACGGTTTACATTATATTAATAGAAAACAAATTGTATTAAAATAAAATGTAAAACAAACTATATTACTATATTAATATATACATTATATTAATATCAAAGTCTGAGGCTTTGAGCATGAAAATGTTTTTGATTAATGACTCATTTTTCACCAGACTGTTTTTTTAACAAAAAGTTTTATTTATTTATTATTTATATATTATTTATTTTATTTAATTAATTTTATAATTTATCACTTAATTAATACTTTGTCATTCAAATCAATAATGCTTTTTGTTTTACTGTTGCTCTAAAATCTTTTGCGTTATTCTTCTATATTGGATTAAAATAATATTTTTTGCTCACTGAGAAAGTGGCAGCAGATAAAAATATTTAGTGTTTTTAATGATGACTCTGCTTAATACTGTTTATTATCTCATTATGTGTTGGTCTGAAAGTTAATTAATTAATGTAGTTTAAGTTGTTTCACAGGTTAAAATTGTAGCATAAAGGAAATTATTTAATTAACTTTATTTCACCTACATGTAGATGCATTTAAAATGTCTGTATTTGTATGTTTGTAGTCGTAGTTTGAACATTCACAGGAAGTAAAAAGAACTTGTATTAAGGATGTTTGATCATATTATATGAATGGACTGATCTCACTGTGCCAGTATTAAGCTACGTTTGTACCAGAGCTGCTTTAAAGTTCAACAGTTTTTGCACAATAGTGAGTTTATTAAAATGTTTCTTATTGTTTACAGAGAAAATCTGAGAGAACAATGTCAAGAATCAAAGAAGTGTCACTGCTCCTGTTACT
This sequence comes from Rachycentron canadum, assembly GCA_038496675.1. NCBI lineage: Eukaryota > Metazoa > Chordata > Actinopteri > Carangiformes > Rachycentridae > Rachycentron > Rachycentron canadum. The sequence continues at coordinate 268,884 of CM076669.1, read as the reverse complement.
AAAGATGCTAACACTTTATTAATATATGACGGACGAGGGCAGAGAAGTGACACAATATTAGAATCACAATAATTAAACTCTTCTACAGATCATTCACTCAGGATTAATATCAGATATTTTCACTGCTCCTCCATCATATTCAGATTCATCTACAGAGCTAATTTACACAGGAGACGATTCTGTATATGAGCATGTTCTACAGAAAACCATCAACCGTCATCATCAGCAGATTCATTAAAGTAGTTCATTTGGATTTCTATATACAAACATTAATACGAGTATTAATACCCTATTTCATGGTGAAATCAGGTGTTAATGTAGAAACATTCCAGTTTATTTATTGTAAATGTTGAACTGCAAAGGAATAAAAATGTGAAAAAGCTTTTTACAAACTGAACGACTTCAAACTGAATCAAATGACAGCAAATTCATTCATTTCTTGATAATTAAAGTGGCATCAGATGGTTCAACAGTCCTGTGTTGTTCTCAGTAATAAATAATGTCGTCACGTTATTATCACTGAAGGACAAACAACCAGCTTCTGTGATTAATATCATTTGGTTAAAGAGATTTTTTTTATCATGTATGGAAGCTCGTTCCTGCCAAGAAAATAAAACTTTTTTGAGATTTTTGGGGAATTACAGAAATAAAAAACAGATGCTGTGTCAAAACATTCAGTCAAGATTTTAACCTAAATTCAAACTTATTACACTAAAATATATGGAAGTCAATTTCTGACAAAAAAGAGAGAAATAAAACATAACATTGGAAATGATAAAAAGAAAAAAAATCTGCTGTGTCAATATTTTAACTGTCTAAGTCAAGATTATTGAGATTGTAACATATTTGTCATAATTTAGATTTTAGATTGTTTAGAAAAGTTATTTATGATTTACCATCTGTTAATTTGGACTTGACTAAATCTCAGTAAAGTAAATTAAATATTTCTTTTTGTTTGTACATCTGAGCTTCCACTGAACTGACAGTTTGTTCATCTCTGAACATGTGAGTCATTCATCGTTAATTCACCTTTAATATCTTTATCTTTCTATATTTGCATGTTAGTAAAAACAGAATCTTCCTAAAAGCTTTAAATGTAACAAACACGTCACTTTCAGTTCGAGTCTTCATCTTTTATTAAAACCTGATAATAGTTTGTTCTGTTTCCTGTTGGTGCTCATTATTTTTCATCAGACTGTGATTCAGAGCTTTAATTAATGTGAGAGACAAGCTGATTATTGGTTGATTGATATTGACCAGCTGATATTACTATTATACTTTCATACAAAAAGTTCACTTTCTGTCACAGCACAGTGTTCATTTATTTTACATTAAATAAGGTTGGACACAATCGACATTTTGATGCAAAAATAAAAATATTGTTGGACATAGATTTTGTACAGGATCAACACATGTATCTATTTAGTGGTTCAAGTAGAATGTGATTTATTTTTCACTGATGAATTCAACTACTCTGTTTTTCCTCCTGCATGAAATAACAGAATTTCATCTCTTGTCTGGTTTGTACAAATATCTAATATCTAACGTCTATTTGTTGTACTGAGTCAGGTTCACTGGAGTTTGATGAAGTGAAAACAGGTGGATTACTATTTTATTGTTTGAATGGGAGGAAACACCTGTATCAGTCCTCAGCTCCTCTGCTCACCTCAGTGTTGCATGTTCAGTTTCTAGAAGTAGAGATTTTGCATGAAAACAAAGGAGTAGATTCAGCTTCAGTTCTCAGTGAATGTGACGTTGGTAGCTTGAGTGCTACGATCCGATTCTTCCGCTTCTTACTTTCTACTGTTTTATCTCTATTTTTGTAGTTAATGTTAAAAATAGTCTGATGTTGTTTGTGTATCATCTCTGTTTAACCAGCAGAGACACACCAGGACATGTTAGCCTAGCTTAGCACAAAGACTGGGAGCAGGGGGAACTGTTAGCCTAGCTTAGCACAAAGACTGGGAGCAGGGGAACATAAGCAGTGCTATGCTAAGTAAGTAGCTTTAGCTTTGGTAGTTACAAACAGTCTCGTCTTTAACATGATGCTGATACAATTACATCTGATTTCTTGATTTTTAAGATATTCTAAAGGGTTTTTAGTGTAGCTTAGCACAAAAAGTGGCAGAAGAACACTGCTTGTGTAGCTACGTTGTGTTAGAGTGTGCCATATAAATTAATTTGTAAGATGTATTGTACCTTTTTTGTACCTTTGACTCATTTCAGTATCTTTTTTTCTGCTGACCAATGACAATGTTCCTTGTTGAATCAATAATTAAAATATACTATAAATGTTACATTGTCATATGCTATGCTATGATACGTGTACATAGCTAGGTGTTATTATTGTAGCTACAAGCAGACTGTTCACCATTACAGCAGTTGATTTTAGCTAGCTAGCATATGCATTGTTACAGTAGTTATTTGTAACTGGTCCTGCTAAGTTTAACTTAGCACCTAAAACCAGGCTATTGTAATGGTAGCTGTTTTTAGCCAGATGATGTTATGGTAACGCACAATTTACATTCATGTTAACCATATGTAGCTAGGAAATGTTACAATAGCTGTTTTTATAGTTAGCTAATGTTATGGTAGATACAGTTGACAAATCTACGATGCTAGCTCTTTCTAACCGACTGATGTTGTGGCAGCTACAGACAGTTAGCATATCTGACTTTATGGTAGATGTTCAAAACTAGTAGCTAATGTGGTAGTTACAGATAATGTTTCACAGGATATCTGAGGCTGGTTGCTGCTAATTAGTATTTTGTCAGAACATGTTTAGCCTAGCTTAGCACAAACACTGGCAGAAGGAAAACTTGATAAATAAGCCTAGATAAATAAAAATCAACTGCTAACAACTCCATTGCTAAGGTACAAACTGTTTCTTGTTTATTTAGGGGAAAATTTATAAATTAAAGTGAGACATTGTGGCTTAACCAGCAATTGGAATTGAAACTGTTTGTACACAAGCAACTGCTTGCTAGGCTAGCAGTTTTGTGCTAAGCTAAAATAACATGTCCTGCAGCTCTTTTGTATTGGGCCCAGAGATGAAACATGTGACTCTGGAGAGGTCAGACAACAGATCAAAATGAAATCTGATCAATATGTCGTCCGTTAGCTTTGACTCTGCGTTAGTCTGTCAGGTGTGTTGTCTGGTTTCTGTTTGAAATGATGAACTAATATTTCTGCACATTGTTAATGTCTGTGTGTGATGATTTTGTGAAATGTACTTTTTGTAAACAAACAGATAAATAAATGTTTGATTAACGTTTTTTAATGTGTTTGTTACATTTGTTTTTACTTTGTGATTTTCTCATAAAATCCAATTATAAACAGTATATATGGATTAATATAACACCAGTTACCTAATACAGGCACAAGTTATAAATGATTAATGAAAACCTACTTCTATCACAATAAACATTTTGCCTGCTTATTTTATTTATTCATTTTCAAAGGTCTCACTTCATTATCAGGTGCATTATGGGATATTTAAATAACCCTTAACGAGCTGTTGAAAGTCTTGTTTTACACTTAAGAGTGACAACTTATGTCCAAAAGTTCAGAGGTCAGCTTCACTGTGACCTCTTAATGTTAATTATGACTAATTAAAAATGTGTGGCCGTTATTCAGTCAGGAAGTGATTGTGACAGTGTTTCCTATAACTTGGTTGAAGGTTTTTTATTTTACATTACGGTTATTTAAACAGGGTTATAACCTGTAAATAGACGTTATTATTATCAGAGTCATGCATAAGGAAATATTATTTATAGGTAGCCTATCTGATGCACAAGCTCGTTCATCAACATGTGATTGAAGTTGTCGTTTGTGCAGCAGCACATGGGGGAGAAAGTTTTACCAAACATTCAGAATCATTGTGATGTTTTAAAGTCAGAATTTAATGATGTTGATGATGTTAATTGTAATCATAGTCAGAACCACAGACACTTTCAGAGCATCATGAATCACCACTTTAAATTTAGTTTCTCTTTATATTTATACATCAGAGCTTCAGAGCTGCTGTTTTACTCCCATGATGACAGAGGTGTGTGTGTGTGTGAATGTATTTGGGTGTGCATGTGTGTGTGGGGGTTAAAGGGTTAAGATTCTGAATCTGTTGATTAATCAACTCATCTATCAAAATTAATGAATCTTAACTTAAACCAAATAGTTAGGTTTAAGTTAAGAGTCATTCATTTATCACAATCCATTAAAATCACTTTACTACTTCAAAAAGAAAATCACATTAAAATACTGAATTTACATAATTATTCATTAGTAAATGAATGAAATATTAAGGCAGAAAATTCCCTTTTATTGTATAATTTGTTGTTAAAATGACAATGGAAGAAAAAATCCTTTACTAAATTGACCAAATAAATGTCAGTGTCTGTTTATTAAGACTAATTTAAAGTTTAATTGACTGTATATTTATTTAAGTGTGTTTATGTTTCATCCTCTTTATGAATGAATGTGTTTTTTGTGTATCTCTGTTTATCTTAGTGTAATTCTACAGTTTAATATTCATGCGTTTATATGACACGTGACAGATTTCCCTGTTTCCTCCTCTTCATCACTTTATTTCTGAAGTTTTTGACGCAGTCATCTGATTGGTTTCCCGCCGATGACGACATCTTCTCTGCTCCGACCGGTTTATGAGCAGCTTTTACAACGGGCCCCCGGTGTCTCTCCCCGGTTTGGAGCCTCTAAAAATACCCGGAGGTGTCACCGTGGCTGCGGGGCCCCGGGTCCCGCGGTGGTTGGGGGGTCCGGGCGTCCCCGCCCCGTCGTCCCGCCGCCGCCCAATGAGCTGCGGCCTCGGCTCCTCGGTGGGACCAGTGGACCCGGAGCAGTTGTATATGGTCATGACGGGGGCATTCCTGGGAGTCCAGCGGACTGACGCCGAGCTTTTTAAACCTCTCAGTCACTTCTCCTCCAGCCCGAGTCCAGAGCCCCGAGTCCAGACCGCCTGAGGCCGCCGACTGCGCGTCATTACGCGGACCGAGCTCCGAGACAGTCCGGAGGTCCAAACGTCGTCTTTCTACGTTTTCTGTCCTCGACTTGTTGCCCTTCTTGATCCCTTATTCCCGCCGGGGCCCATGGCTGTCCCCGCGGACCGGACTGACTGACTGTGGGCCAGGTCCCGGAGCGCACGCCTCCCCTCAGACCCTCCGTGTGTCTCGGCTCTGCCCCGGAGCCTCCGCGTCTCTTCTCTTTTTTCTCTTTTCTCTTTCTCTTCTCTTCCCACTCTCCGGACAAAGTGTGGGGGGCGGGGGGCGGCACCATGATGAGCAACAGCAGCTACTCGGAGCCGCAGCAGCTGCCGCCGCAGTTCTACCAGAGCTCCGCCGACACCGGGGAGGAGGAGGAGGAGATGCCGGCCACCGAGAAGGACCTGGCGGAGGACGCGCCGTGGAAGAAGATCCAGCAGAACACGTTCACCAGGTGGTGCAACGAGCACCTGAAGGGCCTCAACAAGCGCATCCACGACCTGCAGAAGGACCTGAGCGACGGGCTGAAGCTGGTCGGGCTGCTGGAGGTGCTGAGCCAGAAGAAGATGTACCGGAAGTACCACAGCAGACCCAACTTCAGGCAGATGAAGCTGGAGAACGTGTCCGTGGCGCTGGAGTTCCTGGAGCGGGAACACATCAAACTGGTCTCCATCGGTGAGTGGCGCGGCGCCAAGGGCGGGTTGTGGGCTGAGACCCGGACTGGTCCTGGTCCGGGTCCGGATTCACAAGACACCCCAGTTCAGAGCTGGACTCAGGTGTGTTCACCTGAGTTTAAGATCTGAAGAGCAAAAACCCTTTAATACAAAATAAAAGTCCCTCAATTCAGGTTAATTACTGAAAGAAAAAATCCTTAAATTGGGCAAAACATATTTAAGGTTCTTCAACATCACGTTAAAAAACTTTATTGTCACAATTTATCTTTAACAACCAGTGGAAATGTAGCGTGTGATGAAATGATTAAATCCCTTTAAATCTGTTCCCTGTTAAATCTTGTCAGCTGTGAGTTTGAAATCCCCTTATTCTGCACAGAAACCCCTTTAAAAACCTCTTAAAATATCCATTAACCCAGATCTGTGGTAACAAGCACAACAAAGCAGCTCTGAATTTCCCCTTATCTTTAAAGTTACAGGTTCAGATGCTTAAAGGAATTTTGTCCTATAAAAATCCCTTAAAGTTACTGTAATAATCTATTTATTAATCCCTGAATTAACCCTTAACTCGATCATGTTTTAATTAGATCTTTACTACTGGAGTTAGACGAGTTCAGAACTCTATGGAGGAGGTCTGTGGTCTGTGGTCCAGGGTCTGTGGTGTCCAGGGTCTGTGGTCAGTTGTCCAGGGTCAGTGGTCTGTGGTCCAGGGTCTGTGGTCTGTGGTCTGTGGTCCAGGGTCTGTGGTCCAGGGTCTGTGGTCTGTGGTCTGTGGTCCAGGGTCTGTGGTCCAGGGTCTGTGGTCTGTGGTCCAGGTTCTGTGGTCCAGGGTCAGTGGTCTGGGGTCTGTGGTCCAGGGTCTGTGGTCTGGGGTCTGTGGTCCAGGGTCAGTGGTCTGTGGTCCAGGGTCTGTGGTCAGTGGTCCAGGGTCTGTGGTCTGGGGTCTGTGGTCCAGGGTCTGTGGTCCAGGGTCAGTGGTCAGTGGTCTGTGGTCTGTGGTCCAGGGTCTGTGGTCTGTGGTCTGTGGTCTGTGGTCTGTGGTCTGTGGTCCAGGTTCTGTGGTCCAGGGTCAGTGGTCTGTGGTCCAGGGTCAGTGGTCTGTGGTC
>CM076669.1:206897-249292 GCA_038496675.1 Rachycentron canadum | reverse complement strand
CACCCCTCCTCCCCCTCCCTCACCCCTCCCTCTGTCACCAAGTGTTTGTCTCAGATTTTCAGCAGATTTTCTGATCAGGAAATTTTTCACTTGAGTCCAGTTTCTGCTCTGTTAATGGTGTTGGCATCCACACAGTCAGATCTGACAGCAGCATCTTCCCATGATTCCTCCTTCGCTCTGTCTTTAATCAGCCTCTCTTCTTCTTTGTTTCCTCTAATCATCATCTTTCAACTACCTCCTCCTTCTTCAGGTCATTGCCCCAGAGGAGATTGTCGACCCCAATGTGGACGAGCACTCTGTCATGACCTACCTGTCCCAGTTCCCCAAGGCCAAACTAAAGCCCGGGGCCCCCCTGAGGGCAAAGACCCTGCACCCAAAGAGAGCTAAAGCCTATGGACCTGGTGAGGAACCAAACTCCATTCAAAAACTGATGAATTTAAAAACCAGGTGTCTCTACCCCTCTTCTCCACTGGGAGACAGGAAGTACTGTTTGTTCCCTGATGGTTTCTTAGGGTGCTGTTCTTGATCCTCCACTCTTGTTAACACACACTGTGTCAAGTTACCCAGAATTCCAATCTGTCTGTTAACCGTTCCAATTATAAACACATGTATTTGTCCATAAATTGCTGGTTAGTTTATTAATGCTAATTAATATCCTAATGACATCAGGTATGATGTATTTTAAACTCCAACTCTCCAGATACTTCTGCTGTGTCATCACCAACTGTCAGTGTAAAACTTTGAACAGTAATGTCATCATAATTTTTCTCTCTCAGGTATCGAACCCCGAGGTAATGTGGTTCTGAAACCAGCAGAGTTTCTGGTGGAGACGGTGGAGGCCGGACTGGGTGAGGTTCTGGTCTATGTGGAGGATCCAGAGGGACACACCGAGGAGGTGGGAACACACTCTTAAATTAAACCAAATGTTAAACAGAAGGAGGTTAAATGACACTTCATTGTGTGGCCTTTGTGTCTACCTCAGGCCCGAGTGATCCCCAACAACGACAAGAACAGGACCTACTCTGTGGTCTACCTGCCCAAAGTGGAGGGGCTTCATAAGGTACGAAAAACTCACAGTGGATTAGTGTCTAGACAAGGTGGTTCAGGTGGGAAACCCTGTCAGACCCATGGTCCTCCTCTTCACCCAGGTCAAGGTGCTGTTCGCTGGGCAGGACATTGACAGAAGTCCCTTCATGGTGAATGTTTCCAAGGCAATGGGCGACCCGAGCAGGGTCCAGGCCCGCGGGCCGGGACTGCAGCCGACGGGGAATGTGGCCAACAAGCCGACGTACTTTGACATTTACACAGCAGGTGAACTGAGACTCATCATGACTGGACCCTGTTGTGACTATAAACCACTGTTGAACTGAAGTCCGCCATGTTCCTATCAGTCAATAAAAGCCTTTTGTCCGTGTGTCTTCCAGGGGCGGGGGCTGGAGACGTGGGCGTCATCATTGTGGATTCAAATGGTCGCAGGGACACAGTAGAAATTGTCCTGGAAAACAAAGGGGACAGTATTTTCCGCTGCACCTATGTTCCTGTCCTGGAGGGAACTCACACCGTCTATGTGACCTTTGCTGGGCAGCAGATTCCCAGAAGCCCTTTCACCGTCCACATCTCTGAGGGTGGGTTTTACACGATACTGTTCAACATGTAAGACATGTTCTGACCCTGACTCTGTCCTTAAAAAGTTCTGATGTGTACACCTGTTTATTCTGCACATCATCGGTTATAAATAACATCATCAACCCATGTTTTCCACACTTATTTAAGAACTAAAAGTTTTGATTTCCATAACAGTTTGAAGCTTGAAGCACAGTCTGGGTCCAGGTCTGGAGGGACAGATGGTGCCTGCTCCTCAGGAGCTGGTTTTATTGGCTAAAGCTGTGCTCTCATGGTTTTGGCTGGTGGGGGTTCGACCTCCTCCTGAGTCCTCCTCTGGTCAGCTGGACAGTTTAACAATGTGGGCTAAGAATGGACAGATGACTTTAATCATCTTTATCTTTGACTTCAGATTGGACAGTCTTTGATTCAGGACTTGGTACCTGTCTATCTGTGACTTGAGGTCATCTAATCTTGACGTGGACAGGACTTGCTGTTCTGGTTTTTGTGTGTCTATATTTGGGACTTGATGCCAGACTTGTCTTCATTGAGAATTTCCCTTGGCAATTGGCACTACTTGTATTTTTGGAGGACTACGAGTCTTTATTTGGGACTTGACTTAGACTGTGACTCGGGACATCCTGCGGACCTACTCATTATGACTTGACCTAGAACTTCAACTGGAACTTGTCCATAGTATTTTTGGCTCTGGTCTGGACTGGGCTATTACCAAACTTGGGACTTACTTGTGTGAATTTGGCCCTGGACTTATCTGCCTTGATTTGCTAAGAATCTGACTTGGGACTTGACCTAAGAACTTTTGACTTCCTGAACCCCATCTGGTCCGACCTCTGCCTGCTGGTTTGGGGCCTTGCTGGTCCAGTGGTCTGGAGGTCTGGTGGTCTCTACCTGTGTAAAAATGTATGATCACTGTTGTTCCCTCCTTCAGTTTCACAGAGCATCCCACCTCCTGGGTCTCCAGTGCAGATTGTACCTCAGTCCGTACACACCCCACCCTCAGACAAGACAAGAAGAGCCCCCCCTCCAACACCACCCAAACCCAGGCGACCAAGTTAGTACAGGCTGCAGGGGTGTGACTGGAGCCTGCCTGCGCTAGCCTGGTTCCTTGCAGCTCAACTCAAAGCCATCCCTGCCCGGACCCCTCTTTGGGTGGTCCCAGTTTTCCAGCATGTGCAGCACCTGCTTCGTCCTGAGCAGCTTTACCTTCCTCTACAACCTCGACCTGAGTGACTGTGGTGGTGTGGCGCCCTCTCTGGATGGTGTCAGGAGGCTCACGGATGTAACGTACTGACCTCAGGCTCAACGCCGTCTGAACACGTCGGGTGTCATTGGACAGGTTTTAGAAAACTTTCATATTTAGGTGCCAAAATTAACAATGAAGTATTTTCTTAAAAACCTGAATCTACTTCATTCTCTTTGTATCTGAACATTTTTCTGGTCACTGAGAGACAGAAAAAGATTAACAGTTGAAGATAATGAGTAGAGGTTGAACCGTCAGATGAAGGGTTCGGATGCTCACAGCAACATCAATCTGTCAAAGATGAGAAACTTGTTACCAAAATCCAATGATGTTTCACTGTCATCCAGAGAGGGCTGAGAGTGTGTGTTGTCATTGCAGCAGCCGACTGTAGGTTGGTTCAGAAACACCTTGATGAGACACCAGAAGCTCGTTAGAGGAGTTTTTAGTGTTGTTGATATAAAAAAAACACAAAGATTTGTGTTCTTCTCTTTATCCTTTGATTTGAGTAACAACTAATGAGTGAAGTTTAACTAGAGTGGCCCCCAGTGGAGCCCAGACCTCCACCAACACAGACTACCCCACATCTGAGTCACATCTGATCCACATGATCTGGATTTAACACCATGAAATATTTTATCTGTTAATGTTAAAGAAAATCATAAAACCTTCCTGGATACACATCTTAAACTAGACCCAGACCCATCCCTCCGCCCAGTCGGGTTCAGTACTGTCTGTGTGACCCTGCTGACAATCAATCAATCAAACACAGGTAAAAACAGTTATTATGATTATGATTGATTCATGTAAATGAGACCATATAGATGATTGTCATCATCATCATCAGCTGCTCTGGTCCCTGTCTGGCTCACCTAACCTTCATCTCTGACCTGATCTGATAAAAACCTGGAACATGCTCCCTGCAGCTCTACAATGCTCTTCACTTCCTGGTTCTGATTTTTCTCTGGTTTCCTGTTGTCTTCATTTCGCTGCTTTTTCCTTTCAGCCTCAAACTGCTTCTCTCAGCGCTGATCAGCTGACTAACAGAAATAAATGTGTGTGTATGTGTTGATATTTATTTAATCTAATCTTGTTTTTTAACTTTTAGAGGCCAAAGGTCATTAAGTGTATAAATATCACAACTGACCATAAGAAGATTTACTTTAGTTTCATATGAACCAGATGGCCCCGCCCACTCTGTGATCCTATTGGTTGAGAGTGAGATAAATGCTGGTGATCTCATAAAGATGAGACCTGAACTGATCCTCAGAGGTCAGCAGTTAGATTCAAAGTGCACAGGTGTTAGAGTTGTCTGTTTGTTGGTTTCGTAGTGGTTTTGTTGTCACCTCCCAGTCTAACCGGTAACCTCACTGGTCCCACAGCCTGTAACCCCAACGCCTGTAGAGCGTCGGGCCGAGGTCTGCAGCCAAAGGGGCTGAGGGTGAAAGAAGTGGCCGATTTTAAAGTTTACACCAAAGGAGCCGGCAGTGGAGAACTGAAGGTCACCGTGAAGGGACCAAGTAAGACGCCATGACTCTGAAACCTCTGAACGACTTCCTGTTCCTGTGTTGGTCTCTGGTTGTTGTGCGGCATCACTGACCGTGATGATATTTTCTTGTTGAACCCAGAGGGCCTGGAGGAGCCGGTCAAGGTCCTTGAGATGGAAAACGACGTATATGAGTGCAACTACTACCCCATCATGACGGGGAGGTACATCGTCAACATCACCTGGGGGGGTCACAGCGTCCCACGCAGGTGAGACTCAGAAGGTTTCACCTGAACCACGACTTCTGACCTCTGCAAGAGACCCAACATGGTTCCCTGAGGCTCTCGAGGCTCATATTCAGTAACATGACCTTTGAAAAGATCATCATGACTCACGATCAGTTTGTGATCACATTCAAACGTCTCTGTTCTACACAACGAAGAGAAGCTGGAAGTTTCATTTAGTTTGATAAACAAATTGAAATGATAGTATTTTTTTCTTCATTCATTTTAAAAAATGTTTAATGTTTATTCCCAATTATGTCATGTTTATGTCTGTTGGTTTTTTTCTGTCCTTCTCCTGTGACATCAGTTCAATCTTTGGATTTTCTGTAATTAGTCTCTCCGTAGAGAGTCTTTCTCTCTGGGATCATGATGCTATGGGTTTGTTTGCAGTCCATTTGAGGTGCAGGTGAGCGAGGAGACGGGGCCTCAGAAGGTGAGGGCCTGGGGTCCAGGTCTGGAGACAGGTATGGTGGGGAAGAGTGCTGACTTTGTGGTGGAGGCCATCGGAACGGAGGTGGGAACGCTTGGTACGTGAAAATAATCAAAACATGAATGTTTTTTAATCAAATCCTATGAGATTTGATATCAAACTCAAAATTCAAACTCAAAAGCTTGAATGAAAGTAAAAATACTTTTTGTTCCTGTCTTTTGTGACACTGAGCCTGTTTAGTGATGTCACAGTTAAAGCGGAGATACAGCAAGGTGTCATCAGCATAGACTGCAACATGATTGGACAGACACGACATCATGTAAAACTTTGGACAGGAAGTGGGAATTTGTAGTTGTGAGGTGTTGGCTCTATCTAAGAGATGATTAGGATTTATCAAATTTGCAGATTAACATTAACTAATCACATTCCTGCTCCCTAGAGGATGAACCTTGGTTTCAGTGACTCTGTGACTTCTCACCTGCATCATCCTTAAGGCACAATAACATCAACCTGATGCTTTGGTTGTTGGACTAACCCTGTCATGTGCAGGTTTCTCCATCGAGGGCCCCTCCCAGGCAAAGATTGAATGTGATGATAAAGGCGATGGGTCATGTGATGTTCGATACTGGCCAACGGAGCCAGGCGACTACGCTGTCCATGTCATATGTGATGATGAGGACATCAAGGACAGTCCCTTCATGGCGCACATCCTCCCTGCTGCCAACGATGTCTTCCCAGAGAAGGTGAGACCACAACCTGACCAGGTTTAACACAACCTCGCTTGTATTTTACTGTTAAAAGCAAGATTTCGGACATTCTCACCTCCTCAGGTGAAATGTTATGGTCCTGGTCTGGAGCCCCTCGGCTGCATCGTCAACAAACCTGCTGATTTCACCATTGATACCCATGGAGCCGGCAGAGGAGGACTGAAGCTATACGCTCAGGTGACCAATCAGGAAGCTCACAGAAGGAGCCAATCAGCAAGTCTCTATTTATGTCTTCAAGGACAGCAGCTGATGACGTCTGTTTGGTTTTCAGGATGCAGAGGGTTTCCCCATTGACATTCAGATCACAGATAACGGAGACAGCACCTTCTTCTGTGTTTACATCCCCACGAAGCCCGTCAAACACACCATCATCATCACCTGGGGCGAAGTCAACGTCCCCAACAGCCCCTTCAGGGTAGAAACCTAATGCCTCAGCCACATATTAAGAGGCTCAGATTTGTAGGAAAAGAAGAAAAGAGAAGAAATATTCATTGTTTATTGTTTCTCTATTTTTTTATTTTTTTAATTTATTTTCACATTTTATACTGATGCAGTTGATTCTTGACTGGTCTATGTGTGGGTCAGGTGACCATCGGGGAGGGCAGCCATCCAGAGAATGTGAAGGTTTATGGTCCAGGTGTGGAGAAGACGGGACTGAAGGCCAATGAGCCCACGTATTTCACTGTGGACTGCAGCGAGGCTGGACAGGGTCAGACCTGGTTCTGGTCCAGAATCAGTTTTGATTTGTTTTATGAACTGTCAAAATTGAGCTGAAGTATGTTAACGATAAAGTTTATTGACCTGCAGGTGATGTCAGCATCGGGATCAAATGTGCTCCAGGTGTGGTGGGACCTGCGGAGGCTGACATTGACTTTGATATCATCAAGAATGACAACGACACATTCACGGTGAAGTATATGCCCCCAGGTCCGGGGCAGTACACCATCATGGTGCTGTTTGCTGATCAGGTGAGAGCACAGTCACAGGTGAGTCACCTCTGAAAACACCTCAGGTAGAAGGAGACACTCAACAAATTTCTCATCTTTATGTTGAAACAGGAAATTCCCATCAGCCCCTTCAGAATAAAGGTGGATCCTTCCCATGATGCAGCTAAAGTTAGAGCAGAGGGACCTGGTCTCAACAGGACAGGTGAGCGTTAATGAGCGGAGTCTGAAGATTAACAAACACATTGATTAACAAACTGGAGCTTCAAACTTGTGCTGTTAATTTGCCTGATTCAGTCGTGACCTGTGACACTGATCAGTGCTGTGGTGACCTGCAGGCGTTGAGGTGGCTAAACCCACCCACTTCACCATCTACACCAAGGGGGCAGGTAAAGCCAAACCTGAGGTTCATTTCAGCACATCAGTGAAAGGTGACGCCGTCAGAGACTTCGAGATCATCGACAACCACGACTACTCCTACACCGTCCGCTACACCGCGGTGCAGCAGGTACAGCCATGCCTCCCACCTCCATCATGAATAATGTGGGACACACTTGAGCTAACTGCTAACTGTGGTGTCTCTCTCAGGGGAACATGTCCATCACTGTTTGTCATGGAGGAGACCCCATCCCCAAAAGTCCATTCAACATCAGTGTGGCCCCCCCTCTGGACCTCAGCAAGGTCAGAGTTCAGGGCCTCAACAACAGTAAGTTCATCTGGGTCTGAGGGAGGACATGGATCAGGACTCTGACTGATCCTGGTTCAAAGGTCACGAGACACTGAGTTAATTCCTAAAGCCCTTTAGCATCAGCAGCTGTTTAACCTCCTGTCACTCTGTGATGACTCATCAGAGGTGGACGTTGGGAAGGACCAGGAATTCACCGTCAGCACCCGAGGAGCCGGAGGTCAGGGCAAACTCGATGTCAAGATCACCTCACCATCACGCCGCCCGATCCCCTGCAAGCTGGAGTCAGGCACGGCCAACGAGGTCCACGCGGTGAAGTACATTCCCCCGGAGGAGGGGCCGTACCGGGTGGAAGTGAGCTACGACGGGAACCCCGTCCCAGGAAGTCCGTTCACTGTGGAGGGTGTCATGCCCCCCGACCCTACAAAGGTGAGTCATGACATCCAGCTGTAGAAAACATCTGTACATGTTTAATTCAGATCATCCTGGTGTGGACTTGGATCAGGATCAGGAACAAAAAAAGGAGTTTGCATTTTGTCGCTTGGATCCAGCCTCAGTCTGGTTTCAAACCTTTAACAGAATTTAACAAAACTAGTACAAGCTTTTTTGTCTCTTGAACCCTCAGGTGCGAGCCTATGGTCCAGGTCTTCAGGGGGGTGTTGTTGGTAAACCCGCCCCCTTTGCTATTGACACAAAGGGAGCTGGTACCGGTGGTCTGGGCCTGACGGTGGAGGGGCCCTGTGAAGCCAAGATCGAATGTCAGGACAATGGTGATGGATCCTGCTCGGTCTCCTACCTGCCCACTGAGCCCGGTGAGTACGCCATCAACATCCTGTTTGCAGACCAACACATCCCCGGGTCCCCCTTCAAGGCTGCGGTCCAGTCAGTGTTTGACCCCAGCAAGGTGACAGTCAGTGGCCCCGGCCTGGAACGGGGAAAAGTCAACGAGGCCGGATCCTTCACTGTGGACTGTTCCAAAGCCGGAGAGGCTGAGCTCACCATTGAGCTCATCTCAGACTCCGGAGCCAAAGCCGAAGTCCATGTCCAGAACAATGGCGACGGGACCTATGCCATCACCTACATCCCCCGCTTCCACGGCATGTACACTATCACCATCAAGTACGGAGGACACGCTGTGCCCAAGTTCCCCATCCGCCTACAGGTGGACCCGGCTGTTGACACCAGTGGGGTGAAGGCTCATGGACCAGGAGTGGAGCCCAGAGGTGAGGGTCTCTGCAGGACTGGATCAGACCTGAATCTGTTCAAATCAATGAATTAACAACTTAAATCAACACAAGTTATTCATTAATTTACTTAAGAATAAAACACTGATTTCCAGATACGAGTGATCAAAACAATCCACTGATCAACCAGAGACTGATCCAGGTTCTGCCTGAACCTGAGCTCTAGTACGGAGACGTTCAGACTCTTTAATGCCTTCATGTCTGAATGATCAAAGGAAACTGAACCTCCGTTCAGACTAGGCCAAGGTCTACAGCCTCTGATGGGACTTAATCCGATCTGGTCTGGAGTTGGTTTACTGGCCTCCTGATGAATTTGTGCTACCATGAATCATAAACCACAGTCACTGACAGGAAACAGGCAGTAAACACAGTTAGCTCTCTAGCTAATGCTAACTGTGGCTGGTAGCAGTCATAGTCATAACTACATCATCTCCATGTTTGTTTCCTCCTCCAGGTGTCCTGAGGGAAGTGACCACACATTTCACCGTGGACGCTCGGGCACTGAAGAGCGGCAGCCAGATCAAAACCTGCATCTCCAACCCATCGGGCGCCAACACCGACGCTTACATCACCGACAAGGGAGACGGAACCTACAGGGTGGAGTACACACCTTATGAGGACGGTAAGGAGCCAGACTCTGAACTACATCGCTGCTGGTTTATGGGTGTTTGTTTTTCCAAAGCAACACATCGTAACAGTGAAATAAATGAGCCTCAGTTTCCCTCTGCCATACTAAAGAGACAGAGGCTAACAAGCCTGTGGTGGCTCTGACACCAGGTTCAGGACAGGAAGACAATAAAACTTTACCCCACAAAACTCAAATCCCAGCAATTTAAACACAGACAACAACAACAGCTCTGAGAGTCCTGAGAGTCTTTGGACCTTTAACATAAAATATGGACCTTCAAGATAAAATAGGCCTGAGGTTTATTGGTCCAGGCCCCTTTTACAAGCCAATTATTCACCCATTCCTATAATCATGTGTACTTTATTGTATTTTATTAAAATTTCTGTGAAATAAGGAATAGAAAAAGAAACCTAATTAAACCCAGTGGATTTGTGATAATATTATATTATAGTTGTCATGGAGCAGTGGTCAGCTCTGCAGGCTGAGGAGCCTCAGTGGAGCCGCAGAGGATGTGACTGATGAGGCAGTTAAAGTGAGCGAGAGACGCCAGGTCTTTACTGCTGTGACAGTCAGAGCAGGGAGGAATGTTGGTATTAATAGCTGCAGCCTCGCAGCAGATGGTTTTCCACTGATAGTAATGTGTGAACTGCTGGAGCCCACTGCATTGTGGGACAGAAATACTCAGACTGGTATTTTACAGAAAGCTGTTCTCTCAGTCTGAAACACTGATACACAGACACACTTACCTTTAGGGTTATGACTGAAGGTTGCTGGTTCCATGCCTCAGTCAGTGTAAGTTATTTATTAAAGGAAGGTGCTGGATCACAGTTTTGGATGGTTTCAGTCCATTTTACCCCCTGCTCTCTGCTGTCTGCAGGTTTGCATCTGATTGAAGTGCTGTTTGATGAGGTCTCTGTGCCTAAGAGTCCATTCAGGGTTTCGGTGACAGAGGGTTGTGATCCCAGTCGAGTCCGGGCCTACGGTCCAGGTCTGGAGGAAGGACTGGTCAACAAACCAAACCGCTTCACTGTTGAGACCAGGTGATTTCACTGTGTGACTTGATGCAGCATAGATTTTGAAAAGTTTCTGACAAGTTCAGTCCATCGGTATCTCCTTCCTGTTCCCTCAGGGGTGCTGGCACCGGGGGCCTCGGCCTGGCCATTGAGGGTCCATCCGAGGCAAAGATGTCCTGTAAGGACAACAAAGATGGCAGCTGCAGTGTGGAGTACATCCCCTTCACTCCCGGAGAGTATGACGTCAACATCACCTTCGGAGGCCTGCCGATCCCAGGTGACAGGTCCACGTCAGATTTTCACATGAACCAAGTCCAGGTAAAGGAACCTGCACAGACTGATGACCTCAACGTTTGGGTTTCAGGAAGCCCGTTTCGAGTCCCAGTGCAAGAGCTGGTGGATCCCAGTAAGGTGAGGTGTTCAGGTCCTGGACTGGGAAGTGGAGTCAGAGTTCATGTCCCTCAGACCTTCACCGTGGACAGCAGCAAGGCTGGAGTGGCCCCTCTGGAGGTCCAGCTCTATGGGCCAACTGGTAAGACCACAAAAACACCCTGAGTCTTCCAGGGACTCTGAAGTGGGTGACAAAGTGTAGATGGCAAAAGTTCCTGTGGTTTCTCCTCAGGTGTAAGTGAACCAATCAGCATTACTGACAACAGTGACGGCACTCACACAGTAAACTACACCCCCGCCAACGACGGCCCATACACAGTGTGCGTGAAGTACGCGGACCAAGAGGTTCCTCGCAGGTCAGTGCTGAAGAGCCTCGTTTGTGAGCAGGTCTTGATTCTCCTGGTCCAGGTCTAACTTCTCAAACTATCTCTCAGTCCTTTCAAGATCAAGACGTTGCCGGTTCATGATGCCAGTAAAGTTCGAGCCAGCGGTCCTGGTCTGAATGCGTCTGGCGTCCCTGCCTCTCTGCCGGTGGAGTTCACCATTGATGCCCGAGACGCTGGAGAGGGACTGCTGACTGTCCAGATTCTGGTAAGTCACAGCTTCCTATCCTAACGTAGACGAGGTCAGAAAGACCAGATTAATGAAGAGAACTTGGCCCAGATGTCTGCAGTGTCTTCTTTCTTTTTCTGTTTGAAAACTGTAAAAGTTTCCAGTTTACAGGATCTGAGATAAGAGCTGTGAGGTTCAAAGAGAGGCTCTGTCTTCAGCCACATTCAGGCTTTACTGTTGTGTTTTTTCTCATAAAGTTATCATTTTAAAAAATTATAGCAGATAGTAGCTTATTAATCAGGAAACTGTCACTACAATAAACTCAGAGCAACTTCTCCTCACTCTGAGATCAGAAAAATACAGGATTGATCCCATTGACTTTGGCTACAAGCAGCTGACAGCTAGGCCTCTGAAGGAGACGCTCTGATTGGCTGTGACATCACCCACTGGAGCCAATAGGAGTGTCCCATGTAGAGACGTGACTCTAGACGTCACTATCAAAGATGGAGGATGAGAATGGATGGATAAACACACAGAAGTAAAGCAGCAATGCTCCAGTCAAAGGCTCAGACTGATCCAGATCTGAACTAACTTCCTTCAGGAGTTTATCACTGAAGTCAGTGTCACACAGGACAAATCAGGGCTTGTTAGAAAGAGCTGATTCTCTAGTTGAAGGAGAAACAAACAGCTCCTCCATCAGGAGAACGAGGCTCTGGAGACCTGATGGAGGAGGAGACTCTTCAGTGGACTGAGGAAGGTTAAAGGGGTAAAGGTTTGTCTGGATTGTTGGGGAGATAAAACTGTGTAAAGTGGAATCAGATAAAGATGACATGATTTTTGGAAGCATATACTGTTCAGTGGGCGGTCGAGTCTTTAAACAGAGTGAGGTGAAGATCAGATCCAGATCAGGACTGAGTCTGAATGTGGACTGTGTCGACCACTCTCTTCTATGTCTTGTCTGAACAGTGTCTGTGTCACTGACTCTTTTAACCCCTTGTTCACACTCTCCATGTGGCGTCTCGCTCCACCGCGGCGGTGGCGGCGGCGGCGGTGGCGGCTGCAGGGTCCTGATGGGTGCAGGCAGGAGGCCTCTGTGTTTGTGGAGGACTGGGGCAGGAGGGTGTGGGAGTCTCATATAGTAAAGAAAACCATCCCTTTCAGTATTCTGAAGAGAGGCTGTGTAAGGCCTGCACTCTTTCACCTCGCCCTCACCTTTCACCTTGTCTCATGCCCCCCCCACTCATGCCTCCTTAATGAAGTCATTAACACCCTTAAAGTTGATTTAAGCACATTTAGATGACAAAATGTCAGATTTTATATTATACTTGTTTACGTGTTTTTTGTGAATTGTCTCAGTTTAAGGACTTTTTTAAGTGATTCCTTCACTGACATTTTATCTTCTTTCAGTGTTTTTCTTTCTTTTTCTAGTTTATCTTTCAGCAACTATTTTATTACTATTTTAAACGTGTGAAGACAAAAGCATTCACTTATGAAGATTAGAGGTGAAATGTGAGATTTACCTGAACTGACAAATTTTACAAAAACAGCCTAAAATGTCCCTTTGTACATTTGTTTTGATCAACACTAATGAGGACAGGTCATAATTAATGAGGGCTCGTGAGGATTAATGAGGACTGGATTTAATTATCTTTTGTGATTTAAATAAATTATTAATCAATGGATTTTTGATGAGTACAGTACCCCCCCTAACCTACCCCATCCACCCCCACCCACCCTCTGTGGTCTCCATGTGGACTGACCTCCATTCAGTTTGTATGGTGATCTAACCCACATGTAGTTGTGAGTGCTCAGTAAACTTGCCCCGCCCCCCCCCCACCTGCTCTGCTGCGTTTCTTAGACGTAGATCCTGTGTGATGTGGATCAGACCCCGTTCTTAGTCCACCTGAGAGCCGCCAACACCACTGGTCTCAAACCCACAGGACCCCAATCCAGAGTCCTGCAGGACCTGGACATGACCTGAGACCCCCTCAGTACAGACAAACAGACATATTCTCGCTTTTTTCTAGCTCAGTGTTTGGTCTCCACCAGCTCCTGAGTCAGGACTGATGAGGACTAATGCACATGGTCAGGCCTGTGGACCTCACCTGGCTGAGTTGGTTCTGGTTCTGTTGGTGGTTCTCCTCAGAACTCTTGAGTCTAAACCAGACCCAGGTCTGAGACCAGTGGTGGGCGGTACCTGAACCAGGTACGAATCCAGACCCACAGTTGATCCATGTCCTCGTGTCTCCAGGATCCAGAGGGAAAACCGAAGAAGGCGAACATCCGTGACAACAGGGACGGGACGTACACGGTGTCCTACGTCCCCGACATGACAGGACGCTACACTATCACCATCAAGTACGGAGGAGACGAGATCCCTTACTCACCGTACCGAATTCACGCCCTGCCCACTGGGGACGCCAGCAAGTGCCTGGTCACAGGTCAGACTCCGCCCACCGCCACTTTATCACCCAATCAGATTCATCACAGCATCACTGACTGTGGTTGTTTTCTTACAGTGTCAATTGGAGGACACGGACTGGGTGAGTTCTTCTGGACCTAAACTCACTTCCTGCCTGAACTGCTGGTCTTTGTAGTTTTTACTGGAAAGGGCTTTAAATCACTCATTAGCATCACATCAGCCATTAATTATTACATATCACAACACCCTTTTTGCCCTGATGTTACACCACAGCGACACATAAACAACCCTATTGCCCCAACATCCAGCCGAGGTAGATAAAAAATTACCCAACATCTTGAAGAGATTTTCTGTTCAGGCTTTTATTTTGTAGGGTTTTAAATAATCTCTAAAACATTACAATAAAAGTTTGACAAAGTATTTAACCTCAGCGGCACAGTGAATGTTCCTCTGATCATCAGTCTGTGGTCAGCGTCCTGATCCATCCTCCATCTTGTCAGGATCAGGGATCGGCCCGACCATCCAGATTGGCGAGGAGACCGTCATCACAGTGGACGCAAAGGCTGCTGGGAAAGGTAAAGTCACCTGTAAGGTGTCGACCCCAGACGGAGCAGAGTTGGACGTGGACGTGGTGGAAAACGCCGATGGGACGTTTGACATTTACTACACGGCCCCTGAGCCCGGGAAATACGTCATCACCATCCGGTTCGGAGGGGAGCACATTCCCAACAGCCCCTTCCATGTGGTGGTGAGTCTGGAGCCACAGAGACCACAATGGACTCCAGTGGTTCCCAGACAGGAGGTCTTTACAGCTCCAGCTCAGTAAAACAGGGAAAGACTCTGGAGGTTTATAGAAACCTGATGATGGTGATGACAGAGGGGCTGATGGGAAAACCAGGTCATGAGTCAGCCAGTCTGGGAACCACTGGATCATCAGCACATCTTTAACAGGAGTGTTGTATATGTCACAAGTGAACATTAGCTTAGCATCATGTCCATGTTTGCCAGTTGAGTCTGTGAAACAATAAACCCCTAAATAACAGTTCATCCTTAAATGATCCCTGAACACACTGAAGTGATTCAACAAAGCTCTTATTCTGGAAAACCAGATTGTTGTTTTCATTAAGGATGTGATGAAGGTTTTTTTGGGGGGAAAAACTCTGATCCCTTCATTTAAGGGTTACTCTGTGCTGTTTGCTTTTCCCTTTAAAACCCCTTTAACTGTAGAGAATCAATTTAAAGCCTCTGAATATATTTACTCATTTGTCCCTTAATTATCTGCTGCGAACCCTGAGCTGCTTGTACATGAAACAGATGTTTTACCCATAAGTCTGTGCAGTTATAATGAAACATCTGTGAAATACCAGAGTAATAATCACATTAATTATCAGACATAAACATAATGAACCTAAATAAAACCTTAAACTCATCAGTAATGGATCAGTTAAACTGCAGGACGTCACACACAGCGTTTAGTTTTGGTCCTTTCAAATTAAAGGTCTCCTTCAGAGTCAGAGTGTGGCGTGTTCACTGTCATATTCACAGCTCTGGTAAACATGGAAACTGTCAGAGTTGTGTTTGTGCACGTTGTGTGTTGTTGTGTGTGTTTCCTAACGGCTGCACTTGTTCTCTGTCAGGCGAGTGACACCGTCCCAATAATAGAGGAGCCATGTGACAAGCTTCAGTTACAGCAGCCCTACGCCCCCTGTGTGGGCCCCACCCCCCCCCGATGGGTCAGCATCAGCTTCACTCACTATATTTACTGTGACGCTGGTCTGAGGTCAGATCCTGTGGATCCGCCTCAGTCCAGCCCCGGTCAATTCATTAGGCTCAGCATGAAGCTGCATGTTTATCATGGGGGGGGGGGCTGATCTGACCCTCACTTCTACCTGTGAACTAACATTCATCAGCTGCACTAATGAATCTGTTTCTTAGGAAACTTTGTTATTTTGATCTTTGTAATTCATTACTGATGTTGTCCTGATTCATTTCTTTAGTTTTATTTAGCTCAGTGATCAGATCAACAGACTGGTCTGATCTCTCTCTTTCTACAGTCCTGCCCCTCCCCAACCCCCCCATCCCCTACCCCCTCCTCTCTGGCTCATTTCCCAGAATTCCCAGTATGGTGACACTAACCCCCCCTCCTCTGGCTCTGGTTTAGGCGACCGACGATCCCATCAGCCCGGTGGATGGGATGGAGCCGATGCTCCGCCCCTTCAGTCTGGTCATTCCCTTCACCGTGCAGAAAGGGGAGATAACAGGTGAGATGCTTTTATTTGGTCACAGACGTTCTATGCGTCATCGTCCTGATTTACAGTCAATAACCTGTTGATAACATGTTGTAATCTGACGGCTCTGCTCTTTTGTACAGAGCAGGCTGAATGTTAAAGGTTAAATGTGTCATTATCATTTTATTATTGTGCAGATGCAGGATGTTAGTTTGTTCTCATGCTCCCAGTTGGATATATCACTGTTCAGATACTCACAGTACTTGTTATTGATTGCATTTATTGTTGAATCACCAGACTTTGTCCTGCTATAAAAAAACAGGAAGTAATTTAGAAAATTTGTTATTGAATATAATGATTTACTCGCGAAGCCTCTGGCGGTCATGATAACTGCAGGAACTGTTGTTCTCCAGGTGAAGTGCGGATGCCGTCTGGTCGAACCGCGCATCCACACATCACCGACAACAAGGACGGCACCGTCACAGTGAAATACTCCCCGACTGAGCGAGGTCTGCATGAGATGGAAATCAGATACGATGGAAACCACATCCCAGGTAAAACCTGTCTCCAGTCTCAAACGGGAAGCCTTCAGGATCACTCTGCTCTGACCCTGGCTCATGTTTGACCCTCACATTCACATTTTGTGTCTTACAGGAAGTCCTCTTCAGTTCTATGTTGATGCTATTGACAGTGGTCATGTGACAGCGTATGGTCCCGGTCTGACCCATGGCACAGTGAACAGACCAGCCACCTTCACCATCGTTACTAAAGACGCTGGAGAAGGTAGAAATAACACTAACACAACTGCTTCAGTCATATCAGTAAGTACGGTGGCCTGTAGGGAGCAAGTTAGAGGATGTAAGACAATCAGGTTCAGGGTGTGAGGGAATTAGTTTCTGGTGTGCTTTTAATGTGAAATATCTTCAGGAAGATTCATGGTCAGTGACAGTATAAAGCACACACTTTAGCTTGTCTCTGTGCAGGTGGTCTTTCTCTGGCTGTTGAGGGTCCATCTAAAGCAGAGATCAGCTGTAAAGACAACAAAGATGGGACCTGCACCGTGTCCTACCTGCCGACGGCGCCTGGAGACTATAACATCATCGTCAAGTTCGATGACAAACACATCCCCGGCAGCCCCTTCACTGCCAAGATCACCGGTAACACAACTCTAAAACCAGGCAAACTTTTCAGTTTCATATTTTTTTACCTGTTGTTTTAAGATGCCACAATCAGACTTTTCCAGTTCTCCTGTGTTCATGTGACTCTGCCACCATAATCAAGCTTATCAGGTTTTCACCTTTTTTCCTGTGTGAGAGCCTGGAGTTCAGCTTTAGGAGCAGTTACTGTCTTTATCAGTCCAAAGATATATTATCTTATTTCACTTACGCAGACGATACTTTGTTTTATCTACCCCCTGTATAACTGCTCCTGATGCTCTGAGCTGTTTGTTTCTCCTTCAACAAGAGAATCAGCTCTTTCTAGTCCCCTATCACAGTGAACAGAGTCTTTACTGAGTCACATATATAATTAGCTGAGGTTGAGCTGATTCTAAAGATGTGGAGACTTGGGGACATGTGACTGAATGACTGAATGTGGCTCTAAAAGGGTTAAAGTGTTGATAGATAAAGAGTTTTTTGTTGAGTTTCAGGTGATGAATCCATGAGAACCTCTCAGCTCAATGTTGGGACGGCAACAGACGTTTCCTTGAAGATCATGGAGACAGACCTGAGCAGTTTGACAGCGACCATCAGAGCGCCGTCTGGAAACGAGGAGCCCTGTCTGCTGAAGAGGCTTCCCAACAGACACATCGGTCAGTGTCTCCTGATCACGGCCTTAGCTTTTAGTCCTGGGGGGTTTCAGGGCTGGTGTTACTGGTCTTTGGTTAGTTTTAACCCTTTAAATAATTGAATCTCTTTAAATAACTTTATAAAGGCTTTGGTCTGGACCTGCTCTATATGTAAAGTACCTTAAGGTAACTTTGTTATGATTTGGTGCAATATAAATAAATTCAATTTGAATTTGAATATCTCAAGCTAATGTTCAATGGATATGCAGAGAAGATACTGATCACACTGAGTCACATTTAAAGGAAAGGAGAAGTTTAGAGCCAGATGAACTTCATTAAAATGTGATACTGATGGAAATGAACTGAACGACAAAAAAAGGAAACAAATCCTTAGATTGACTGAAGGTAAAGGTCCAACACCTTTAGTAATATTTCACATCTGGCCAGAAGAGCAGCAAATGCATTGATCTCTCCCATGATGCCAAAAGCCAGAGTTTGTAAAATATCCTCCAGTATTATCTCTTATCAGAAATGATTAATCAGTGATGACGAGCTAAAGCCGAGGTGTTTTTCCCGCTTGCAGGCATCTCCTTCACCCCGAAGGAAGTAGGTGAACATGTGGTGAGCGTGAAGAAGAACGGTAAGCATGTGACCAACAGTCCCTTTAAGATCATGGTGGGTCAGTCGGAGATCGGAGACGCCAGTAAGGTGAAGGTTTACGGTCAGGGGCTGGTGGAGGGTCATACCTTTGAGGTGGCTGAGTTCATCGTCGACACCAGAAACGCAGGTGAGATTTGTTCACGTGAAAGTTCAGGATGATCTCAGTTCTTGAGCCGTGTTGAGGGTTTGTGTCCTCTGGGTTTCTCAGGATATGGAGGTCTGGGTCTGTCCATCGAGGGTCCCAGTAAAGTTGATATTAACTGTGAGGACGTGGAGGACGGCACCTGTAAAGTCACCTACTGTCCCACTGAACCTGGAAACTACATCATCAACATCAAATTTGCCGACCAACACGTTCCAGGTACGAGTCATGAACGAGGACCACACCTAATCTCCAAAGGAAGTGGAGACCAAGCACCATAACCTTCACTTTAACCCTCCTCAGTCCACAGGAAGTGTCTCCGCTAACAAACATCAGGTCGTCCTCAGAGCGTTGTTTGTTTCTGGAAGGGTCAAACGTCCAGACGTTGTTTTTCACTCTGTCTTGAACTGTGCTGCAGCTTTAAGTCAAACTGAACCATCACATGAAATCTCATCCCAACAGGAAGTCCGTTCACAGTGAAGGTGTTTGGTGAGGGCCGGATGAAGGAGAGCATCACCAGGAAACGCCAGGCCCCCTCCATTGCCACTGTGGGCAGCACCTGTGACCTCAACCTCAAAATACCAGGTGAGCAGTGACATCACTGTCTTCTGCACCTGTTCTCCCTGCTTCCTCCTCTTCACCTCCTTCTCTTCACTCCTCATTTCCTCCTTCCTTCCTCCCACGTCTCTTGCTGGCTGTAGGGAACTGGTTTCAGATGGTCTCGGCTCAGGAGCGTCTGACCCGGACGTTCACCCGCAGCAGTCACACCTACACTCGGACAGAGAGGACGGAGATCAGCAAGACCCGGGCGGGTGAGACGAAGAGGGAGGTCCGGGTGGAGGAGAGCACGCAGGTCGGAGGGGATCCCTTCAGAGACGTGTTCGGAGACTTCCTGGGAAGAGAGAGTCTAAGCGGGTTCAACCCTAACCCGGCTGGCAGCCGCCCGCCGCTGCAGGACGGTGTGTGTGGACAAGTGTGTGTGAACAAGTGTGTGTGTGTACGAGTGTGTGTTTGTAAGTCAGGACACTTTCAGCACATGTGTGTCAGTTAACCTTAATTATGCTTGTGACTGTTTTAATTTTCTATCATTTCATTTCTGTTTTTCTCTTCTTCTCTAAGAGGAAAATACAAAAACTGATCTGAGTCAACGTCTGTGTCCACATCTGTTCATTTAACTTTGCCTTGAACTTTTAACCACATAAACAGTTTTTTTTCTCTTTATATTTGAATCTGACTTTTGTGCAGAAAAATTTCATTAATATAAGGAAATAGATTCATGTCTGACTGTGGTTGGATCATAGACCACGTCTAAGCCTGGACTTGGACTCTGGGTCTGAAAACCTGAATTCTATCTCATGACCATGAGCAAAAAACCAAGATGGCCAACAGACAAATTACATGCTGGAGGCTTTAAAACAGCAGCTCACAAACCAACGGGTGACATCATGGAGGTCTGCTGACAAAACGTCTGCAGAACTTAGTGTGCACCAGCTGTCAACCCCCCGATGTCACCCTGTTTGTCATTTGTCCGTCAGCCATCTTGGTTGGAGAAAACTATATTTGGAGGAGAAGGTGGAGCTGAGGAGGAGTGAGGGGTGGATCTCACCTGCTCTGTACTCTATCCTGATTGGGTGCTACAGTCTGTCAATCACACTGTAGCCACGCCCCCAATCCATCCCCTGCTTTCTGGTCTATTTTCCTCTAAATGGACCATCATTTAAAAAATGAACATCATGTTGTATTGAAGACTTGAAACTAGAGACTGAGACCATAAACTCATTAGGAAAACGTTTACTGAGCTAATAAATCAAGGAGAAGTAGGGACATTTTCCCATAGACTTCAATACAATCTGACTTCTTTAACAACCAGTGGAGTCGCCCCCTGATGGTCAGTAGAGAGAATGAAGGTTTAAGGCTCTTCAGACCAGAGCAGAGGTTTAGATGGTATTAATGAGATATTAACCAGCATGTGAACCATCACATCTTTGTGACACTCTTCAAACCCCCCCCCAGGTGAGGCGAGTAACCAGGAGATGATGGCTCATGTGACGAGCCCTGGAGGGAAGACAGAGGATGCAGAGATCATTAAAGGAGAGGACAGCACTTACAGCGTCCGCTTTATCCCCCAGGAGATGGGACCCCATACAGTTAATGTTAAATACCGGGGCCAACATGTTCCCGGGAGCCCCTTCCAGTTTACTGTGGGGCCCTTAGGAGAGGGAGGGGCCCACAAGGTCCGAGCAGGAGGAACTGGACTGGACCGAGGAGTGGCAGGGATCCCAGGTCTGTTTGACTCTCACTTTACGTTGCTCATCTCCTGGTAGTTTAAACACAGACACTGATTATCGACAAAACTAAAAAAAGTTTAATGTTTGATGTGTTTCAGCTGAATTCAGTATTTGGACCAGAGAGGCCGGAGCTGGGGGTCTTTCCATCGCTGTGGAGGGGCCCAGCAAGGCAGAGATCACCTTTGAAGACAGGAAGGATGGATCCTGTGGAGTCGCCTACGTGGTTCAGGAGCCTGGTGAGATTCAGACCATGTCTGATTCCAGACCAGGTTTAATATGAAACAGTGCTAAAACATGGGTCCACTGCTTTTTTATTTTGATGTCACTACAGAGGGTTGCCCCATAAACACAACACTATTCACCACTATGCAGATGACACTCAGCTCTGTACAGCAGCTGATCCTGATCATCTGAAGCCAACCAATGAGCTAACAGCTCCACAGTCAGCTGGTAACAGGATTTCACCTTTTACTTACCTGTAAAATGTTCAGAGAAAACAGCAATGATGTTAAAAACCACAACATAACAACTACTCATCTCTGAAGCTGTTAGAGCAGAAAACAGGAGGAAGTGAATCTGACATAAATAATAAAACATTTACAAGGCAAATGATAAAAGAGTGAATCACAGCAAATGCAAGTAAAATTCTAAAACACATCAAATCTAATCAGAGTGAACAAATTTTTACATCATTACATTGACATTAGTGTAGCATCAGTGCAGCTGAGGCCTTGGAGTCAGAATTAAGTTCTGCATCTATTAGATAAGTAACGCCCACTGATGTCTAGGAGCTAACAGGGCTCAGTTCCCATAGCTTCTGTAAAAAGATCATTACAACATATTGTTTTGTTGTTCTGATTTTTTACAGCTCAAACACAGTGACACCAACTTCCTTCATGGTTAAAGTGTCTGAGTGTCAGTGTGGAGGCTCTGACCCTTCATTTACTGATCAATGATCAGGCCACTGACATCTTCTGACAAGAAGTGGAGACATGAGCTATGGTGTTAGCATGAACAAAGTGAATTATTGACCTCATTATTGCCCATTTTCTTCAATGTCTTTGGAGGAAAATTGTGACTGAGGACACATCATCTAAACCACATTCAAATTGTATGTTTTCAACGTTTGCCTTTGGGTGGAGATGCGGCTCAGACCTAACAATTAAATGTGGACTTGAAATATTTATCAAATATTAAATCAGGAGACATGAGTTAAGCACAAGTCACAGTGGAAATAATGTAAAGTTTTCAATGTTGCATAAAGTTAATATTTAGTTGTTGATCATTGTTGTTGTTGTAACGTGTTACTGATGTGATGCTGTTGTTGGTCAAGCGTCAATTATTAACGAGTCTAATGTATTTATCAACCACCCAATGTTACCACCAGTCATCACTGCAACACAACAAATAAACTGTAAACTGTAGATGAAAAATTGTAACTGAAAAACCTTCGTCCCTTTTAAAAACTGCAGATCAACATTATCGTGGCCCAGTGATGCAGTGACATCATCATTATGTAAAACCTTCTCACCTGACTGTTTTCTCTCCAGGTGATTATGAGGTTTCTATTAAATTCAATGACGAACACATCCCAGACTCTCCGTTCATCGTCCCCATCGCCACATTGTCCGACGACGCCCGCCGCCTCACCATCACTAGCCTGCAGGTGAGATGATATCATTGCCAGTGAGTCCAAATCCAGAAGAGTCCATATAAACTTTTGACGTGTCCTCTGATATATTAACAGCTGACATTTTCCATGAATAGATTTATTCTTAGTGTCTGACTGACATAAATGTATTTCTGTGGTCGTGTGTAAACGTATCTCCTCCACCTTCCCGTTATATCTGTAGCGCTGTTTATTTAACCTCTGACCTTTATGATTCCTTATGCACATTTACACAAAGGAGAAAGGGCAATGAACTTTTATGAGAAAGATCTTTTCAGCAGATTCCAAGTCTTTTCATGAGATGGACAGAGACCGAAAATGACTGATACATACACCTGCCAGCCATAACATTATGACCATTGACAGGTAAAGTGAATAACACTGATCACCTGGTTACCATGGTTACCTGTCAGTGGTGGATATATCAGGCAGCAGCTCAACATTTAGTCCTGAAGTTGATGTGTTGAAGCAGGAAAAATGGTCATAATGTTGTGGTCATAATGTTTTGGCTGATTGGTGAAGATTTGTTTGTTATAATCATAATGTCAGTTTGAATCTACTGCAGCAAAATCTGTAAACTGTAAAAAACACACAGCAAAAATAAAAACAACTCTTTTCCATCAGCAAACATTTGGTTTATCAGCAGGTCTGACAACAACAGAGGGAGATAAAGACATAAAGAATAAAATATCTTTCATATACAAATGTGTGGGATTATAATCTGGAAGCAAATGTCTTATAAATGTTTTATATATACTTATATATCTATATAACCTGCTCATCTACAGTCTAGAATAAAGCTCTAAAATAAACCATTTTTGATCTTTATCAGGAGATGGGTCTGAAAGTCGGCCAGGAGGCTTCCTTTGCTGTGCAGCTGAATGGAGCCAGAGGGTTGGTCGATGCCAAGATCCACACACCATCAGGAGCCATAGAGGAGTGTTACATCACTGAGATGGACAGTGGTAAGACCCAGCAGCTGTTTAATTTGTCCGGTGGAAGGATTTCACCTGGAGTTCCACAAGGCTCAAGGCTGGATCCACCGCTCCTCCATGTCCCAGACCAAGTCAACAATAGCCCTCAATCTGGGTCTTTTGTTGGTGATATTAAATATGGAATATCTCAAGACTCAAGTCTGGGTCCTTTAGTTTTCACCTCTACATATCTTTATTCTTCTGAACAATAATTAAGTTCATCTATATGCAGATGACACTCAACTCTATATCACTGTTGAAGCTGATGATCTGACTTCTATTGGTTGCCCAGGATTCCCTTCAACTCCATCAGGACCAAACAGATCCTAATTATTGGAGCGAGTAACCTAACTATAGTCATTATAGTTAATTACAGCAACAGCTGTTTCAACACATCACACTGAAGAAGAATCTCCAGAATCAGAGGAAATCATAAGCCTTCCTTCTGTTTCTACAGATCAACATGCCATCAGGTTTATCCCAAGGGAAAACGGCATTCACTCAATCGATGTTCGCTTCAATGGCAGCCATGTCCCAGGAAGTCCTTTCAATATCCGAGTGGGAGAACCAGGACAGGTGGGAGATCCGGGTTTGGTGTCTGCTTTCGGACCAGGACTGGAGGGAGGAACCACAGGTACATACAAACTAATATACCTTCATTTGAAAGCCTTGAATGGTCTAATGATGAATATTTAACAGGTGTTGTCTCCTCCTTCAGGTGTAGCGTCAGAATTCATCGTGAACACCTGTAACGCCGGGTCTGGAGCTCTGTCCGTAACCATCGATGGGCCGTCCAAAGTGAAAATGGACTGTCAGGAATGTCCTGAAGGCTACAAGGTCTCCTACACACCCATGGCTCCCGGGAACTACCTGATCTCCATCAAGTATGGAGGACCCCAGCACATCGTGGGAAGCCCCTTCAAGGCCAAAGTCTCAGGTGAGTCAGTGGACAAGTCCAAAACTAAGAGCTGGATCCAGCCTGAACCCCCAGACTCAATGAATCCAACTATTTCTTCTATAATGAAACCTGGACTGGGTCTGACCCTGAGACTATGAATTCACTTTGATACATTTAGGACCAAAATTTGCATTATCAACAACTATATCCAAATTAATATAGCATCTGGACCAGAACCAATATTAACTAAAATTCCAAAAGAGACTTGAAGATCACTAGAATCTCCTCTATTGACACTGACCCCCGCATAGAACCTCTAGAACCCTCCAGACCGCATAGAGAGCTACAGCGCCTCCTTTAGGTTCTCTAGATAACAAACCAGATGAAGGTGACCAGGCAGACAGAAACGCAGAGAAAAAGAGGATGGAGAAGAAGTGAAGCTGAGGAGGTGTGAGGGGTGGAGCTGACCTGCTCTGAACTCTATCCTGATTGGGTGGTACAGTCTGTCAATCACACAGTACCCACGCCCCCTAATCAATCCCCTGCTTTCTGGTCTATTTTCCTCTAAATGGACCATCATTTAAAAAATTAACATCATGTTGTATTGAAGACTTGAAACTAGAGACTGAGACCATAAACTCATTAGGAAAACGTTTGCTGAGATAATAAATCAAGGGAGAAGTAGGGACATTTTCCCATAGACTTTAATACAATCTGACTTCTTTAACAACCAGTGGAGTCGCCCCTGATGGTCATTAGAGAGGGTGAAGGGTTAAGGCTCAGACCAGAGTCCAGGTCCAGTGCTGGTTTACAGACAGACTTTGGTGAACAAGATCTTCAAGTAATTTCAAAATAAAAGCACTATAACTTTACCATAAGAAATAATATCTAAATGACAAATGCAACTCCACTCTCTGCAGGACCTCGTCTGTCTGGGGGACACAGTCTCCATGAGACCTCATCTGTTCTCGTGGAGACTGTCACCAAGTCATCAATGATGAGTGGGGCCTTCACCTCCTTACCCAAATTCTCCTCTGATGCCAGTAAAGTCATCTCCAGAGGTGCTGGCCTGTCAAAGGCCTTTGTGGGTCAGAAGAACACGTTCACCGTCGACTGCAGCAAAGCAGGTGAGGACAGGAAGTGAGTGAGTCTTTATCTCTGTGAAAACAAGCAGAGATCGTCACTGTGGTCTGGGTCTCTGCTCTCTGCTCTGCAGGCACCAACATGCTGATGGTGGGGGTCCACGGGCCGAAGACGCCCTGCGAGGAGGTGTACGTCAAACACATGGGCAACAGGATGTACAACGTCACCTACACCGTCAAAGAGCAGGGCAGCTACATCCTCATTGTCAAATGGGGGGAGGAGAACGTCCCAGGAAGCCCCTTCCACGTCACCGTCCCTTAAACCTGGACTTATGCCCCCCCTCCCACTCCTGCTGACTGTTCACACTTTGTGCCAAATGTTTTTGTGTCTCTGCAGCAACACAAATGTTTTATACGTGAGTCTGTGATGTCAGCTCTGGCACTGATACAGTGTGGTTAGTGATGATGTCACAGGAACACCCTCTGATGTAGACCTGTGTCTGTCAGCTGTTTCCTGTCTGAGGTGTTTTAAGGCTGCAGCGACGTCGCAGGATCACGACAAACTGTGACTGTAACAAACTCTCCGGATTTTATTTCCTCTTATTTTCTTTGACAGAAAATGTCTTATTGTTGAGGAGAGGAGAAGTGTTTTTACCACAGGAAGTACAGAGGAATTAGGCGACAGAATCACAGAGCGACATTTTATAGTGATTTTATATCAAAGAAGATGAATGAAATAAACTGTTTGATATGTTCAGTTTGTGCAGAATTTGTCTGAGTTTGTCTGACATGACACACAACAACAACAACAACACAAACTCTGCTGTTCAGGTTTTATGTGTAAAAAATTAAAAGGAAGTGAAAACAGTTTAAATAAAATATGCTGACAAATTAAAATATTCTATATTTTACTTGATGTAATAAACTTTACACATCTGACACAAAACTGCTATAAATTTAACATATGGAGCTTTTATTGTGAAAGGAGGGCACTGTAAAATTAGTAATAAATAATAATATATTTAAAAAAAACTCCTGTTGTTTTCACAGGTAAATTCATTTAAAAAGTAAAATACAAATTAAAATCTGAACCTGTAGAGAAGAAAATAAAAATAAAGAGAATAAAAACAGGAGCCAGCAGGTGGCAGCAGAGAGTCATCAAACTGAGGCTCAGCTGCTTTTATTGTAAAAATTCAAATGTGAACATTTACGTGTTTCATGTAAATGTTCACATTTGATTCTGAAAGTTGGTGAGATGAGGTTTAGTCAACAGGAAGAAGAAGAAGAGGAAGAGAAGAAGGAGCGACAAACAGGATGCGTCTCATTCTTCCCCTCCAATGTCCCACCTTTTATCCTCAGGTCTGCAGATCCAGATCCAGATCCAGATCCAGATCAGTTCATCTGCCTGAGACATGAGGTCACAGAGTCCAGACCAGACCTCAGACCTGTTCTCATTGATCCTGCAGTCCAGGTCCCCCAGAGACACCAGACCATCAAGGGGGTCTGGAGGTTTTCCTGCCTCTGACTCCAGGGCAAAAAAAAATCCATCACTGAGATTTCCTCCTCATCCTCACCTCTTCCTCACCACACCAAAGAAGAAGAATTGTTGGTCAGTGATTTATCATTTATCAAGTCACAGAAAAGCCTTTTGCTTCAGGTGCGATGGTGTTGATGATGATGAAGATGATGATGATGATGATGATGATGAGGGGGTATTATTAGTCTGAATGGACAGCTGTAATTAATGCCTGTAAGAGGGAGGCAGGTGAGGGAGGGGGGAGGATGACGGAGCAGCAGGAGCTAAATTTACCCCCTCCTGATTTAACCAGCCGGATTTCTAATCCAGGAACTGACCCCACATCTACACACACGTCTACACACGTCTATACACAGCTACACACAGCTACACACACATCTACACACACAGCTACACACAGCTACACACACAGCTACACACACGTCTACACACAGCTACACACAGCTACACACAGCTACACACACAGCTACACACACGTCTATACACAGCTACACACAGCTACACACACGTCTACACACACGTCTACACACACAGCTACACACACGTCTACACACACAGCTACACACAGCTACACACAGCTACACACACAGCTACACACGTCTATACACAGCTACACACAGCTACACACACATCTACACACACAGCTACACACAGCTACACACGTCTACACACACAGCTACACACACAGCTACACACACAGCTACACACACAGCTACACACACAGCTACGCACACGTCTACACACAGCTACACACACATCTACACACACATCTACACACAGCTACACACACATCTACACACACAGCTACACACACGTCTACACACAGCTACACACAGCTACACACACGTCTACACACAGCTACACACACATCTACACACATCTACACACACAGCTACACACATCTACACACAGCTACACACACAGCTACACACACAGCTACACACATACCTACACACACAGCTACACACACAGCTACACACACATAAAGTGATGATGAAGAGTTAGCATGTCAGTAGGTTTCCCATCATGCACTGTGTCTCCATTAAAGAACAGCTTGCTCTTTAGGGTTGTTTCCTCTGATGATGATGAAGATGATGATGTGTGTGTGTTGTGTGTCTGTGGTGAAATAACAACAGATTGTAAATGAACTGATGTGTTTGATGAAAACACAAACATCTGGAACATCAGCACAGCTGTTGCTCACACACACACACTCGGCCTTTCTCTGTCTCAGACCGTCACCCTGAGAGGATGATGAAGATGATGACGACGTCCTCCTCCTCAGACCAGGAGACCAGGTGGTGTCTAAAGCCGGTCTGTCACTTCATACGGAGTCTGTGGCCCCAGGGCCCAGGAGGTCAGGGGCCCCGTTCAGTTATCTACACCGCTTTGTTCTGTGATGGCGAGCTAACCCTAAAAGAAGCTAATGCTCATGGAAGCTACAGGCTCCACCCACATTTCTCTCTGGACCAGTTGTTACATCATAGTCGTCCTGTTGATGTCATGATGACATCATGTTCTATATGTCATTTCAACTGCAGTGACACATTAACCTTCATCTTCATCATCATCAGTGGTGAAGGTTTGTGTGTCTGTTGTTGTGTCTCTGTGTGTCAGGGTCTGAATACAGCAGCTTCAGTCAGTGACCTCTGACCCCCGAGTCTTATTTCATGTTTCAGTTCAGATGTGTGACAGTCAGGTGATGGCGCCGAGGCCTGAGGAAGGAGAACGCCACAGGAGAACGCCAGGAGGAGGAGCTTAGCCGTCAGGACGCCCTCCACATCTGGACTCACACACATCTGGAGGAGCAGCAGCCTGATGTAAGATGACTCATCTGATCTGCTCCGATTTCACAGCTGAGACGCCCCCTGACACCAACAAGCTCTATCTGCCCCCCAGCTGCTTTGATCTGGGGGGGTGACAGTTATCTGTACACAGACAAACACACACACTGACCCAGTTCACCTGATCCAGTTCACCTGATCCAGTTCACCTGATCCAGGCTGTAAACACACATCACTTTCTCTGGGGGCGGAGTCAGAGGAGTGTGTTGGTCTGTTTTGTAACATTTGTTGTGTAACAGCAACAACACATCGTTGATTATAGATAATTTATTATTTCTGCTGTGTCAGCAGGAGACCTGAGCTTGGTCCAGTCCATGTGTGTTGATGTGTGTTGACGTTTGTTGACGTGTGTTGATGTGTGTTGATGTGTGTTGACGTGTGTTGATGTGTGTTGACGTGTGTTGACGTGTGTTGACGTGTGTTGACGTGTGTTGATGTGTGTTGATGTGTGTTGATATGTTTCAATGTGTTGATGTGTGTTGATGTGTGTTGATATGTTTCGATGTGTGTTGATGTGTGTTGATGTGTGTTGATATGTTTCGATGTGTGTTGATGTGTGTTGAGTGTTGATGTGTGTTGATGCGTGTTGATGTGTGTTGATGTGTGTTGATGTGTGTTGATGTGTGTTGAGTGTTGATGTGTGTTGATGTGTGTTGATGTGTGTTGATGTGTTATGTGTGTTGATGTGTGTTGATGTGTGTTGATGTGTGTTGATGCGTGTTGAGTGTTGATGTGTGTTGATGTGTGTTGATGTGTTATGTGTGTTGATATGTCTCGATGTGTGTTGAGTGCTGATGTGTGTCGATGTGTGTTGATGCGTGTTGAGTGTTGATGTGTTATGTGTGTTGATGTGTGTTGATGTGTGTTGAGTGTTGATGTGTTGATGTGTGTTGAGTGTTGATGTGTGTTGAGTGTTGATGTGTTATGTGTGTTGATGTGTGTTGAGTGTTGATGTGTGTTGATGTGTTATGTGTGTTGATGTGTGTTGATGTGTGTTGATGTGTGTTGAGTGTTGATGTGTGTTGAGTGTTGATGAGTGTTGATGTGTTATGTGTGTTGATATGTTTCGATGTGTGTTGATGTGTGTTGATGTGTGTTGATATGTTTCGATGTGTGTTGATGTGTGTTGAGTGTTGATGTGTGTTGATGCGTGTTGATGTGTGTTGATGTGTGTTGATGTGTGTTGAGTGTTGATGTGTGTTGATGCGTGTTGATGCGTGTTGAGTGTTGATGTGTGTTGATGTGTTATGTGTGTTGATGTGTGTTGATGTGTGTTGATGTGTGTTGATGTGTGTTGATGCGTGTTGAGTGTTGATGTGTGTTGATGTGTGTTGATGTGTTATGTGTGATCCAGGCTGTAAACACACATCACTTTCTCTGGGGGCGGAGTCAGAGGAGTGTGTTGGTCTGTTTTGTAACATTTGTTGTGTAACAGCAACAACACATCGTTGATTATAGATAATTTATTATTTCTGCTGTGTCAGCAGGAGACCTGAGCTTGGTCCAGTCCATGTGTGTTGATGTGTGTTGACGTTTGTTGACGTGTGTTGATGTGTGTTGACGTGTGTTGATGTGTGTTGACGTGTGTTGACGTGTGTTGACGTGTGTTGACGTGTGTTGATGTGTGTTGATGTGTGTTGATATGTTTCAATGTGTTGATGTGTGTTGATGTGTGTTGATATGTCTCGATGTGTGTTGATGTGTGTTGTGTGTGTGCGACCTTCCCTCAGAGCTGAAGCTGTGTTCAGATGAATGTTGCGTTCATGGTCCACAGAGCATCATCAGAAAACAGGACGCTGCATTTGTTTGTTTGTTCACTGCCGCCTGAAGGAAACAACGTGTTTCTATACATAGATCTGTCACATGATGATCAGGGGCCATGACCAGGACCAGGATCAGGATCAGGATCAGGACCAGGACCAGGAGCAGGACCAGGACCAGGATCAGGATCAGGACCAGGATCAAGACCAGGACCAGGACCAGGACCCAGATCAGGATCAGGATCAATACCAGGATCAAGACTAGGCTCAAGACCAGGACCAGGACCAGGACCAGGATCAAGACCAGGACCAGAACCAGGACCAGGACCCAGATCAGGATCAGGATCAATACCAGGATCAAGACTAGGCTCAAGACCAGGACCAGTTTCAATGTGTTGATGTGTGTTGATGTGTGTTGATATGTCTCGATGTGTGTTGATGTGTGTTGTGTGTGTGCGACCTTCCCTCAGAGCTGAAGCTGTGTTCAGATGAATGTTGCGTTCATGGTCCACAGAGCATCATCAGAAAACAGGACGCTGCATTTGTTTGTTTGTTCACTGCCGCCTGAAGGAAACAACGTGTTTCTATACATAGATCTGTCACATGATGATCAGGGGCCATGACCAGGACCAGGACCAGGACCAGGACCAGGACCAGGACCCAGATCAGGATCAGGATCAGGATCAGGATCAATACCAGGATCAAGACTAGGATCAAGACCAGGACCAGGTTCAGGACCAGGACCAGGACCAGGACCAGGATCAAGACCAGGACCAGGACCAGGATCAGGATCAGGATCAAGACCAGGATCAAGACCAGGATCAAGACCAGGATCAAGACCAGGGCCAGGATCAGGACCAGGATCAAGACCAGGATCAGGATCAGGACCAGGGCCAGGGCCAGGGCCAGGATCAGGATCAGGGCCAGGGCCAGGATCAGGATCAGGACCAGGATCAAGACCAGGATCAGGACCAGGACCAGGGCCAGGGCCAGGGCCAGGGCCAGGGCCAGGGCCAGGATCAGGATCAGGACCAGGATCAAGACCAGGACCAGGATCAGGATCAGGATCAGGATCAGGATCAGGACCAGGACCAGGATCAGGATCAGGATCAGGATCAGGATTAGTGCTGCAGAATATTGAAGGGAGAGCGACTGAAGCCCAGTGAGGCGGTAAACGAAGAAGTCCAACACAGACGAGTGAAAGTCTGCAGCTGTAAAACAGGACTTTGGTTCTGAGAGAAATAAACGTTAGAAAAATGGAAAAGTGATTATTTCACATAAAACAACAACAATGATAAATAGCAGATAAAAGGATTTTTTGTATTTGTGTGTAAAGTTGTTGGACCACAGCTGTTGGTCTCTAATATTCTAACGATATATATTGTTATCACAAAAACTGTTATTTTGAAAATATAAATATCTAGAGAGAAGAAAACAGTTACAAGAAATTGATGTATGGACCTTTAACATCTACCTTTAGACCGTATGGACCTTTAACATCTACCTTTAGACTGTATGGACCTTTAACAACAAAAGTTTCTCATCATGTGACTCTGTGCAAATGATCAATACATAACATATTCTAACACAACAACCATTTCAGTTTTTTTGAATTGAATAAGGAAGATGTTAATCACTGTAGCATTAGAGGCTAGCTCTTTTCAGTTGCTGTGCTAAAATATGACAAGCTATTCAGACCCAGAAATGATATTATCATCTGCATCAAGATCTCTCTCTCTCTCTCTCTCTCTCTCTCTCTCTCTCAGAGAGAGGATTTGCTGAAGTAGTGAACTGTCCCTTTAATGACCAGGCTGTAAATGATCCTTTCATAAAGAGAGAGGACGAGAGCGCCAAGCTCAGAGCAGATTAGTTTGTGAAGCTTGACTGAACCTGAATCCTTCAACATAATTAAGATTAGTTTCACAGAGACGACAGAAAGGGATGCAATTAAAATGCAGTGATGTACAATATCACAGGCAGAAGCAAATTAGAAACTCAGTAAATTAAAGTGACAGAGAGAAACGTATTTGTCACTGTGACTCTCAGCTGAGTCTGCACTTTAACGTCAGAGCTTCAACATTAGTGGTTTAATTTTTTAACACAGTGGAAACAACTTAAAGGTCCATACAGTCTAAAGGTGGATGTTAAAGGTCCATACAGTCTAAAGGTAGATGTTAAAGGTCCATACGGTCTAAAGGTGGATGTTAAAGGTCCATACAGTCTAAAGGTTGATGTTAAAGGTCCATACAGTCTAAAGGTAGATGTTAAAGGTCCATACGGTCTAAAGGTGGATGTTAAAGGTCCATACGGTCTAAAGGTAGATGTTAAAGGTCCATACAGTCTAAAGGTGGATGTTAAAGGTCCATACAGTCTAAAGGTGGATGTTAAAGGTCCATACAGTCTAAAGGTGGATGTTAAAGGTCCATACGGTCTAAAGGTAGATGTTAAAGGTCCATACAGTCTAAAGGTTAATGTTAAAGGTCCATACGGTCTAAAGGTAGATGTTAAAGGTCCATACAGTCTAAAGGTGGACCTCCGTGTGGTCTTTGATTATAAAGCAGGTCTAGGTTCTATATTATTTCTGTGAAAGTATCAAAGGTCTCAGTCACAGATTCAGTCAGAGATTCATATGTCACAAACTTCTGGAACCAATCTTGTCAACTGGTGGACAGGGGGCGGGGCTAGATACACCTCAAACCTTGTCAGTACAGAGAGCTGGAGTTAGAATTCACACAACCACTAACAATGTGTCAACCACCACCTAACAAACAGCATAAAGAAACATAGGATGCTAACTACGCTAACTGTTCTGATCTGTTTGCTGGTCTCTGATCTTGGTCTCAACAGTCCTGGTCTGACTCTGACTGAAGCCCAAACATGAGGCTAATGTTTCTGGTCCTGTTCCTGGTCCTGCAAGAGTCAGATGTTAACATCTGCTCCTGTAGGTCTGTGGATCTTCTGTTCCAGAGGAGATCCTGAATCCTCAGACTTCAGCACAGAGGAAGGAGGATGAAGAGAAGGATGAAGAAGAGGTACATAAAAACAGTCAACATGACACTTAAAATGCTAATTTCGGTCATTACTCAGCTGACTGACTGAAGGAGCAACAGGCTCAGGGTTATTACCTCCATCCTTCATCAGTCTGACATCAACACCACATCATCACCATCACCATCATCATCGTCCTCTCTGTCAGCCAGGCTTCATCTAGAAAAGATGATGTCATTCAGATCCCACACCCAAGATGGCTACTAATACACTGGTTTCTGAAGTTGCCATCTAGGCAGCAACTGCATCCGCCCCTACCATGAACCACCCAGCTAATCCAAATATGGTTAAAGAGGTGTGTGGATATTTATCACATTTATCACCAACATCATCATCATCTCCACCTGAATGACACGAGGTTAACCGCTGACATCACAGTGATGATGTCATGTTGGTGTTGTTACATCATCTTTAAATTTCTCATCATAAAAACAGAGTAAAACAGTAAATCTGCTCCACCTGCCTGCTGAGCTGTCACACTCCCAATCAAATCAAACACTTTCCTTTTGCTCTTCCTCCTCCTCCTCTTCCAAGTGGATGTTACATATATTAATGAAGCAGCTGTTACAGAAGAATCATATTAATGATTAATTAATCTTTTTTCCTGATGATTGAAACATGTTTTCAGTTGTTGAAACTTTAAATCATGTGTTTGTTGAATGGAGTTTGGTCTGAGCCTGCTGACAATAAGGGAACACCTCTCCTGATCATGGTCTCTGATGGTCTCTGGTCTCCAATGGTCTCTAATGGTCTCTGATGGTCCATCTCTGATGGTCTCCAATGGGCTCTGGTCTCTGAAGGTCTCTGGTGTTCTCTGGTGGCCTCTGGTCTCTGATGGTCTCTGATGGTCTCTGATGGACTCTGATGGACTCTGATGGTCTCCGATGGTCTCTGGTGTTCTCTGGTGGTCTCTGGTCTCTGATGGTCTCTGGTCTCTGATGGTGTCTGGTCTCTGATGGTCCATCTCTGATGGTCTCCAATGGGCTCTGGTCTCTGAAGGTCTCTGGTGTTCTCTGGTGGTCTCTGGTCTCTGATGGTCTCCGATGGACTCTGATGGACTCTGATGGTCTCCGATGGTCTCTGATGGTCTCTGATGGTCTCTGGTCTCTGATGGTGTCTGGTCTCTGATGGTCTCTGATGGTCTCTGATGATCTCTAGTCTCTGATGGTCTCTGGTCTCTGATGATCTCTGATGATCTCTATTCTCTGATGGTGTCTGGTCTCTGATGGTCTCTAATGGTCTCAGAAGGTTTCAGATTGTCTCTGATGATCTCTAGTCTCTGATGGTCTCTGGTCTCTGATGATCTCTAGTCTCTGATGGTGTCTGGTCTCTGATGGTCTCTGATGATCTCTATTCTCTGATGGTGTCTGGTCTCTGATGGTCTCTACCCCCCCCACCAAATGCTTGTTGCCATGGAGACATCTCTCCTGTACATGGTCAGGTCTTCAGTCAGTAGGTTCACCTGAAAACAGGAAACCAATGTGTGTGTGTGACTGCTGACTTTTGATCTGTCGTGTCAGAGGAACACTTATATTAAAAACACAGGTGCATCCTGGATAAATTTCTGCTGCTGGTCCTCTGACAACAAAACAAACAACTTGAGAAAAACATCTGCTTCATTTCTGTTTCCATGGAAACACAGCTGGATCTTTATCACAGTTGTGATGACAAATCTCAAAATAAAACCAGATGAATAAAATGTGAGCCTCTGTGATCTCTCTGACCTCTGCCCCTCAGTGACCTCCCTGACCCTCAGTGACCTCTCCGACCTGGACCAGGACTAAAGACTAGATCCACACCTCAGGGCCTCAGTTCTCCGCTGTGGCCACAGAGGGCAAGACTGAGGTCATCAAACTCTACCTCTGTTTACCTGGATCTGGTTTCTGATTGGTCCAAATGCTTCACATCAGCAGACGCACACACGCACACGCACACACCCACACACTCTCACACCTCATCAGTGTGGTCAATAAATCTGTTTCGACGTGTGTTTATTATCTTATCTATAATTCATCCTGACGTCTATAATTATGTCGTTGTTGTAATGTAATAAAAAATAAATCACGTAGCTGCTTCCAGTGGATTTTAATAATTCACACAATAAAAGCAGAAGAAGCACCATCACTGGTGCATTATGGGTAATAAGGTCATGTTAAATTCAATACAGATTTCAGATACAGATTTCTTCACAGTGAAGCATTTAACAAGGCGACAAGAGAAACAGCTGCTCCAGTGTGAAAGGAACTCACACTACTTTTACTCTGAAATGCAGCCTCAGGAAGTTATTCAGAGAACCTGTCGAATGCTCTGTTCTCACCTGTCAGCTGCTGATCAATAATTGATCAATAATTCGTCACATCAGTATCAGTGAGCTT
The DNA here is from genome assembly GCA_038496675.1 of Rachycentron canadum. Lineage (NCBI taxonomy): Eukaryota > Metazoa > Chordata > Actinopteri > Carangiformes > Rachycentridae > Rachycentron > Rachycentron canadum. Next base: position 213,296 of record CM076669.1, on the reverse strand, counting down.
CAGTTTTTATGAACTTTATTTGTCAATGACTGATGTCAAAACCAGATCCTGGAACCAGATCCTGGAACTCCTGATCCAGAACCGTGATCCAAGTGAGCTCCAGGTTACAGGAAGTGATGATCATCATAAGTAATATATAATCACATTTTAATTTAATTTTTAATCAAATGTGTGAAAATATCACATTCTGATCAGGTCCTCCCTGTCCTCAATCCTCAGTTCTCCCAGTCCTCAGTCCTCAGTCCTGAATCCTCCCAGTCCTCACCATTTTTCAACAGAGAGGGGGAGGGGTGCAGAGGCTATAAATGGAAGTGGAGAATAAAGCCTTAGTGATTCTGAGGCTCCTGGGAGAGAGAGGCTGATGGGGGAGGGTGGAGAAGGGGGTGAGGGTGGGGGTTATCTCGGAGCTGCACCTGAATTAAACAGGAAGATACAGGTGAGTCAGAGGAGCGCTCATCGATCACATCAATCATTTCATCAGATTCACACATTTGTGTTGTTGACTTGTTGACTGTTGTTGACTTGACTGTTGTTGTTGTTTTACCTTTAGCTGTGGTGTTAGCAAAGCCCTTGTGTTTATCTGTGTCATAATTAATGACGTTTACTTTAATTCTGTTGTACATTTCTGAGAAGCGTGTACTTTACTGAGTGTTAACGATTTATGAAAAATGGAATAAAACCAGAGGACAAACATCTGCACACATCAGGATGTAATGACAGATGGACCAGTTTGTTGATGTCTGTTTCCTTTGAACAATAAGCTGCAGGTGAAGTGGTGGTGGGTGGGGCTTCTCTTGATTGACATGCTGCTGCTAAGAAATGACCGACATGGGAAACTGTCCTGTGACATTAAAGGGACCTGAGCTGCAGTTTGTCTTCACCTGTCCTCCATCCTCAGACAGCTTCCTGTCGTCCGTCCTTGGGTCATGAGTTTCTCTCTCACAGCAGCGACGCTGTCGCCTCCGTCCTCAACATCTGATCCAAATTTCTGAATTGAAACCAGAGGATTCACCCTCTGTGATGTTCAGTACATTGTACAGTACAGAAATCTCTAAATTCTGATGTTAATCATGTAGATGACATCACCTCCATGTTTCCTCCTGAGATAAATCTGTGAAAAGAAATCTAACATGAGTTGTTCCCAAACAGTGTCAGTAGGGCTTTTATTGTGAAAGACTCATTTCCTGGTGGTTTTGATTTATTGGTGGATCAAATGTTGATTTACTGTCTGTGTGTAGTCTGTCTAAAGCTACTTTATTGACGCTAAAACTTTGACCTTTGACCTTTTCCAACCGATCCATTGAAGAAAAAGTCCTCTGAGGCTGTTTGTGGTGGAGCAACCATTAAGCGCCATCAATGTGGTCACATGACCAGGAAGTTTCTTCCTTCACTATCTTCACTAACAAACTGGAGTAACAGCAGCCTGAAAATGATAACGTCATCATCATCATCACCCACCCACACACACTTTTGTGTGCGGTCCGAAGGCCTCTCGTTAACACTCAGCAGCTCTCACTGTGACGATAATTATAAAGCTGAAGAAGAGGTGGAGGAGGAAGCTGTCGTCACCTCCTCCTGTAAAAATAACACAAAATACAACATACACAAAGACCACAATCTGTCTGAGTGTCATCAACAAATGTATTTATAGACTCACAATCTGCTTCTCATCGTGTGTGTATGTGCGTGTTTCCACGCCCCATGTTTTCCCACAATCCTTTGTTGTTGCTGACAGATGGTGATAATCAGTATTGTCCCCAGGAGACGAGAGGACGTCCCGTTTGTTATCCAACACAAATCCACACACACACTGAGACACAAATGCTCAACCGTTATCAAAACAACGCATGTTTTGTGTGGCTGGCTGTGTGCGTGCTTGCGAATCAATGGCTCCATGTTATGGGTTCATGTTGAACATGAATTTGTGTGTGTGTGTGTGTGTGTGTGTGTGTGTCTCCTCAGTTTATTGGCTGTTAAATCAAACCTGAGCTGTTTGAGTGTTTTAAAGTAAAAACCTGAATCTCTATGAGTCTGATCTGTGTCTGATCATGAATAAATCAAACACTCCTCAGTGGATCTGATCGACGCTGCTGTGAATCTCCTCTCATTCAAAACCTGGTCCCCGAGACCAGGTCCTGGTTCTGTCCTGATTCAGAAAATTAAAGCTCTAACTCAACATTCACTCACACAAAGGTTTCGTTAATGAGAACAAGCTGCAGTCAGTTCTTCTTCTGCTCCTGATGACTGCAACACACACACACAACCACAGAGACAGGGATGAGTTCAAGCTCCATTTAATACTGAAGGACAAATGAGCGTCATGTGATCTCTCTCTCCCTCTGTCTCTCTCTTTCTCTGTCTCTCTTTGTCTCTCCCTCTCTCTCTCCCTCGCTCTCTCTGTGATGATGATGATGATGCAGAGATGTAAAAATAAAAAATGAATGAATGAAAAAATAAATCTCAGGTGTCCCACAGAAACACACCTGAGGCCAGGTGTGAGGATTCATCATCTCCATCTTCCTCACTGAGGAAGACTGTGGTCAGCAGTGCTCTTTAAAAAGAATGAAGCGTCTTCATCCTGTCGATGACAAGCTGTGGCAGAGGATATACCCCCCCAATATACAGAAAGTGAGTTATCATGGGTCATAAGCAGAAATCTATAAGCTGCAGTAGAGCTGACTAATGATCCCAGTTTGATTTCCTTGGTAGGGGTGGAGGTGATCGCATCACCAGCCTTCATCCCCCTGAGTGAGGAAGATGATAAGAGAACTGACCAATCACAGCGGGGGAGGGGGATGACATCAGAGCTGTCATCATTGTTCATCCTCTGGAGACTCCAAATCATCATCTTTTGCTGGGCCTAAGACATAACTGTTACTATAGTAACTATGGAGTGTATTTTTCATTGTAACCATGATCATCACCATCACAGATGAGTCAGTCCGTTTCAGGTTCAGCACTCAGGTCTTACCTGTATTTTCAGGAGGAAGATGATGATGATGATGATTAGTCTTAGTACTTCCTGTCGTCCACTCCTGTCATGTGACCTCTGATCTGTCCATCAAGGACCTGACCTGCTCCTTGAGGTTTGACTGTCAGCCAATCAGACGAAAGGACAGAACAGCTGATTCTGACACACACGCACAGACAGACAGACACACACACACAGATACAGGTCTGAGAAGGAACCACACAAACAAACAAAGTCTCTGGCTGAAGAAATGAGAAGAGATTTAATTGGACCTGGAGTCTTACAATGATTAATCAGAGTAATTATTGTTCCTGTGTGTTTATGTTAATAAAGTTGATGTGAAACACCGTTACTCTGCTCTTCAATAATCATCTTCATCAGTGCTAACAAGTTCAGCTCGTTTCTCATCTTCACTAACAGGGACCTGCTATTTTACATCATATATTCACCTGTTTACATCATCAGTAAACTTTGGAGACATTTCTTTTGTGTGTCCAGGGTTGTGAAGCTGGTGTGTTGTTTTGTTGCATTGTTGTTCAGTTTCCATTCTCTTGCTGTTGCAGCCCGTTGTTGATCTGAATGTGAAGTGATGAAACACGTGATAAATAATAAATGCGCCTGAATGTAAAAACAGAAAATCTGGATTCTGTGGATCTTCAAGTTTCTCAGTCTGAATCTCTTCAAGGCCAAACAGAAGCACAGCAGCGGAGTTCATAGGAGCTGTTGCAGGTCCCAGGGGCTGATGGGAAAGTGTGGGGGAAAATCGACCTGCAGCCTGGATTGAAGCTGGCTTTTTACTGTGAAGGTTTCCTCTGTCAGCACAGAGACAAGGAGCCTGTCGGGGATTCAGAGGAAACTGCTGCCTCCTCTCTGGATCTTCTCTGTCCCACAGCCTTGTGGGAAAAAAAATACTCAATGTTTGCACTCAGAGGTGGATGACATCAAACCTGACATCCCAGAGCTGATCTGGTTGCAGCTGCAGAACAAACAGAGCCATGAAGTCAGCAGCAGGAGGGGGGTTGAAGTGTTAACAGATTAACAGGCTATCAGACTGATTGACAGGCTAATGTCAAACAGGCCAACATCAAACAGGCCAACTGACTAACTGATTGACAGGCTAACAACAAACAGGCCAACATCAAGCAGGTTAACAGATTAACAGGCTATCAGACTGATTCACAGGCTAACTTTAAGCAGGCTAACTGATTGACAGGCTAACTGATTGACAGGCTAACGTCAAACAGGCTAACATCAAACAGGCCACCAGATTAACTGATTGACAGGCTAACATCAAACAGGCTAACATCAAACAGGCCACCAGACTAACTGATTGACAGGCTAACGTCAAACAGGCTAACATCAAACAGGCTAACAGATTAACAGGCTAACAACAAACAGGCTAACCAGTCTGATTGACAGGCTAACGTCAAACAGGCTAACCTCTCTGATTAAGAGGCTAACAACAACTAACAGAGGCTAACAGACAGATGCCAACAGACTAACTGATTAAAGGCTAACATCAAACAGGCTAACAGGTCACATTAACAGGCTAACAGACTGAAACACCACTGATTAAAGCTGAGCAGTGTCACACTGACTATTCGGGTTAATGCTTCATTCGCTGAAAATTACGTCCCTTTTTCATATTTATTGTGTGAAGTTGGCCTTTTGAATCGTGATCAATCACGATGTGCAATGAATCATGGGATAGGTTGGGCTGAGCCTTTGAAGGAGAAGGTCTTTGAATGGAGCATTTTAAGGATGTGGCCCCTGAACTGACACGATCAGTGTCAGACTTTGGACATGACCATTTCCTGGAGGCTGTAAACAGAGTCACCTCAGCAAACCTCCACTCTGCATTGTGTGTGTAATGAAGCTTCACTCCTGACAGAAATCCAGGCTGGAGATCCCTCCAGGCCTCCTTAAAACACACACACACACACACACACACACACACACACACACACACACACACACACACACANACACACACACACACACACACACACACACACACACACACACACACACAGCACTGATATAAATAAATTCATGTTGTGTTGATCAGGTTAATGGAGCATGATGATGATGATGATGATGACGATGATGAATTCTGTTTCTACACAGATAAAGAATTAACCCCCCAAGTCTGAATAATGGCATGAAAACAAAATGGCCTCCACGTGAATGTCTCTCTGGGGAAGGAAGTTAATCGATATTTCCTGTTTGTGTCAGAGAAGTGTGAACGTTTCAGGTCAGAGTCTCCTGAGGCTGAATGCACCATAGAAGAAGAAGAAGAAGAGGAAGAGGATGATGCATATTGATGAGGATATTTACATTGATGTTGGGGGAAGAGAAAGTGAATGGCCTTCTGGGTAAAAAGGTTTGAAGAGATGCTGAGACAATGCTCAGTGACTGATGATACATGGAGCAAAGAACAGGTGTCGAGTTACAGTCACACAACTGTGTGTTTCTGAAAGACAAATATCCTGCAAATGTGGAGCAAACACACTCTCTCTCACACACACACTAAGCAGCTGTGTTTCAGTCTGAATCCCTTCAACAGCAGCCTCTCAGTTCTGCAGGCCCCAGGGGCTGATGGGAAGGAGGAGGGGGATGGTCTGAATGGACCTGTAGCCTGGATTGAAGCTGGGTTTTTATTGTGCTGCCTCCTCTCTGACTGCATAGCAGATTTCAGATAAACCAAATCCTGCAAATCAGGGGGTCCAGGTGGGTGGGGCTTTGGGATTACAAAGTCGTGACAGCTGGACCTTTAAACCTTCAGACTGTATGGACCTTTAAACCTTCAGACTGTTTGGACCTTTAAACCTTCAGACTGTATGGACCTTTAAACCTTCAGACTGTATGGACCTTTAAACCCTCAGACTGTATGGACCTTTAAACCTTCAGACTGTATGGACCTTTAAACCCTCAGACTGTTTGGACCTTTAAACCCTCAAACTGTATGGATCATGTGCTCAATCCTTTGATTTCCCAAAAAAATCAACGGACAGCTCTGATCTGTTAAAATATCAGCTCTAAGCCAATCAGAGCAAAGATGAGCAGTAGAAACCACACTTAAATTTAAACGATTCATAAATAAACTTTCAAGATTTTACTACGTCCTCTCAGTCCCAGCTCATCCTTCAGTCGAAGAGAGAGGGAGAGGTCTGTGACCTGAGGGAGGTGTGTGTGTTTATTACACAGAAACTCAGAGGTAGGGAGAGAGACCGAGAGAGACAAAGAGAGAGAGGGAGACCAAGAGAGAGGGAGACAGAGGAGGGAGAGAGAGAGACAGACAGAGAGAGACCGAGAGAGAAAGACAGAGAGAGAGACAGGAGGGAGAGAGACCGAGAGAGACAAAGAGAGAGAGGGAGAGAGAGAGAGAGGGAGAGAGAGAGAGAGAGGGAGAGAGAGAGAGAGAGACA
>CM076669.1:171553-192374 GCA_038496675.1 Rachycentron canadum | reverse complement strand
GAGAGAGAGAGAGAGAGAGAGAGACCCCAGACTAACAGGTAGGACACAGGTCTGGATCTGGAGAGAGAGAGAGAGAGAGAGAGAGAGAGAGAGACCCCAGACTAACAGGTAGGACACAGGTCTGGATCTGGAGAGAGAGAGAGAGAGAGACACAGAGAGAGAGAGAGAGACCCCAGACCAACAGGTAGGACACAGGTCTGGATCTGGAGAGAGAGAGAGAGACAGAGAGAGAGAGAGAGAGAGAGAGAGAGAGAGACAGAGAGAAAGAGAGAGAGAGAGAGAGACACAGAGAGAAAGAGAGAGAGAGAGAAGAGGGAGAGAGAGAGAGGGTATAGAGGGTCCAGAGGGTCCTGGTGAGGATCCAAAGATCATTCAGAGGTTTTAGTTCCTGCTGGTGATGTAGCTACAGAGCGACCTTTATAAAAAGGTCCTTGTTGGGTTTAAAGACTTTCATTGAATTTAAAGTCCCTGCAGAAGTTGAGATGACATCAATGACCCTTTGACCTTTGAGTGTTGTGAAGTAACAGGAAGTGTCACCTTGATTATTTTGCTGAGGAGTGATGTGCTGGTTATAACAGACAAATGAGCACCAATCAGAGAGCAGGAGGCATACAGAGGAACACACATACACACACACACACACACACAGTATATAAACAGGGGTCATGTGACAGTATTTCCCATGAACAGTAACAGAGCAGGAATCCAGACGATGTCCAGCTGTGAGAACTTTCTCCTAAAAATGGACAGCTGGGAAACCTCCCTCTCCTCCTCTTCCTCCTCTTCCCCCTCATCCTCCCCCTCCTCCTCTGGGGGTCTGGAGTCCCCATGTCCCGCAGCAACAGGAGCTGGGACACAGATCCTCTTCTGCCTTATTAATAGCCCCTTCACTGTAACAGAATCTCCAAGACCGGGGGGTGAGGGGATGAGGGAGGTGAGAGGATGAGGGGGTAAGAGGGTGTGGGAGGTGATGGTGTGAGGAAGTGAGAAGGTGAGGGGATGATGGGGTGAGGGAGGTGAGGGTGTGAGGAGGTGAGGGGATGAGGGAGGGTGCTGCTCAGAGCTGAGACACCCTCAGTTCATCCTCTGGGCTCTTTTATCAGACAGCCCTTCACTGTGTCACTTCCTGTCTCTCTGCAGTCGATCCAGCCTCAACGCCAAATTTGAGGAGACTGTTCCTCTGAACTGCAACCAGCTGTACATGACCGCCGCCGTCATCAGCATGCCCACGCCGCCGGGGACCAAGCCCGAAAGCGATGAATCAGCCAGCTGCATCGACTATTCCCAGACCAACATTGTCCGGGTGTCGGCGCTATAAATGATACTACCCCCCTCCAATGCAGAAACAACCAACCAGCAAGAGGATGATGGCGGTTCAGGGTCAGAGGTCAACAGCGTCATCACCACAACAGACTCAGGCAGCAACATCATGTGTCTACGTTGGAAGTGACCATCAGCTCAGATTATTTTCCGCTACTCCTGTCGTGGAGGAGGACGCGAATCGAACATGCTAAGCTAACACCACCGCGAACAACAATGTTGCTCCAGCAGCGAAACATCAGAGGAAAGAAGCTCTTTGGATTTTTCTAACTTTATGTATTCAAACAAACGAAGATAGCTGATGCTAACATATTTATTGACCTATGATGCAGGCTAACAGAGACAGCTGATTTCAGGAACCACAGCTCTAACCACCTCCCCAGAGTCAGATGAGAAAATGAATCCACTTCTGTAATGATTAGCCTAGCATAGCACAAAAACTGAATGCAGGGTAAACTGCTAGCCTAGTGTTGGCAAAAGTGAAAAAAGTCAGTCTTACAGTAACTTGTGAGCAGTTTGATTTACATGTTTATCTGTTAGCTAATCACCAACCCGTTCAGGAGTTAGCTGGTTTAGGCTTTACTTCCGTCATTTACAGTTAGCACGCTAACAAGTTCCCACTGCATAAAATGACACATGTTAAAGGTGCTTTATGTACAGTTCTTGTCAGGAGTGGGTGGCAGTTGTCATAGTGACAACGGATTCAGCCACCTTTACATTTACGGTTAGGAATAAAGTAGAAATAGTGACTCACAATCATAAAGTAGTATTACGAGACAGACCGGAGCTAGCTGTTAGCATGGTAACCTCAATAGAGTTAACATTGTGTTTTGTTTCCATCTCTGAAGACAGATATTGGTGAGTGAAGGACAAAGCCTGATGCTAAACTCACAACTGGTTAGCAAACAGCTGCCAATGCTAACATTAACAATGTAGCAATAGCAAAAACTTGTATAAGGCACCTTTAAGTCCTTTAAGAGATAATTGCTCCTAAAACCACGATAACAAAGAGAAACTGAAGTTTGTTCTCATCTGTCTCTGGGTTAATTAATTAGCCCTGATTCAGACCGAGTGAGATGGGGGGGTCACTCAGGTGTTTCGGATTTAAAATTGTAATTACTTACATTCTATTTAATTTAAACTTATTATTTATTGTTGCTTTTGTTTTATTCTTATTCATACATTTTCACTTCATTTATAATTTATTATTTATTTGTTTTTTGTTTACCATTTTAATTTGACCTTTGTAAAGTGTGTAGGTCATGTGACCATGTGATCATGTGACGTCTGGATCAGGTGACTAATGTGGTTCACAGCTGTTCCTCCTTTGCTCTGCTCTGTTTTCAGCCTGGTTGAACAGGAAGCAGCATGTTCAGTGTCTGAGTGCATGAACCAGTTTATCTGCATGTGGAGCTAAGTGTGAGTCTGGTCCTGACTCTGCAGGACCAGGTTTCTTCTGGACCTCTCTGTCAGGGTGAACACCTTCATCTGTACAGAACATGAAGTTTGTGAAAAGAAGAATCTTTGTTGGTTTATTTAATGCAAGTTTCTTGATTAAAGTGAATTCAGGGACAACTGAACTAAACTGAAGCCACGGTTTAAATATATAGAATAATGACTGACCCCTCAGAGCATCAGGATCTTCACCATCTGCAGCTTCTTCTTCTTTTATCAGCTGAGTCAACGTTTACTCAGTGAGGTCGTGACTGATCCAGTGGTTTAATAGTTAAAAAGACTAATGAGTTGAAGAGTTAACATGAATGTGCAGCTCCACAAACAGTCGACTTCTGACCACACTGACCCACAACAAATATTAACACAATAAACTATAGTCAGTTTAACTCTGAGAGTTATAAATTGATAACATCAACTAACATTAACTAATGTTAGTTATAAGGATACCTAGATACCTACAATGATGCTTACCTAATGAATGCTAATTCATAAATATTATTATATTAATGTGATCTTCTCAAGTCGAACTAGCTATAGTTTATTGTGTTAATTTGTTGTGGGTCAGTTTGGTCAGAAGTTGACTGCTGTGTTTGTGGAGCTGCACATTCATGTTAACTGTCTCATTAACTATTAAACCACTGGATAAGTCACAACCTCAATGAGTTAGCTAAAGTTAAACCGACATTAGCTAATAACATCAGCTAATGTTAGCTAAAAATGTTAGTGGCTAAAGGTCAGACAGCTTCAGCTGGATTGATGAGGGTGATATCTGATATCTGCAGACATGACCTATGTCATATGACCATAAAAACTATATCATGGACAGTTTTTATACAGTTTGATGATATAACGACTCAGCTTTAAGTTGGTCCAGACTCATGTCAGGTCCACATCCTTCAGAGGACCTGGTCTACAAAGGTCTGGTCCTGAACTTAAATGAGATGGTCTGGTCTAGGGAAGATCTTCTCTTCAGCAGCTGTTCCCGCCCTTACTGTTGCATCACCAAGTACGACTCCTGTTGCCTAGCAACCTTGACAGCAGTAATTGTTCCTCACAGTAATTGGGTGTTTTCAGGTTCTGGTTTTATCAGCTGAACTAAACTGAAACACAAACTGATCCGACAGACTCAGTCAGACCCTGAGCTGGTGATAATAGGTTAGTTTATTAGTGGTGCAATGAATTCTGGGATATGTTGGACCATGAGGGATGCACCTATGGAGTCTTCATGGTCCAGGAAGAGGACTCACCTGAAGGAGCCTGGACCAGGACAGTCTTGGTCCTCAGGTGCAGCCTTGGGGATGTGGACCGAACTGGTCTCAGTCTGGTTTCATTAAATCTGGGCTTTGATGCTTTAACATCACTTCAGATTTAATCTCATATCCTTGTTCTAAGCAAACGTGAGTTTAGCTTAACATTAGTTAAGCACTTCTGTTTGAATTGTCAGTAGTGTATTTTTAAGGCTAGGTGTTTCCCTGATTCCAGTCTTAATGCTATGCTAGGCTAACACACCGTCTGAGGTGAACCAGGCTGTTTTCCCCAAATCGACAGTTTTTATCTTGTCTTCAGTTTTAAACCTGACTGTGTCTTGTTGTGTAGTTGTGAGTTGTTCCACACTGAAGTTTTGTGTTTGACCTTTGTTGTGACCTGAACGTGAAGCTGTTGGATCTTATTCCTCTGACACATGAACTTTGATCTGTTTTGATACGAAGACGTTTTTCCTTCTATCGGATTCTGGATTTAGTCTAAAGAGGATTCTCTGGATTAATCCGGAGACTGATCTCGATTTAGATTTTAGCTCTTGTTGGTGAGAGAGAGAGCCCAGGTGTGGTTTTCCAGGCCGAAGCTGTCACTGTCACTGATTAAACGTATGCACTGACGTCTTTCATTGTTCCTGTGGTTTTATAAAGATGCTGTTTGTTCTTGGTTTAAGAAGTGAGGATGATGATGGGTCATGTTGCTTCTTTGTTGTAAACATCTCTTATGTTCCTGTTGTGTTAACGTTCCCACAGCATTCCTGATGCATGTGTTGGAGAGGGCGGAGCTAATGTTAAAGGATTTTTATTATTATTACCTTTGATTTGTGTTATTGATAAAAATCTGTCAAAACTGTCTGAGGCTCTTTTCTGTCACAACATCACAGAGAGAGAGGGAGGGAGAGAGACAGAGACAGAGAGAGACAAAGAGAGAGAGACAGAGACAGAGAGAGACAAAGAGAGAGAGACAGAGAGGGAGAGGCAGAGGGAGAGACAGAGACAGAGAGAGACAGAGAGAGAGACAGGTGCTCAGTTCCTCCTCCATCTTGGTCATTAAGAGCTTTGTATGTGAGGAGAAGGATTTTAAAATTTATTCTAATTTTTATCAGTAGTCAGTACAAGTTGACACAGGAGAAACGTGGTCTCTTCTTCTTCTTCCTGTCAGTCCTCTTGCGGAGTCAGTGCCTCAATGTCACAAATTTACATCGCAGAGTCACAACATGTTTGAGCCTCAGTCAGTCCCAGACCAGATCAGGACTCTGTTGAGCAGCAGACAGTTTCTGGTGTATTTAGCCCCGCCCCCCTCCTGTGACATATGAGTCTTTTTCTATCAGACCATCATTGGTTCACTGCAATTCAAGGTGGAACATCATGATGACATCATCAGAGGGTCTTTAAAACGATCAGATCAAATTGTTTTATTTTGGTTAGACTTATAGGTGTCAGATATTGGTGACGTCACAATGTCACATGAACAGTAATAGTAAGCTTGTGTTACTGTTACTTTATATGTGTTTGTTATTTACAGATTGCGTCAATGAACAATCATTTATTCATTCACAGCAGCTGTTCAATCATCTGAATGGAGGCGTTAGCACCACCCATCTTATCTGCACCCTGGTAACTAAATCAAACACACTCAGTGTCAGTCTGCTTTAATGTTTGCTTTGTTTTCCAGTGAGAAAATGATCCAATACTTCAACAACGGAGACAAATATCATTCAACCTTTATCTCTCCGAACAGATAAACTCTGCTCTGCCTCCTGCAGGTTCATCATCTGGACCAAGACCTCAGACCTCCACATGGTCTTCCCCTGCTCAGTTTCCTTCAGTGCCTCATGATCCTGTCAAGTGAAGAACCACAAGAACCATAGGAACCATAAGTGCCACAGTCCAGACTCAGATCACCTTGACTGACCCTAGTCCTCAGTCTGGCCAGCAAGGTGGTTCACAAACAGAAACCAGGATCAGTGGGTGAGAAGTGGTTTTACAGGGCAAGAGGTCCTTCAGGTCCTTCAAGTCCCTCAGATCCTTCAGGTCCATCAGATCTCTCAGGTTCCTCAGATTCTCCAGATCCATCAAGTCCTTCAGGACTTAACTTTCCTTGCTGACCCCTGACCTCATGGTGCAGAAGGTCATGTGATCATCATTCTCTTGAGTTCTTCAGGTTTACGACAGTTGCTCCATCTCAAACTGGTTTGTGCAGCTCTTGTTTGTCCGGGTGCAGCTGGACTTTGGAGCCTCAGCTGAGGGTGTCACTGTCAAGAGGGCGGAGTCGCCTGGGTGCGGTGCCTGGCCTGTGGGGTCCAGGTCTGGAGCCTGATGTCCGTAGTAAAGCGCCCAGAGCAGCGTGAGGGTGAGTGCCATAGCCAGGATCTGAGCCACGCCCAGGGACACGCCCAGGAATCGCATCACCTGCAGCTGCTTCGTCCCACGAATGAAACTGTAGATCTTTGGACCACAGCCCTGGGGGGAGGGGGGGGGCAGCTGTCAGGACCAGGACCAGGATCAGACCTGGATCCAGGTCCAGACTCAATGTCAGCATGAGATCTGTGACTGAACAGTGAGGAGGGAGTGGGCGGGGTCTCACCTCTTGGTGGAGGTCACTCAGATCGTGGTAGTGGGCGTGGCGAGCGCAGCCTGGATACTGATTGGAGCAGCAGGAGTCAGGTGGCCACTCCATGTCCGTCATCTCCAGCCAATCAGTGAAGTAGATCACACCACAGCACTGGAACTGTCCACAGGTCACATGACCACAGGGAGACTGTGTGTGTGTGTGGGTGTAGGTGTGTGTGTAGATGTGTGTGTCTTTGTGTGTGTGTGGGTGTGTGTGTAGATGTGTGTGTATGTGTCTGTGTGAGTAGGTGTGTGTCAGTGTGTGTGTATCTGTCTGTGTGTGTGTGTGTGTGTGTGTGTGTGTCACCTCTGTCTGGAAGTTGTTCCAGGTGTGTGTGAGCCACTGGTAACGTTGGAGGCCATAGTTTGGCATCCGAGACTTCAGGCTGATCATATCAGAGCGCTGCACTGACGGCTACACACACACACACAGACAGACACACACTCAGTTTGCTGTGTCACATCATCTAGTCTCAGCTGATAACAACACTGTGACTACACTACCCACAACCCCCTGCAGGCAGGTTCACCTCTAGTCAAGTTGTTGAGTAGTTGTTGTATGACGGTGACAGAGGAGTATTTTAATGTCTGTTTATTCTTAGAAGTGAAGTCTGCAGCTGCTCACAGCCCCTCCCCCCTCCTCTGATTGGTCATCTGACAGACCAATCAGAGCAGACATGTGACAGAGCCCCGCCCATTGAGGTCAGACGTATAAGGAAACATGTTTAAACAGTGTCGTCCTGAAGCTGTAGAATAAAGTTTGATTCAACAGTAGAGTTTTAGAGTCATTGTGGATCTGATCATGTGCCCTCAGGCTCCGCCCTCAGGTCTCTCACCTCATCGTACGTCCACACAGCGCTCGCAAGCTCCACGCAGAAGATGACCAGCAGACTGCCGAAGTACTACAACACACAGATACAAACAGATACACACAGATACACACATAGACACACACACAGACAAACACAGACACACAGGGTGAACAGCCTGTAGGGCACGTAGGGTGTATGGTGTGTGTTGTAACATTCAGTCACATGACCTCTGTGCATCTCTAAAACAACAGGAAGAGGTGGAGCCTGTTTCTATTGTGATGTGATCTCCCAGGTGTCTCAGGGTGCCGGAAGTGGTGGTGGGGGTGGGGGGCGAGGGGACCTTCCTGTCTCTGCTGATTTCCCATCATCCTCTCTGGGAGTTCATTCATGAGACTAAAGCTGCTCTGTGTCCCAGCTTCTCGTCTTTCAGGGACAGTCTTATCTCCTCTGAGGGACAATGGACACACCTGACACCTGGCCCCACCTCCCCACATAGATAGGTGATCTGGATAAGACTGGACCCTGTTCTGACCTGAGGGGGAACTCGGGAGACCTGTGAACAGACCACGGGGTCACAGGTGACAATAAATGTTCCAATGATCTAATGTCTGACCAATAATCAAAGAATGTTTTTTTCATCAATCATGTGGAGCTGGGTGGGCGGGGCTAAATCAAAACCCTTACCCTAACCCTAACCCTCAAACCTTGTGAGAACCAGGTGAGAACCATAAACCTGGACCTGGACTCTGGTCTGAAGAGCCTTAAACCTTCATTCTCTCTAATGACCATCAGGGGGCAACTCCACTGGTTGTTAAAGAAGTCAGATTGTATTGAAGTCTATGGGAAAATGTCCCTACTTCTCCCTTGATTTATTAGCTCAGTAAACGTTTTCCTAATGAGTTTATGGTCTCAGTCTCTAGTTTCAAGTCTTCAATACAACATGTTTAAATGATGGTCCATTTAGAGGAAAATAGACCATAAAGCAGGGGATGAATTAGGGGGCGTGGTTACTGTGTGATTGACAGACTGTAACACCTAATCAGGATAGAGTACAGAGGAGGTCAGCACCACCCCTCACTCCTCCTCAGCTCCAGCTTCTCCTCCAAATATGTTTATTTCTGGTTTCAAAAACCAAGATGGCTGACAAACAATTTACAAACTGAAGGTCATAAAC
Source organism: Rachycentron canadum (assembly GCA_038496675.1). Classification (NCBI taxonomy): domain Eukaryota; kingdom Metazoa; phylum Chordata; class Actinopteri; order Carangiformes; family Rachycentridae; genus Rachycentron; species Rachycentron canadum. The sequence continues at coordinate 183,744 of CM076669.1, read as the reverse complement.
CTATAGGTGACGTCACAGAGGGTTCACTCTTGGTCAGTACAGAGAGCCAGAGTTAGCATTAGCTCAGCCACTAACACTGTGTCAGCCACTGCTAGTTACAAGGTAACACAATACAGAAATAAAAGATGCTTAACTATGCTAACTGCTCTGATCCATTTGCTGGTCTCTGGTTCTCGTCAGAGTCCTGATCTGAGTCTGGGTCTGACCTGGACCCTGTGACCACATGCTGCTGCTGATGTGGTGTGATGAGGTGTAATCTGGTGGGTTCAGGACATACCCAGGACAGCAGCAGCAGGTTACATTTGAGCGTGCCGCAGTATCCCACCATGGCCACGATGATGAGGAAGCAGCAAACAGCGATGATGACAGGGTGGACAGCTGGAGAGTACGTGAGCACGGCAGCTTCCTCCAACCTGCAGACACACAAACAGTCAGGACTTCCTGCCTAGCTCCCCCAGGGTTCACACAGGATCCTGAGAAATCTCCCCCATCACTTTACCAACGCGTCCACATTGTTCTATAGGTCATCTTTATGCAGTGAAGAAGAAATCTGAATCAGTTCTACAGGTAATTTAATGTTGACTGAACACACACACATCACACCAACAGTGTTACAGTTACTGTTGGACAGAACTCAGGTGCTGACCAGGTTCACCTCCATCAGGTCTGTTACCTGAGCGAGACCAGTACGTCTGGACTCACCTAGTGTGGGCTGTCAGCGTCAGGACAGTGTTCAGAGAGTCTCTGATCCAGGCTGCCACTCCGAGCACACATGCTGACATCAGCTGGACACACACAGAAATAAACACACACGGATCAGTTTCCGTTGCCTGCAAATAACATCTCGGAATGTGAGGCATGTTCTCACAGACAGACGATGGCGGCAGCGGCCTACTTTCACCAGAGTTTAACTTTCACCAGAGTTTAACTCTTAAGTTATGATCTTAATGAATTTGAGCCCAAGACTCTGCAGGTCCCTGGTCAACAGTTTAAGTGTGTTATTCTGAGGTAATGGTGTCATTATATGTTTCTGTGTGTGAAGGTAAAATCTAATTCATTCAGTCATAATTGTTGAATCTTTTTTTTCTTGAAATGTCATTGGGAGTCTTGGCATTTAAAAAGCATTTATAAATAAATGTCTTCTTATTATTATAAGGTACTAACAGCTCAGCCATCCTGTTAAATCTCAGTGAACCACAGCTCAAAGTCTCACGTCACTGAAATAATGATTTTCTGAAAACACGTTTCACACGTTGTCAAATGAACTCGTCGTGATGACGTGTGATGTCGTCAGTAACGTGAACGTGAAACACGGTGATCTTCGTATGCAGTGTGACTAAAGCTGATGTGTGACGTCAGCAGGTCTCCGGGGTCCGCCTCAGACCGGGTCCTCACCCAGAACAGCAGGTTGAGCGCGTACAGCAGACACCGGAGACACCTCACCGCGTCCTCCCGAGCCATCCCGACCGGAGCTCCGCCGTCCTGCTCACCGGAGCCCGGGGCACCATGGCAACATGCTCACCGCAAAAACACAGCTCGGAACCCGGGGAGATTTTCGCTCATTAGCACGGAGCCTCGCTCTGGGAGCCGGGGAGTCCTGATTTAGCAGCTCGGCTGATCCGTGTCGAGCTCCAGGAAACTTTCACAACAGGTGTTTTCTCACTTTCCCTCCGCCCGCTGGGATGATGCAGCGGCGGCATCAATCATCACTCACTGAGCCGGTCAGCAGCTCACAGACCCGGGTCCGAGTTAAACCGCGTCCCGGCCCAGGTCCACACACAAACCCGTGTTTACGTCTCTTATATGGTCCAAAAGTTTCACAGCGAAACTCCACAGCGGAACAACACAACGACAAAACCGACAACCAGCACAAACATCTCCGCTCTGTCCGAAATGTGCTCTCTGGACCCGGACTGTGGGGCTCAGGTCCGGGGAGCTGGCTCTCGCTGTGGCCGGAGCTCGGAGCGGTGTGGCGGGGGAGCTGCGCTGTCCCGTCCCGTCCTGCTGCCGCCTCTTCGTCTTCCTCACTAATTAAATGCGTGAAGCAGCAACAGCAGCCGCTCCCTCCCGCCTCCCCCGCCCGGGTCCTGGGGGAGGACAGAGGAATGTGTCCGCCTCCAGCCGCCGAGCCGCCGGGTCAGCAGAGCGGTGTCGAGGAGGATGAAGCAGCAGACACGTGGAGGCCTCTGCTGGCGGCGCGGTCACCCACAGGGAGGAGGACGGAAATAAACAGACAACCCGCCAAACAGCTGCTCAGTCCACATACTTGGACATAAGTATGTGGACTAACCTCCTGTATGTCCATTACTTTGTGTCCACATATTTTTGGTATTAAAGTATATAACAGAGACTATAACTATATGGCCAAAAGCCAAAAATATGTGGACACCACTACTAATTCTATCTATCTATCTATCTATCTATCTATCTATCTATGCCATTCATGTTGATGATGTCAAACAGGTAGAGTGGCAGGTGCTGTGAGCCCAGAATATTTTAAATATTCTTTTAATAAATCATATTTAATATTTCCATTTGGATGAAAAAAATTCTCAGGAATCTGAAAATGTTTCCCAACCAGCTGTAACTGTCATTAAAAAGCCACAGAGTTTTTTCTAATCAGATGTTCTGACGCAAATGTAATTGTCACTAAAATGTCTCCTTTTTTCAGAAGCAACATTATATAACAGACTGTTTTACAAGGATGAAAAAGTGCCCAATGTTGGTATGAAATACAGTCTGTCTGTACATCATGAAAATAACACGAAAACAGAGAGAGACTTCACTGAATTGGGACATTTCATAACTCCGGGAACTTGAAATTGAATAACTGATTTAATTAAATGGTTTACATCCAGATAAAACACATTTTGTGTTTCAAGTTAAAGATCATATATTATGATATATTCAAACACCAATAGCCTAATATATTTGTATTTATCTTGAATTATATTTCTCTCCTCTAATCCTTTTTCACAGTAGTCTGGTGACAGGAGCGCATCCTGTGTTTAATGTGTATGTCCCTCATAAACTTTGAAATCATTTTTATTTATTTATTCAAGTTTTTATTGAAATAACTTTCTAAATAAATTCTAAAAACAAATTTTTCATGTCACAGTTTATATCGTTGATGTCTGATCATTAGAAATGAATGTAGAGTTATTTGGGGCTATTTTGAACTACAACTCCCATGAGGCGTCTGTTTTGTGGACGCAAATCAACGCCCGCGTATATTTCAACCAATCAGAACGTAAGCAGCCGCTTGCGTCACGTTCTCTGACCTCAGTTTTTTCGGGGTATTTTTCTGAGAGAGACGGCGGCTGCCGGCGCCATATTGAAAGAGAAAATTTGCTCAATAAAACGCGTAAAACTTGAAATTATCCGCCATGCTGTACCTGGAGGATTACCTCGAGAGTGAGTATGGGACTGTAATAAAGTGGTGGGGGCATCATTGGGGCGTTTTGTGCGTTAAATGTGCGTTATTTGCCGGCCTGTGTGGCCCCGGCCGTTAGCCTAGCCGCGCTAGCTAGTAACGGCTTGTTCTTCCTCTGGCAGTGATCGAGCAGCTACCCATGGATCTCCGCGACAGGTTTACGGAAATGAGGGAGATGGACCTGCAGGTTCAGAGTACGTACAGTCCTGCGGTAACGGCAACCAAACAGCCGCTAACAGACCGAGGGCAAACACGTTTTACATGCACACAGCGCTGCATTCAGGCGCTTTACAACACAACCGGACGTTAATGTCTGTGTTTAGTTAGCACACGGTTCAGCAGCCGGCTAACAAGGGCTAACTAACCGAAGCTGCGTTTATTTACTGAACGACACCTGTTTACATTAGTGTTACACCTGTTTTGTGACAGACAATCTTACTGTCATGCCAACATTTTAATTATTTTGAGGCTCGAGCTGGGTTTTATGGTTGTGACCAAACAAACAAATGCTTATTTATCTGCTTATTTATTTTAAGGGACACTGAAAGCAGCTGACAGCAACAGGCAGTGAAAAAAAAACATAAAATTACATCACATGACAAAAACACAAACATGCAGAGACAGTGGGCCAGTTTTTATGTTGTTTTATTTCTCATCAACCTGTGACAGATGCCACAGATCAGCTGGAGCAGAAAGTGATCGAGTTCTTTGTCAACGCAAAGAAGAACAAACCTGAGTGGAGAGAAGAACAGATGGAAGTCATCAAAAAGGTCAGACCATCCATCTCAAACCTGAGTTCACCGTTTGTTCATCTCTGTGAATTAACCAAATGTGCTCCACGCAAAACGCACAAGATGTTGTGAATTCCTCCTGAGGTCTAAGGTTTGNTCCTCGCTCACTCCCTCCCACTGACCTTATTTGCTACCTGTCTGCTCACCTGCTCTCCACGTCCTCATCAGTCCTTCATTTCATTGACAGTAGACAGCTGCTTCAGTTCATCACCTGCCTCACTCACCCGTTCATCTCCACCTACTTCACTCACCTGTTCATCACCTGCGTTGCTCACCTGTTCATCTTCACCTGCCTCGTTCACCTGCTCTGCTCGGTCCCTCCACTCACCACTTCCCTTTGCCTGCTGGAACCGTCACTTTCCTGCCCACTATCCACTATATGAATAAAGCTTTATTTGAACCGTGTGTGTCAGCAGTGTTAGAATGTACCCAGGTAATTGCCATAGGTGACGTTCTTATACTCGTCCCAGCTGATCAGACCGTCTGCGTTCATGTCGAAGTCTTTCCACTGATGCTCCACACTGTCATAAATATGTTTCTTCTGAGCGCTTTTGATCCAGAGCTTCAGCTCATCCTCAGAGATGAAATTGTCTTTGTTACTGTCCATTTTGTCCACGATGATGCTGCACAGAGACGGAGGCACCTGTTAATCGTGTGAATAAACCTCAGACTCTGTGTAAATGAAGAAAAAACAGTCTGAACATGCTTAATCAGTTGTCGCCACGTTTCCTCTATGAAGCAGGAAAAAGAAACCATAATGTTTCCAACATGCTAACAGGAAGACATTTCTTAGCCTGTCCTTTATGTGAAAGGAATCTAGGGCACGCAGGCGATACACACAGACACTCAGGTCACACAACTGCTGTTAATTGATCTTCTGTTGTTAACATTGTAAATTAAATGATATGATGATGAACTTACCCAAGCCTCCGTTTGCTCTCCTCCGGTGGGAGGTGGTCGAAAGTTTTGGCTTCATCTTGGCCCAGAAAAGCTTCATGGTCATAGTCATAGTTTTTGTTGTCGTCATGTTGCAGGTGGCTGAGCTGTTCTTCGTGTACGACTCGAGTCTTCTGCTCTGTTGGTTTACTGCTGCCGTGGACGACGCAGAGGACGAAACACATCAGCAGTGGACGCACCATGCTGACACATTGACAGAGACCAAAGGGATTCAAATCGTTAGTTAACGTCAGACACCCAGACATGAGGAGCAAGATTAGGGTCTGCTGTGTGTTGTACTTTCAGTAATTAAATAATTGAGTGTCCAAGAAAAATAAAATAACACAGTAACACTGTTACACTAAGTTTCTATTGAGCAAAATGTTTCCATTAACACAAACTATATGTTAAACTAAACTATATGATAATGAAACACTTACACACTTTAGTTTTTGTTCGCCATTTTTTGATCAGTCCAAAAATAACTGAAATGTTATTTTACCTCATGTGAAAGGTCACATTCATTCACATAACACTACAAATACAAAACTTATCACTATAACTATATAACTAATTCCTTCCACATAAGTAAAGAGTTTGATTTTACATCATATAAAAACTTCTATTGACTTGTTTTTTTTTTCAGTGGATTGAACTTTGTTTTTCTTTTCTATGATAATTAGCAGTTAGGGTGTAAATGATTAATAACCCCCCCACTGAGTAAACCAGGTGGATGACAGAGAGACGACACAAACACCTGAGCTCTCACCTGTCGCCCTTTGCTTCACTGGTACTCCGTCTGAGATTTTTCCCGCTGCCGTTTTCACCGTCTTCTCCGCTGACCAGACCATCACACACTCGGGACCCACTGAACCACTTCCGTGCGACCGACGCCAATGCGGTGCCGCTTGAAACACTTCCCGATTTGATTGGTCCACTTCGGAAAGATGAATGACGTGGCAAATTACCGTCATCGTATTCGTTTCGCATTGGTTGAGAGCAGTGTTTTGACCAATGACAGCGTATAAAAAGATTCAGCGATGAGAAACGTCATAGCTGCCACGTCGTCAAAAAAAAAAAAAAAAAAAAGAGAAAAGACTGGACGTTTTCACTGAGCAGAAAGAGAATCGATGAACCTTCAGAAATTTTAACTGAACAGTGAGGAAAAAAAACATCCTTTAATAGCAGTTAGCATTAGCACAACCACTAACACTGTGCTAAAGCATGTTTAACAACATATGAATTGTGACAGTGTATGACAATGTATGAAACTGTGAAGAGTTGACAGATATGTATGGAATGCTTCTATGTGCTCAATCAGAATGTATGTTTTTCTATATAATATCAGACATACAGTACTTTGCAAAAGTCCTACTCACCCTGTGATTTGTTGTTTTATCAATGCTATACTGACCATACATAATTATTCAGTCTCTTTATTACAATGCAACCAGAAAATACAGGAAATGTGTAACAGTATTAGGAAACAGAAAAATCAGAAAAAACAGCTTCTATAGGCTAAAGTAGCAAGAATTTAGTGTGATGTCCCCTTACACTTGAGCAATAGCAGGAACCTGGCTCTTAAACCTAAATGGAATGGAGCCCGAATTAATGTCACTGCGAACACCTGTATTTGTCCGATGATTTAATGTGAAAATGATTTGAGAATGGCCTCGCTAATGAAAAATTATGATTTTATGTCAATATTCTGTGATATTTGTCATTTTAAATGGAATGTGGTGATTGAAAGTTGGTCTTAAACATATTAGCAGCTTCCAATGAGTCGATGGATAGAGGTAGGGGTTAGAGTTAGGATTTGGGGTTAGGGTGAGGGGTTAGGGATGGTTAGGGTTAAGGTTAGGGGGTTAGGGTTAGGGGTTTAGAGTTAGGGTTAGGGGTTAGGGTGAAGGTTAGGGGTAGGGGTTAGGGGTTAGGGTTAGGGGTTAGGGTTAGGGTTGGGTTAGGGTTAGGGGTTAGGGGTTAGGGTTAGGGGGTTAGGGTTAGGGTTGAGGAAATGTCCCCGTCCCCTAGGGGGACCGGGCGGTGCACGGGCCCTCCCCTGGNTATGCCAATAAGCGACGTTTCGACCTATTATATGGTCTTCTTCAGGCCTTGGCATACAAAAATAAAGCTGGCTGCTTCAGATCACTGTCAGATGTTTCTCTCTTGATGGTCTGAACAGAAATGAGCCAACTCCTCCCCTTGCAATTTTATACCCGTTGCAATACCTAAAACCCACTACCTTTTCCTACCAACTTACAACATTCAAAAACAACCCCCTTAAATCTACCATTTTTAACCTCACTCAAATACAACATAATAACACATGAACAATAATAACAATAATAACAACAATGTATCATCATTATAACATAATCCCCCATATTTTATTTATACCTTAAATTTTAAATCCCTTACCAATTGTTTTTACATATTGATTATGGTTAGGGTTAGGGGTTAGGGTGAGGGGTTAGGGTTAGTGTTAGGGGTTAGGGTTAGGGTTAGGATTAGGTTAGGGTTAGGGTTAGGGTTAGGTTAGGGTTAGGTTAGGTTAGTTTAGGGTTAGGGTTAGGTTAGGGTTAGGTGAGGTTAGTTTAGGGTTAGGGTTAGGTTAGGGTTAGGTGAGGTTAGGGTTAGGGTTAGGGTTAGGTTAGGGTTAGGTTAGGTTAGGGTTAGGGTTAGGTTAGGATTAGGTTTAGAAGGGTTAAGGTTAGGATTAATTTTAAGTTTAGGATTAATTTTTTTTTTTTTTTTTTTTTTTTTTTTTTTTTTTTTTTCTCAATTATACTTCATATTTAATCCAAATGGTTCTTTTGTATCTAATAAATATATCCATTTCCTTTCCATTTTCTTCCTGTCTTTATCTGTCCACCCTGAGTTGCTCTGAATTCCTGACACTCTTGCAAATTGCAAGCCGTGTAAAATAAAGTGTTTCACTAAAGGTGTGTGTGTTTCCTTTTTATTTTTAATATTATACCTGTGTTGAATCATCCTTGTAGAGATTGAATTTTTTGTTTCTCCTATGTATTGTTTCCCACATTTAGAACAAAAAATGACATAAATACAATTTGAAGTTTGTGGTTTGAAAATTTGTGGGATTTTAAAAATTGCCTTATTTACTCTATTCCTTATATATTTTAATGTCACAAAATTCCTCGATAAAATATGAGGTTTGTTTAATTGTTGTATGGGTTGGAGCTTTGCCTTAACCAAGTAATCTCTCAAATTTTTATTTCTTCTATAAGCTGATAATACTTGGTGATTTTTTAATAATCCTTGATTTTCTATTATTGATTGGTAATTGGTTTTAATTATTTTATTAAGTCTGGTACTCACTGATGAAAAATCGGTAATTAAGGGAATGAATTCCTTCTGATCCCTTGATTTACGAGACTGAAAAGTCTTGAGACAATGTCTCAAAAATGATCGGGAATATCCTCTTTTCCGTAATGTGTCGAAAAGAATTTTAACTGCTTGTCTGAAATCCTTGTCCTGTGTACAAATTCGTTTAAACCTAATTAATTGCGACTTGATTAGCCCTTTGTAAGTATGTTTTGGATGAAAACTCGTTTTAAAAAGCAATGCGTGTGTGTCTGTTTCCTTAAAGTACACTTTAATGTCCAATTTTTGGTTCTGATGAAATGTTTCTCCCTTATATATTGTTGTGTCCAAAAAATCAATTGACTGATGATCAAATTTATATTTTAATCTGATGGAAGGATCATATGTATCTAGTGTATTTATAAATTGCAAAAATTCCTCCTTTGAATCTGTCCAAATTCCAAAAATATCGTCCAAATATCTAAGATAATGGAGAGGTCTCTTATTACATTTTCCTAGAGCTTTATCCTCCCAATCTGCCATGAAAATATTAGCATAAGCCGGGGCAAATTTTTTACCCATTGCCGTACCTTTGATTTGTAAAAAATATTCATTATTGAATTCAAAATCATTTTTAGTTAGATTAATTTCTAATAATTGTAATAATTCCCTGTCTGGTCTTTTAGAGTTGGGATATTTTAGAAACATATTTTTGACTGCTCTTAAACCCGATTCGGTATCAATATTAGTATATAAGCTGTCTATATCGATTGTGAAGAAAAATGAATTTGGAGGAATTTTTAAATTTTTGATAATACTAATAAAATGATAAGTGTCTTTTATATATGATGGATGTTTGACGGAAAGAGGATTTAAAAAATAATCAATGTACTCAGCTGTCTGATAAGTTTCACTACCACAATCGGAAACAATTGGTCTCCCTGGAGGTACCTCGAACGGTATTGTCCACTTTTCAGGTTCTTTATGGATTTTAGGTAGGATATAAAATCTTCGTGCCCTGGGTTCTAAGTCCCCTTTTAAATATTGTCTTTGTTTATCATTAATGAATTTCTGTTTATATAAATTGTTAAGAATTTGGTCAACAATAGGCACTGTTTGTAAATAAATTGGTTCTTTTAATTTTGTGTAATAATTTGTATCACTCAATTGGCGATTAACTTCTGTAATATATTGATCCCTTCCTAAAATCACAACTGCACTACCTTTATCTGCAGGCTTAATTACTATATGTTTGTTTTGCATTAATTCCCTAAGTGCTTCCTCCTCCTCCTTAAATACATTGGCTTTTTCCTCGTATGGCTTGAAATGTTTATTAAAATCCTTATTATCTTTTTTAACGAGGAAATTGACTTCCGGTGGTAATTTGTCTGGTGGAGGAGTCCAAATTGAGGTTGCTGTGAATTGTGGTAGTTCTTGTTTTTGTTTTTTCTTGTTTCCAAAATATGCTGCCAATTTTATTCTTCTGTGATAATTTTGAATATCCAATTCTAATTGTCTTTTCTGGTTTTTATTTAAATCAATTGTCGGAATAAAAGTCAACCCTCGATTCAAAAGATCCCATTGTGCTTTAGAGGGGTGAAAATTTTTTGCTAAAACGATCACATTCTGGGACAAAAGCGGTTTGGACCCTTTGTTCCCCTCCTCTGAGAGGCTTACGGGGCTTTTAAGTTTAAATAACTTACCCAATGGTCCAGCATTGCTCGTGCTGTTTGCCTAGTCCAATGTATGTGATCTTTTTCTGTGTGGAAACGTGTGCTCCCAAGTGCAGGGATGTAAGGTAAGTTCTTTATGATGTGTGAATTTAATATCTGCAAGTTTGTTCGTTCCCCGAGAGGCAAAGAGGTGGAATAATTTACCACCGGGACCCAAATCTCAGCATGTGGGAACTTCTTTTTGGCAGTTCTAACCGCAGCCTGCATTTGTTTGACTGAAGTCTCTTTTGCCCTTTGACCTCTGCAGTTGATTCCAAAGGATAGAACCACCTTTTCCATTCCCCCGTAGCTTGATGATTTCGCCATCAATGCCTGAGCGTGGCGGAAGTTGGCCCCCGGGTAACTCTCAATCTGCAGGTCCGGGATAGAATATCCCGGCATCCTAGACAGATTGGAGTCCCCCATTATGAGCCATTTCTTCCTCACACTCAAGCTCCAGTCAATCATCTTGCGATCTGTGTTGATGTGTCTAGTTACTCGACATAACTGTGGCTTTGGAGTGGAGGTGCGTTCCTCTTGGAAACTCTCGTCCACGGAATCTTCTTCTGGCGCATGTATCTGTGCAATGTTCTGATTCCCTGAGGAGTCCTGTTTAGAGAGACATGAGTCCTGGAGAGGTATCAGCACTGGACTTCCTCCAATCTCCTCTCCGACTTCCTCATCGAGCAACCACCTCCCCAGGCTCGTGCTTGAGTCTTCAACGAGCCTCCTGTATCTTTGGGAGACATCTGTGTGCTCTGCAATCTGTAGGACCGCCTCGTCCTCTGTGACTACACAGTTATTTGGTTCTCTTCTACTACGCCGCTGTCTACGTTCCTTAGGAGACTCCTCTCTTGGAGACTGAGGAGTAGACTCAGCGTCCCGTGTGACCTGCTCTGTCATGGTAGCCACCGTTCTTTTTTCATGACTTGTGGAGGTCTGGCGTGTAGTCTCATTTTGTCCTGTAGGTGTATTTTGTGGTGTTGTTGTCTGTTGCTGTGCATCTCGATGTCCGTGTGTGGTCTGTGTGCGTTCCTCTGATTCCCTTTGAGGAGCTGATGTTCCTTGTTCAGTGTCTGGACTGTCTTTTTCTTTGTCCTTCACCCTGGATGTGATCAGAGCCTCCGCATGATCCATGACCTCCTGGTTTATGCGGGGCAAATTCCTGCGGGCCCATCTTTTGGCCACGTCAAAGGCCGGTCTCCAATCTGGGACCAAGTCCTTGTCCAGGTCCTCCAACAGAGACTCTAGACCTGTCATATAATGGTCCTCAAGGATCAGCAGGGTATTGTAACCCCAGTTGTTAGCATTACCCCTTATGAGATCCACTGTGTCTGCTGTAGGGGATGCAGGCTTTATCATTGTGGCCAGAATGTCCACCATCCGGGAAATCATCCGGGGCTCCGGTTTTCCTGGTTTTGGGGCCACATTTTGAAGATGGTGGACCATTTTAATCACTGCGTGCATCTTGCGCACCAGCTTCCCAAATTTCGGATCAGTTGGTTGTTGTCTGATCCATTCACCCCTTCCAGGTTGCCACCGAATAAACCTGGGGGCCTGTCGTGGACTCCTTCCACGTGTGACTGCCGCGTAGGAACGCGATTGGGGTCCAAAGTAGCGGTTCGAACCAAAAAGAGGCACTGGCTGGTTAGGATTGGAGAAATGTGCCCGTCCCCTGGGGGGACCGGGCGGTGCGCGGGCCCTCCCCTGGTAGAAACCGCCCATCCACTCCTGGTCGCGCTGACGGGGGCGCTGGCGCCTCCTCCCATAGCGCACCGTCGTCCATTCCTGGTCCTCATTGTCCAGGAAACCCATATTGGGTCCTTTCTTCTCTTTTTTTTAAAAATAATAAGATCCACGAAACAAAATCAAATGAATGAAAAAGTTTTTTTTAATCAAAATTCAAAAATCCAAAATTAATACAAAATCAAATATCAATAAATCAAATATGTATGCCAATAAGCGACGTTTCGACCTATTATATGGTCTTCTTCAGGC
>CM076669.1:151259-171053 GCA_038496675.1 Rachycentron canadum | reverse complement strand
TGTGCTCCACGCAAAACGCACAAGATGTTGTGAATTCCTCCTGAGGTCTAAGGTTTGTTTCCACCATCTGGAGTCTAAGTAGTCACAATTAATTCAAATGAAGTCATATGTCTTTGCCTTAACAGTAATAGCCAGTGGAAGCCCAGTCTGAAATAAATCAATTTAAAATCAAAATACTTCAGGCATTGACTGAATATATTCATCCTCACAAAAAAAGCAGTTGATGCTTCATCTTAGATGAAACCTGCAGAAAAAGTTCTGTCACAGTTATATATTTATTATTGTGATGTTCAGATTATCTGAAGAATAGTTTTATAACTGTTTTTGGTTCAATTTGTGTTTCAGGATTATTACAAAGCTCTGGAAGATGCAGATGAGAAAGTCCAGCTGGCCAACCAGATTTATGACCTGGTGAGTTAAACTGGGTTGGGGGGAGGGTGTTTCTGTGATCTAACTGTTCATCTCACTTCAGGTGGACCGTCACCTGCGGAAACTGGACCAGGAACTGGCCAAGTTTAAGATGGAGCTGGAGGCTGACAATGCTGGCATCACTGAGATCCTGGAGAGACGTGAGTCACTCAGATGAACTGTGTGTTAGGGTTTTTTTTTGTTTTTTTTGTTTTTTTCTCCCCTTCATGTGGTGAATCTCTGATACTGAAGATGTTTTCCCTCCCTCCCTTCAGGATCTTTAGAGATGGACAGTCCGTCTCAGCCCGTCAACAACCATCACGTCCACTCTCACACCACAGCTGAGAGTAAGTAGCACCTGGTCTGTCTGTGTTCATCAGGGGATGTCAGCTCCTGCTCTTTGTCATTGTCGTCATCATCATGTTTTTAGTCACATCCACAACAGCCTCTGACCTCATGGTGGAAGTGTGTCTGTATTGTCCTCAGCGACTGTGGGTCTGTAAACATGTTGAGATGTTTGTGTTGTCAGAGAGGAAGTACAGCGCTCCGACTCACCACACTACAGAACATGTTCCAGAGAAGAAGTTCAAGTCTGAGGCTTTGCTGTCCACACTCACCTCTGATGCCTCCAAGGAGAACACGCCAGGTAATGATGCTGCTCCACCTGGACACTGATTCCACCTGGACACACTGCATTTGTTAACTGGCTAACTGTCCCTTGCAGGCTGCCGTACCAACAGCACATCCTCATCTACCAACAATGTGTACAGTGTAAATTCCTCTCAGCCTTTGGCCTCCTACAACCTGAGCTCTCTACCTGCGGGACCTGGGGCTGGAGCCGGGGCCATCACGATGGCTGCTGCTCAGGCTGTACAGGCCACAGCGCAGGTCAGGGTTTTACCTCAACAGGTCTGACAGCACAGCATTCAAATGTCCCACACAATGACAATGAACTGAGTGTCTGTAGGTTTTAGACACAGATGTTACCATGTCTGAGAGCCAGAGATCAGGTCTGCATCTTTATGTTTATACATCAGTGTCACTCACAGACCCCCTGAGTTTTTCCTCAGTCGATGTGAGGGTCTAAGGACAGAGGATATTGTTGTGATGCTATGTAAAGCCCCTTGAGACAAACTGTTTGTAAAAATGGGCTATACAAATAAAATTGCCTCGCCTCGCCTTGCCTTGCCCCTGATAGTGAACTGACAGGCTCCAGTGCTCATTGGTTGATGTGATCGTATGAAGAGTTGTGGTCGTTGTTTCCTGTTTCAGATGAAGGAGGGCAGGAGGACGTCCAGTCTGAAAGCGAGCTATGAGGCCATCAAGAATAACGACTTCCAACTGGGCAGAGAGTTCTCTCTGTCCCGGGACACCACCGGATACTCCTCCTCTGCTCTGGCCTCCACCCTCACCCAGACCTTCACCCCCACCACTGCCACTGACTCCAGGGGACGCAAGTCCAAGTAAGACCAGACACCACCTGCACCTTCATCAGCACATAAGACATTCCACTGATCCTTATGTTTCACTGTTAACTGACAGAAAACACCTGTTAGTGTGTCTGTGTGACGTCATCATCATCCTTCTCTTCTCTTTTTCAGAAGCAGCATCAAGTCTTCCAACCATCAGTCCTCTTCATCATCATCCTCCTCCTCGCTTTCGTCGTGCTCCTCATCATCAGCGTTGGCTCAGGAACTTTCCCAACAGGCTTCAGCGCTACCTGAAGCTGAGGCCAACAACCAGGTGGACTGGACCTATGACCCCAACGAGCCCCGATACTGCATCTGTAACCAGGTACACATACGTGCACACACAAACACTTGCACTGCTGCTTCAGTCATCATCAATGCCCCCCTTTCTCCTCTTTTATGAATTAAAGTATAAAACAATAGACTGTTTCAGAGAAGAGATGCACCTTTACACGTCTACTCACCAGACACAGCCTGTGTGGACTCTAATAAGGATGTGCATCAGTTCTGTTGGTGATGATCATAATGATGTCACTAAATGTGCTCTTCACTGTTTTCCAGGTGTCTTATGGAGAGATGGTCGGCTGCGATAACACGGATGTAAGTGTCATGTTGTAAAGGTTTAACACCCAGAGCAGCTGATTAACCCGCCTCAATCCATGGAGAGTAAACCTGTCCAAATATCCGGTGTCTTCAGAGCCTTGTTGCTCCTGATGGTTTAGGCTGTTTTTTCTCCTTAAACTAGAGAAGCAGCTCTTTCTAACAAGCCCTGATAGCCAAAGTCAATGGGATCAATCCTGTATTTTTCTGATCTTAGAGTGAGGAGAAGTTGCTCTGAGTTTATTGTAGTGACAGAATAAAGACAGAGAGACATGGACAATAAGATATTTAGAGCATTAGAGGCTTTGGAGCTGATTTTTCATCATTACTGCTCCAAAGAATGAGCAGAACTCAGATCAGATAAAGAGAGAAACTTCAAATCAGCTCTAGAACAACACAAACACGTGTGGAACTTTGTGTGTTGAAGTTTTCTTTGGTTATTCTGGTTTACAGTGTTTTTATCTAGAAAATAAGGAGAAATTCACTGTATTTTTAGTTTCCTCTTGTTCTCTGAGCTACTATCCCCTATTACAGTGAACAGAGTCTTTACTGAGTCACAGATATAATGAGCTGAGGTTGAGCTGAGTCTGAAGATGAGGAGACTTGGGGACATTTTTAAAAATGACAACTTTAGAAGGAAAAAGACAAAGAAATGAAAAACAAAAGAGTTAATGTGGCTCTGAGAGCGTTGATCTGATTGATTATTAGATTAATTTTGATCAGAGTTCATCATTACTTTTTTTTTTTTTTTTTGTATATTAAACTGGAGCCAGATGAATGATCAGACATGAGTTGGTTGACAGTAAATTCAGAGATGTTTTTCTAACCCATCAGTTTGATCAGTGTATTGATCAGTGATGTCCCCTCTCCTCAGTGTCCCATTGAGTGGTTCCACTATGGCTGCGTCGGCCTGACGGAGGCTCCAAAGGGGAAGTGGTACTGCCCTCAGTGTACAGCTGCCATGAAGAGAAGAGGCAGCCGCCACAAATAGACTCTTCGCTGTGTGTCCGCCATGTTGGATTTTGACCTCCAGATTGTCCTCTGTTAAACAAACCATCACCCTGCAGAAAGCCTGAGGTCAGAGGTCATGGGGCTGCTCACAGCAGCAGATAAACATTGAGTGCCAAGAGAGAAGGATCAAAGCCACATGAAGAATATCTGAGCTCTGAGTTTAAAGGTTCAAGTCTGTTTAATTCACCTTTGGACTTGATTTGATCTGATCTGACTCAGTTCATCCTGATGTAAAGTCTGACGAGTCTTTGGTTCAATTTAATCTCATAACTCAGATGTTTTCATCTCATTGTTCTCCAAACGACAATTTCACACAGAACAACAGGAAGTGAGTCATCAGGGAGGCGTGGCTCAAATCACAACACTAAACTAAAATATCAGTTGACTCCACCTCCTGTTCAGACTGATGGAAACTTTCACACTGGACAAACCTGCAGTTTCCCTGCGATGTACAGTGAGAGGTCACTTTAAGTCTGATGATGATGATGAGGGACACACGCTGATCTTTACCTGAGGAACTACAGACATGTCTTCTGTCCAGGACTCACTTTTTTATTGGGACAATCTGACTCTTGTCTGTTTTGTCAGATGATTGAGGTTGACCGGGTCAGGTGAGGGGTCAAAGTTCAACTTGTCACAATGTCTTTAGGCTGCTGAAGGTCAGTTCTGAGGAAGTCAGATCATCAGTCCAGATTTAAGTCTGATCATCTTCTGTCTGATCTATCTGACTTTAATGATTCTGACTTCATTCTTTTTTTTCTGATTTCTTGGTCCCAACTGTTTTATTAGATTTCACAGCTCTAAAAACAAATCCTGACTTTATTAATACTGATTTAGACTTTTACTGTGAGAACTTTTTCCTTTGTATTGCTCTTCATTCTTCTCGTCCAGATTTTTTTCGACATCTTTAATCTCGGTTGAACTCTGACCCCAGACCTGGTCTCTTCTCCTCGCTCTGCTCCTCTTCCTCCCAACAAGAACCACAACTATGGAAGCCTGACTGAGCCTGTTCACAGGAAACAGGACAGAACATGAGTCTCCTCTGACCTGAATGTACAGAACTGTGTGTGTGTGTGTGTGTGTGTGTGTGTGTGTGTGTGTGCGTGTGCGTGTGCGTGCGCACTTCTGCACTGATGGTGTGTTTGTCCAATAAAAATCCAGATGTTTGGTAAGTCTGTGATTAAACCAGTGTTTTAATATTTTACCTGAACAACAATCATTTTGACTCTTGCAGTGATTTTTTTTTTTTTTTTTTTTTTTTCTTTCATGATCAATGGATCAGTATTGAGGGTTAGAGTTCAGATTCAGACTGAACAGAGATCGTTCCCCTGAAGTAGGGTTGTGTTCTCTTCAGGTAAAGATGCATCAAGTTCCCCTGAGGTATAGACGGGTCGCGTTCTCCACATGTATCGACGGGTCGCGTTCTCCACATGTATCGACGGGTCGCGTTCTCCACATGTATAGACGAGTCGTGTTCTCCTGAGGTATAGACGGGTCGCGTTCTCCACGTGTATCACGTTCTCCACATGTATCCCTTGAGGTATAGACGAGTCGTGTTCTCCACATGTATCCCTTGAGGTATAGCCGGGTCATGTTCTCCACGTATCGATGGGTCGTGTTCTCCTGAGGTATAGACGGGTCATGTTCTCCACATGTATCCCTTGAGGTATAGACGAGTCGTGTTCTCCTGAGGTATAGACGGGTCATGTTCTCCACATGTATCGATGGATCGTGTTCTCCTGAGGTATAGACGGGTCATGTTCTCCACATGTATCCCTTGAGGTATAGACGAGTCATGTTCTCCACATGTATCGATGGATCGTGTTCTCCTGAGGTATAGACGGGTCATGTTCTCCACATGTATCCCTTGAGATAAAGACGAGTTGTGTTCTCCAGATGTGAAGGAACTTGTTCCTTTGGTAAAAGCATCAAATCACAGGAACATTTTTCAGTGACATCATCCTGATTATTGACAGATAAATGGGATAAAGTTGATTAGTTTTTGAACCAGGTTCTGTTGGTTCCTTTAGACCTTGGTCAGGTCAACAACTTATCTGGATTATTCAAAGCCTGGAAAAACCTTGAAAAAAATCACCAAGTAAAACTTTAAAATTTTTCCAAGCATCAGCTGGTTTTACAGTCAGGACTGTAGCTGATGAAGACCATGAAAGGGTCGACAGCCCCTGTCAGACCTGAATGTAAACCTTGGGCTCATTGAGTCTGTGGAGCTGTTCAACAAACTCCACTGAAAACAAGCTCATTTCCTCGTTTACAGGAAAAAGAGAGAGAGTGTGTGTGTGTTTTCCCAAAATAACTTCAGAGCGTTTTAGCAGCAGGAGGAGGAGGAGGAGGAGGAGGAGGAAGGGGGGGCTGACCTCCAGAGTCTGAACGGACCAAACTTTAGCTGAAAACGTGAAGAAAAAACTGAACTTCGTGTTGATTCTGTGCAGAAAAATAAAACCAGAGAAGAAGAAGGTCTGGGTCCATCGGGGCGGACTGAACCAGACCGAGGCTCCTCTGTTCTTCTGCTGCTGGACTTAACTCAAACCAGATGGTCCGCCCGCCAGACTCCACCGACTCTCCGGCTGTTTTTAACTGTTTCCACCAAACTCCGTGTGTTTTCCGTCTGATTCTGAGCCTCCGCTTCTGACGGAAACGCGCCGCTGTAGCTCGGTTTAACTGGACTTTGTGGTTTTTCCTGATCTCCTGAAGGTCCGGTCCTGGTCCAGTCCTGGTCCCAGACTCACTGAGGCTTCGGGACGTCGGGATTTTCAGACCCGGGTCGAGTGGAGGAGTCCACCGCTGCTCGGTGTGTGGATGCGGGGCTGTTTTTCTTTGAAGTGTCAGGTCCATCTCTGAACCACATGACCGGGCGGAGGATCAGTGGTTCAGCGGGATGAGACCCGTGTTCAGACTGATGTAGATCCACCAGTGAACCCGGGATTCTTTCAGTTCATTAAATAGGTATTTGTTTAAACCTCGGTCACTTTCTCTGGCAGAACGTTCATGATCAAACTCTCTAAAGTCCGCGGGGCCTCAGCAGCAGCGGGCCCCTGGATGAAGGTGAGGAAGATGATGCGGGGTGAGGCCCTCGGTGTGAAGTGAAGCTCTCTCCTCATGCGGTGCCTCCGGGCTGCAGCCGCCCGACTTGTCCCGAGGCTTCCCGGGATGCTGCTCCGTCGCCGGTTCTGCTCCGGCCCGCTGCTACTGCTGCTCGGGGTCGCGGTCTGTCTCTTCTACCAGACCCTGATGTTGGCCCGGAACCGGCTCCGGTCCGGACACCAGCTGGATGCTGGTGTCCGCAGCAGGAAGTCACCGGATGAGTTCGTGATGGAAACCAAGAGAATCATCTCTGTCCTGGAGAGACAGACTCAGGTGAGGTTCAGGGTCAGGGGGTCACCCGAGTCAGAAAAGGTACTTTACCACAGCGAGGAAGACCGTGGGCCTCTGGTAGAAAGCTCATTGAGAATTAATGAAGGATTGGTTTGTTTGCTCCACAACATGACGTCATACAAATTCAGCATAAAAATAATCAGAAGTTGGTTTAACAACCTAGATACATTCACAAATGGAGGAAATACTGTTGTACCAAACTCCATTTAAAACCTGCTTGTTTTAATTTATATTTGTTCATTGTTCTTACTAAATAATATTTAGACTCAAGTAAATTAAGTGTTAATACCATTGATGGAAAAGTCTCAATAAAACACAAACATTTAACAAAGTCTTAACACTGTCTTTTATTAACACTATTACCAAACCTCATTTAGAAAAGCTGCATTTTTAAAAAATTTAAATGATCCATTCATGATCCATAAATGATAATTCAAAATGGAAACTGTTTCAGATTTGCCATTAAGATGTTTTACAGATGACAATCAGGTCTTTATTAACTAAAAATCATTTGACCAGACCTGCTGTATGAGTTACACCAAACTGACCACAGCATCAACCTGACTACTCAGTCTTTCCACAGAGGTTTTACTAAATGCTTATTTTGTCAATATGCATGGTGTCTTAAATATTACAGATTTTTGTATGGAGTGTTGTATAAGGCGTACCCCCCAGAACAGAGGAGGGAAGCGTCATGTCTGCTGGGTCAAGGCTCGTTCTGGCTCTTTGTTGCAGTATTTTTAGGTTATGAGGGATCAATGGCTGTGTGCACCAGGGTTTATTTTACTCTAGGGTGACTGACAGCTCTATGAATCAATAAGATTCAAACATTCAGAGAATCCAGTCACTGTGTGTCCTGGGTATTTTAAGTGCGTTCTGGTCCATCAGCTGAGGATCCAGTTCCTGACATATAAGCGAGTGTGAACTGGCAGCTGACACACACACACACACTGTCAGGTTGTTAATGGTGTCAGGTTTGTGGGGTTGTTGTGGACCTGATCCTGCTAGTCTGGGTCTGGTTCTGCTGTAAAACTTCAGACAGGAAACATCTGGTCTGACGTCCAGACTGAGACCAGAGACCAGGTCTGTGGACTGGACTTTACATCCTCACCGCTCTAAAATCTGGTCCACAATGTGAGACCACCTCTGTAGCTGAGTCTGTCCAGATCCTGAGCCTAC
Source organism: Rachycentron canadum (assembly GCA_038496675.1). NCBI lineage: Eukaryota > Metazoa > Chordata > Actinopteri > Carangiformes > Rachycentridae > Rachycentron > Rachycentron canadum. Next base: position 162,993 of record CM076669.1, on the reverse strand, counting down.
ACTAAAGGGTTGTAGGAGATCCGGGGTGGTTCTGGACTGTCCATTCTCTATAGACACATTCCCCTCAGAAGTCCAGGACCCCTGGATTCCTCCAGACTTCTCTGTAGACCTGGTGCAGTTTTCTGCAGGAGTGAGTGAACCTGAAGAACCAGACAGTTGGTCCTGAACCCTGACAGATTTTCCCATGTGGAGTTGGAAGCTTAGAGAGTCCTGAGTCCTGTTTGACCTGGTTTTCTCCATCACAGTCAAAATGTGGTTTTATTTCAGTCTGGTCTCTGATGTGGTTCAGGCTCAGCTGTTCAGGTCTCTGCTGAGACCCAGGTAGCCTGGGTCTGTTTTTACTGCTGAGAGCAGGTTCATCAGGGTCCTGCAGGGTCTGAGCTGAAGCTCATTGGCTGACAGCGAAGGACATCAGCTGTCCCTGTCACTCAGAGGTTCCAAGTGTTTGATGACATCACACAGATGTCGCCTCCTGCTGTGTGACCGGTCCAACAGTTGCTGGTCTCTGACCCCCAACAGGTGTGAGGTTTGTTCAGGATCTGGCATCAGAGTCCACCTCAGCCAGACTCTAGGGCCTCACACACACAGAAGGGGGGGGGTCAACTAACATCTCAGACAGGTCATGTGACCAGTGTGTGCTGTGTGATGTGGTTCATCGCTCTGTGGTATGAGACCTCGTTAGTGTGGTTATGGACTCTGAGCTGTCACACAGCTCCAGACCAGAGGTTGAACCCTCCTGACCTTTACTGTAAGTTCTTTACAGACTGAACCTCCACTTCCTGTCTCTTCAGTCTGGTTTTCAGTGGATACAGGGTTTGAGGAGCAGCGCATTACAGTGGATTACTGAACTGACCAGGACCAGGAACAGTGGTGTTAAAGACTGGGAACATTGGGAACTGGTCCTGTGAAGCCTCAGCTTCCAGTCTGAACCCATCCTGGACTGAGCTGCTCTGGAGACTAAATGTTTATTTCTCTCTCTGCAGGTCCAGAACGGTTCTCAGAAACCCCCGCGACCTCGTTGGGCCATGGTCCTGACTGGTCGACACCTGGTCTCTGATACCGAGGTCCAACTGTACCAGCAGGTCCTGCAGCAGATGGACTACGAGGTCCACATGTCCAGATACACAGAGACCAGCAGCCTCTTCAGGACTAACCAGGGTAAATACAGGGTTAATAAACACACATAGATCCAGATCCACACAGATTCTAGACACCTGTGGAAGCAGGATCTCATCAGGGTCATGTCTGTTCTCTGTTAGGACCAGTACCTAGTTTAATCTGGACTATCTGTGCCATTGGAGAAACCTGGTTCTTTTCTGAGAACAAAACAGCAAATTCAGCCAAAAGCCTGTCTTCTGGGTCCTCGTGTCCTCTAGGTCCTTGTTTCCTCCGGGCCGGTCATTGTTTCCTCTATATCCTCTGGGTCCTTGTTTCCGCTGTTTCCTCTGGGTCCTTGTTTGCTCTGGGTCCTTTTTCCCTCTGGGTCCTTTTTTCCTCTGAACTGGTCCTTGTTTCCTCTGGGCTGGTCCTTGTTTCCTTTGTATCCTCTGGGTCCTTATTTCCTCTATATCCTCTGGGTCCTTGTTTGCTCTGGGTCCTTTTTCCCTCTGGGTCCTTTTTCCCTCTGGGCTGGTCCTTGTTTCCTCTGGGCTGGTCCTTGTTTCCTCTCTATCCTCTGGGTCCTTGTTTCCTCTATATCCTCTGGGTCCTTGTTTCCGCTGTTTCCTCTGGGTCCTTGTTTGCTCTGGGTCCCTTTTCCCTCTGGGCTGGTCCCAATTTCCTCTGGGCTGGTCCTTGTTTCCTCTGGGCCGGTCCTTGTTTCCTCTGGACTGGTCCTTGTTTCCTCTGTTTCCTCTATATCCTCTGGTTCCTTGTTTCCTCTGTATCCTCTGGGTCCTTGTTTCCTCTGGGCTTTTCCTTGTTTCCTTTGGTCTGGTCCTTGTTTCCGCTGTTTCCTCTGGGCTTTTCCTTGTTTCCTCTGGGCTGGTCCTTGTTTCCTTTGGCCTGGTCCTTGTTTTCTCTGTTTCCTCTGGGTCCTTGTTTGCTCTAGGTCCTTGTTCCCTCTGGCCTGGTCCTTGTTACCTCTGTATCCTCTGGGTCCTTGTTTCCTCTGTTTCTTCTGGGTCCTTGTGTCCTCTAGGTCCTTGTTTCCTCTGGGCCGTCATTGTTTCCTCTGTTTCCTCTGGGTCCTTGTTTCCTCTGGACTAGTCCTTGTTTCCTCTGTATCCTCTGGGTCCTTGTTTCCGCTGTTTCCTCTGGGTTCTTGTTTGCTCTGGGTCCTTGTTTGCTCTGGGCCGGTCATTGTTTCTTCTGGGTCCTTGTTTCCTCTGGGCTTTTCCTTGTTTCCTTTGGTCTGGTCCTTGTTTCCTCTGTTTTCTTTAGGTCCTTTTTTCCTCTGGACTGGTCCTTGTTTCCTTTGGCCTGGTCCTTGTTTTCTCCGTTTCCTCTGGGTCCTTGTTTGCTCTAGGTCCTTGTTTCCTCTGGCCTGGTCCTTGTTACCTCTGTATCCTCTGGGTCCTTGTTTCCTCTGTTTCTTCTGGGTCCTTGTTTGCTCTAGGTCCTTGTTTCCTCTGGGTCCTTGTTTCCTCTGGGCTGGTCCTAGTGTCCTCTGAGTGCTTGTTTCCTCTGGGCTGGTCCTCGTGTCCTCTGGGTCCTTGTGTTCTCTGAGTCCTTGTTTCCTCTGGGCCGGTCCTCGTGTTCTCTGAGTCCTTGTTTCCTCTGGGCCGGTCCTCGTGTCCTCTGGGTCCTTGTTTCCTCTGGGCCGGTCCTCGTGTCCTCTGAGTCCTTGTTTCCTCTGGGCCTGTCCTCGTGTCCTCTGTGTCCTTGTTTCCTCTGGGCCGGTCCTCATGTCCTCTGGGTCCTTGTTTCCTCTGGGCCGGTCCTCGTGTCCTCTGGGTCCTTGTTTCCTCTGGGCCGGTCCTCGTGTTCTCTGGGTCCTTGTTTCCTCTGGGCCGGTCCTCATGTCCTCTGGGTCCTTGTTTCCTCTGGGCCGGTCCTCGTGTCCTCTGGGTCCTTGTTTCCTCAGCTCCCTGCTCAGACTAAGGTCTGTTAACTGTGGTGGGTTCAGAGTTAAATGACACTCAGTGATCACTTTATCCAGATCCATCAGACCGGGCTTTCACTGCTGCCTCAGGTCTCTAGTGACAGGAAGTGAAACCTGACACAGTGGTTATCTGAGTGACCAGAACTACCCTGTCTGACCTCTGAATGGTTCCATTGTTGTTCTGTTCTGAGACTAGCAGCGACAGAATCAACTGAAGCTCCACCCCTAGATCTGCTGCCACAGGACTGGCAGGTTGGATGATGACATGAATTAGTAGGTCTTCCTGAAAAATATCTTGTGTGTGTCTCCGTGGTTACAGGTGTGAGTGGGTGGAGCCTGTTGTTGTGTCTCAGCACTTCGGAACGGAGCTGTCTGAGGAGAATCTCCTTCTCTCACCTGCAGCGTCATCAGAGGGTGAGACTCACCTGTGCTCCTCTCCAGCCAATCACTGACTGTCCTGAAGCTGAGCTCACCTGTCTCTGCCTCCTTAGGTGAACCTCATCCCCGAGCTGATGGCGGCCTTCTCTGATGCAGGTGGAGGTGTCTGTCACCTCCTCACTGATTCTCACCTGACAGGTGAGTGTGACAAGTTGCTCTGGGTGTGAAGGTGTGAACCGACCTGAGACTCAGGTGTGTTCATATTTACCTTTACCTGTTAACTTCCTCACAGGATCAGATTTACCCATGAAGCCTGACTCCTGTGGATCCAACAATCAGAAGCTGCAGGTTCCTCGGGACAGGTGAGTCATGTGATAACCTGATGATGAAGATGAAATCTTCGGTGGACACAGTTGACATCCTCTTCTCTCTGACAGCCACTCACCTGTCGGAACTCCTCCTCCCGGTCTGGTTGCTATGGTGAATGTTTATGTCCTGGTTACATCTGTCAGACCACTGACATCATTCCTGCATGACATCAGTGTGGTGATGACCAATCAGGAGCTGAGGGGACGGCCCACGAAGGTAAAACACCCATAAATCATGAGATGTTCAATGACAGCGTAGAAACAGGTGTGATGGTGTAATTCCCCCCAGCTCAGAGACTTCCTGCTGCAGCAGCTAGGACCAATAAGCTCCCATCAGGCTTTGGGGCAGATGAAGCAGGTGATAGGTGAAGTTCTGCAGGCGGCAGCATCGACAAATGAGATGACACAAACAATCAACAGGTAAAATAAGTGAATGTGACAGGAAGTTGTTTCACAGATTAGTTAGTGAACGTGTTTGATGATGAGGGTGGGAGGTGATGTATTGATTGGTTGTTGATTAGTTGTTGGTGTTGTGTTGCAGGTGTGTGTTGTGTTACCAGCTCCTCACCTTCAGCCTGTTGTTCAGCAGCTCCTTCACACCTGTTGTCGTCCAGGTAAGAGACAACTTCAGGTCCTGGTCTCAGAGTCCTGACAAAACCTGAGCCTGAGCTCAGGATGAAGACCTGTAGCTGATCCAGGCCCAGACCAGGACCAGGTCTAGACTGGAACCAGCTTTTAGAAACCTGTAGACTGACTCTCTGTGCTGTCACCTCCTTGCTGCCTTCATCACTCCTTTTCTTCCTCATTTTTTCTTCTTCCTGTGTCTCACCTCCTATTGCACACCAGAGGACACTGTGTCCTCAGCAGCTCTCTGATTGGTCAGCTCTTCTCTCTGATCTTTGTCTCCAGGTTGACACTGATTTAACATTTTCTGCTCTGAGTAAAGACACATTTGACGGCCAGATCACCAAAGACCTGATCCTGGGGGACACACTGCACTTCCTCATGGGAACACACGCTCCCCTGTGCTCAGAGACAGAGACCGCAGGGGGACAGGTGAGTTTTAATGCTCAGACATGAAGGACACAGGACAAAGTTAATGTCTCACTGCAGGACTCGGGTCAGTGTCAGGGACCAGGTTTCTGCAGGTCTGGATCTGGATCTTGATTCCTCTGAAATGGTTTTGATCCTGACTGCCTGTCTCATTAATCAGCAGCTGAGTGTGTTTCCTCTTGTGGGAGGAGTCAGAAGTTCAGATAAATGTTATGATGTCGCCTATGACCACGGTGGGTCTGGTTTAACACCTGTCTGTGTCTGTGTCCTCAGTACGGTGGCTGCAGAGGGACACACAGCCTGTGTTTGTCAGAGGACGAGTTTCTTCTTCTGCAGCAATTTCAGCGACAGATGACGACGCCTTCAGCTTTTCAGCTGGTGAACAAACGTCACTGCATCTGAGTCACACATGAGCTGAAAGAGCAGCAGCTTCACCTGCAGCTTCAGCTAAGCTCCTGCAGGTGGAGCTACACCTTTACAGGAAGTCAGGGTCCTGATCCACTTTCAAATCTCCTGCTCTGATATGTTGTTTCTCTGCAGCTGTATCCCATCACACCCTGCTCCTCCTCGTCCTCCCACTCCTCCCCCTCGGGGTCTCTGGGTGTCTCAGATCTCCTGATCAGGATCAGCTGTTACTACGAGCTCCAGAGAAACCTGAGCTCCAGGTGAGATCAGTTCAACACAGAGACAGGTGCTGTGAAAAGGTCATTTTGAGTTAAACTGAACTGGAATCATGTAAAAGTGATGATGTCATTTCTGAGTCTTAGTCAGTTGAATCTCTGCTGCAAACAAACGGGAAGTGAGTTCATGTTCAGACACTAATGAGCTTCATGTTTCTGACACAAGTGATGAGGATTTAACCAATCAGGAGACAGCTGTGTCCTCATCACAGGATGGAGCCACAGGTAAAGGTGAGACACAGTATCCACGACGACAGCTGTTATTCCTGCATGATAAAACACCTGGGACCCTGTGATACACCCAGTAATACACCCCAGGAGTTTCCAACTGTATCTGCCCTCCAGCCCTGTGACTGGTTGATTTCTCTGGGTGTGTCAGGTTCCTGTGAAGACTCCCGCCTCAGACAGATCTATACCGACCCCCCCCTCACCCTGACTCCCCCTTTTCGTCCATGGGTAAAGGAGTACCGTGCTGAGGTGACCTTTGACACCGTGACAGTTCGAATTCAACCGGAGCCTGTCAGTTCAGCCTGTCGGGTCCACCTGGACGAGCACCAAGGACCCAGGTGAGACCAGGACCTGACCCCTGACCCCTGACCTCATCTCACAGATGATTAAAGGTTTTTGTCTTCAGGATGGCAAACTACCCGGTTGGCCTCGGCAACAGCAGGATCAGCATCCTGGTGACGGATGATGCCCAGCCAGAGCCTGTCGTCATGACGATCTACACCCTCCACATGTACCGCGAGAGTCGACCCAGTCTGCCTATGTTCGGAGAGCACGTCCTGTGCAGCTTCGTGCAGGTCGGTCAGCTGCTTTCCTATAGGTTGCTTGGGATGAGCAAATGAGATGTCATTACTCATGTGTTTGGAGAAAAATGCTGCAGTTCACATCTCAGACCCAGACCCAGAATCTGAGGACTTATCTCAACACGTCTTTATGTTCAGTGTCCTGTGGCGTCACATGTCTCATAAATCTGGATCTGGATCTGGTTTGTGGTCTTTGTCCACACGTCTGTGTCCAATCAGAAGACTGTAAACAACAACATCTGGACACAGATCCTGATTTCAGTCAGAGTCCTGAGTGAATCCAGCTCTGAAATCCTCAGAAACCAGTTTGTTCCAGGACTTTGGGTCATAAGAGACTCAGGATCAGGGAGAACCACTTTAGTTCCAAGTCTTGGATTCTGTCTGACATCAGCTGATCTCTAAGCCTCCCTCACCTGTCCTCTGATCCACCTGTAGATAGATGGAGAGAGTAGGCTGGGGGGTCAGCGTAGCCCCGGTGGGGCCCCTGGAGAACAGAGAGTCCATTGATGTAGAGCAGGGTCTGTTCTTTGAAGATAAAATGAAAGTTGCTGCTGAGAACAAGAACACAACAGGTGCACTGTCCCCCCACCACAGGTAACCCACAGCCCCCACCCCAATCCCACAGGTCCTGGTTCAGTTTGTAGCCCTGGTTCTCTGCTCATGTCCAGATGAATCTGGACCAGGACATCAGGTCCAGATGGACCTGGTCCAGGACTTTAGGTCCATGAGGCTGTTTCTGCTGTGATGACAGTCAGAGAACAGATGGAGGTCACTGAACCAGGACCTAAACCAGGATTTAGTCTCTGGGGCTGCTGAGTTTGTGATGATCTGTAGAAACATGGAGCTGAAAACTAAGACTGAGGTTCATCCAGTCTGTGAGCTGCTGTTTGAAACTTCTAGCTTGTCATTTGTTCATCAGCCATCTTGGTTTTTTGAAACTAGTAGAAACCATCTTTGGAGGAGAAGGTGGAGCTGAGGAGGAGTGAGGGGTGCAGCTGACCTGCTCTGTACTCTATCCTGATTGGATGGTACAGTCTGTCAGTCACACAGTAGCCACGCCCCCCATCTCATCCCCTGCTTTCTGGTCTATTTTCCTCTAAATGGACCATCATTTAAAAAATGAACATCATGTTGTATTTAAGACTTGAAACTAGAGCCTGAGACCATAAACTCATTAGGAAAACGTTTACTGAGCTAATAAATCAAGGGAGAAGGAGGGACATTTTCCCATAGACTTCAATACAATCTGACTTCTTTAACAACCAGTGGAGTTGCCCCCTGATGGTCATTAGAGAGGATGAAGGGTTAAGGCTCTTCAGACCAGAGTCCAGGTCCAGGTTTATATCAGTCTGTGGGTTCATCACACAGATGTCTCTGTTTCTATAGCTTCAGTCCTGAATCTGACTCAGATCCAGTTTCTGTTTTCACGGCTGCTGATAAACTCAGTGTTGAGCCTCAGAGTCGAAACTGAGGGAGAAACATGTTTCTGGGTCAGAGTGAAGCTGCTTCATTCCTCAGTTAAACAGAACCAAGTGTTTGGCAGAGACTCTGTGACCTTTGACCTGTGAGCTTGAAAATCACAGATTCAAGTTCTATAAGAAGAAGAATATGAGTTATTCTTTAATTAAACTTTATGAAACATTTCTGAATTTTATCTTAATTATTTATTTCAATTAGTTTTAATGTTATTAATATTGAATTTTAATGTCTGCGCCTGTGTTTTGATGAGTAATGATTTAATAAATTGATGTTTTAATTTCAAAGTTATTTAACCGTAGTGATTCTACTTTGCGTTTTTGTGTCTTGAGAACAAACTCTGTGTGTTTTAGTTTGAGTTCAGTTGTGAAGTTAGAGAAAAACAAAAATTTGAATAAAACTGAGTTTTTTTGTGTTAACTGTCGTTAGTTTAGTTGTTTACATCAGTTAATTCTGTGTACTTTGATCCTGAATTAGAGTGGAGAAGAAGAATACAGGGTTTTTCTTCTTCTCTCATTTTATTTCTAAACGAGTCAAATTTTACATTAGGTTAACAAAACCTCAGGGAAACTCAATCAGTGAATCTGGTTCAGTGGATCAGATTCAGTAGATCCAGATCAATGGATCTGGTTCAGTGGATCTGAACTATGTTTCCATGAATCATGTGATGACCTCTCAGATTTATGTGGTGGCCCTCTGGAGGGCCCGACCCCCAGGTTGTGGCTTGAACTGTGTGATGTAGTTAAATCAACAGGATTAACTCTTTAAAATTTAGCTGATGGACCTGATTCAGGTGTATTCTGGTCTGAACTGGACCCAGTTTGTCTGCTCTCTGATGGGATCCTGAACCATCCAGGTCTTGCTCCTGGACCTAGACCTGGATCCTTCAGGAGAGCCGGTCTCTGTGGCGTCAGGTAGCGGTTCCTGTAGAAGATGAAAGGCGTCGGCATGTTTGGTGTTTTTCTGTGGGTGTGGTGTGTTTTCGTGGCGGGAAGCTGCCGCTGCTGCGTTGACACTGAGCTCAGGTACGAACAAGAAAATCCCTGTTAAGTTTTCTTGTTGCACTTTGTTGTGAGCTGTGACGCCGTGGTGAGGAATGTGACACCGCCGCCACGAAACCTGCAGGAGAAGAAGAAGAGGAGTGTGTGTGTGTACAGTGCGTTTGGCGGCGGCGTCTCTGAACTCGGTCCAGACGTGGCGACTCTCTCAGGGCCTCTGAGCTGAGCTGCTTGAGTTTATTTGACCTTTGACCTCTGACCATCAGACGACAGATCCATGACACAAAAGGGAAGAAGAAGAAGGAGTCAGAGGGGAGGCGTCTGTTTCTTCAAACTGACTCCTGATTGGTTGAAAAGTTTTTGTTTGACATCTTTATTTCTAACAAAATAGGCCGATGGTCTGTCCTGGTTCAGGTCTGTGGTTCAGGACTGTGGTCTGTTCTGGTTTCAGGACTGTGGTCTCCTGGTCCGGCCTGGTCAATCCTGTGGTCTTCAGCCCTTCATCAGGTCTCAGAGTCCACTTCAGACCTGCAGCTCAGGACATGTACCAGGTCTGCTGTCACTTCCTGTCCCCCTGTGTTTAGTGTTCCGTCTCACCTCATTTCACTTGTCTCATCTGTCTCACCTGTCTCACCTATCGCAGTCTCACTCTCACTCATCTCACCTGTCTCTGTCTCGGTCTCACCTGTCTGTCTCACCCGTCTCACCTGTCGCTCTCTCAGTCTCACCCGTCTCACATGTCTGTCTCACCTGTTGATGTCTCTCTCTCACCTGTCTCATCTGTCTGTCTGACCCATCTCACCTGTCTCTGTCTCATCTGTCTGTCTGACCCATCTCACCTGTCTCTGTCTCACCTGTCTCAGGTCAGTGGGTGGTTCCATGTCTCAGCTGTTCTGACAACAGAACGTGTGATTGGAGGACAGTTGCCTGGCAACCAGATGACTGTTATCACCTGGTCGTGGACCAGCCCCTGCTGCAGAACTGTATGATTGACAGGAAGGTGAGGTCATGTGATCAGACACTAGACTATGGACAGTCAGTCTGTCCTCCCTTCCCTCCTTCCTTCCTTGCCCTTGTATTTCCTACTCTTCTTATTAACAAGGGACCAAACTGAACCTGGTCCCACCTGACCTGCAGGTGTCTTACCCTGTCCTTTGCCCCTCCCTCCTCAGGTGTTGTTTATTGGCGACTCGACCAATCGTGGGATGATGTACTTCCTGATGGAGCGAGTCAACTCCAGTCTGGAGGACTGGGGAAAAGCCCACGACATGATGGTCTACAGAAACCTGAACGGAGGACAGACCCTGGTCAGCTACTCGTACTACCCTCAGTTCTGGCTGGAGAAGAAGCAGCGGCCAACGTTCAGACAGGCGCTGCTGCAGCTGCTCCACAGGTGATGGTGGAGTCAGGTGTCATGGTGGCTGCAGATCCATACGCTGTGTCTTTGCTGACAACCTCTGTCCCTGCAGGTCTCGACCTCTGGTGAACTCTAACCTGACGGTGCTGGTAGTGGGAGGAGTCCAGTGGCTCAACACCAAACACCTTAAGACAGTCAGAGAGGTGCTGGACAGGTGAGACCAGGACCATTGAACAACAGGCTCCTGTAGGGCCATGATGTGGTGTGGTTACTATGAGAACAGGTGGTGACTCCTCCTCCTCCTCCCCCTCCCCCTCCCCCTCAGAGAGTCTCTCAGTCAGGTCCTGGTGGTGGTGAAGTCCTTGGGGATGGGCTTCCACCTTCCTGTGGATGGGATCAGGTCTCTGCGTCTGGTGGGTTCCTGTCTCTTTATGACTGTCCTCGAGGGGTGAGACACCTTCACTCATGAAGTTGATCTTTTGACTCTTTCAGAATGAAATCCAAGATCTCGACAGAGAGAACAACAACATCATCACCACAGCAAAGCATCATGGGTACGAGGTGATCGACACTTTCAGCATCACGATGGGTCGATACAAAGAGTTTCTGCAGGGACGCTGTGCTTGTCACTTTCATGAGGTAACAACCTCATCCAATCACCTACTGATCCTCTGAGACCTTAGACCACAACCTGATGGAGGTCTGACCCTGGTCCTGATGAAACCTAATGGAGGACAGACCTAATAACCAATCAGAGAGAGTTTCACTGTCTCTTAAAAATGTGACCTGACATTTTGTCTTCTGGCAGAAACATTAACGATGTCAATAGTTACTAATCACTGATAATCAATTGAAATGATTTGTTCTTTTAACATTCCGAACTGTAAAGAAATACAGGAAACACTCACCACCCTGTCAAAGTAAAAGTTAAGAGTTTCTGGCATAAACTGACAGTGATGCAGTTGTTTTAGTGTCATGTTTGTTCATTTCACTTCAGCTCAGCCTAGTTCTGACCTGACCTTGACTGAAGCACTCAGGGTCCTGGTCCTGGTTTTTTGTCCTGGTCTTTGTCTTGGTCATAATCCTGGTCCTGGTCTTTGTCTTGGTCCTGTGGAAAACATTATAGTCATAGTAATGTCAGATGTCATGTTATGCAGATGATGTACACATGTTCATACAAGTACCTGGACCTGATCACCTGACCCTGACCTGGACCAATCGGGGATGGTGTCACCTTGTTAACAAATATAAAAACCAGGTGCAGATATAAATAAAACTCTTCTTCTGTGATCTCAGGTGGAGAAGTTCTGGTTCTTCAGACCTCCAGATGACATAATGTCCACTAACAGAACCAGATCCACCAGACCTGGTCTCAGCAGCCAATCAGCTGTGCAGGACAAAGACCACGGGGCAGGGCCTGACACCTTGACCTATCACGTGAGAGGACCAGTGAACCAGGTGTATTCTGAGATCCTGTTGAGTCGCCTGTGTTCAACAACCACGACCTAACGGTGAGTGTGTGAGGGTGTGTGTGTGTGTGTGTGTGTGTGTGTGTGTGTGTGTGTGTGTGTG
>CM076669.1:129068-150759 GCA_038496675.1 Rachycentron canadum | reverse complement strand
GTGTGTGTGTGTGTGTGTGTGTGTGTGTGTGTGTGTGTGTGTGTGTGTATGTGTGTGTGTGTGTGTGTGTGTGAGGCAGCAGGAACTGGAAGACTGATGATCGGAGGTTGGATAGAGAGAAAAAGAAAAAGATGGACATTTTAAAGCTCCTCCCACTTCTGTCTTGTGGTCATAAAGGGGGCGTGGTCACGATTACAAAACCAACCAACCTTTGAAAAGAATCCAATTCAAAACCCCTTACAGAAACTGACAAACAGATCATCATTATCACCATCATCATCACCATCATCTTCGTCATCATTACCATCACCATCACCATCATCACAAAACAGATTAGCTTCATGTGCATCTGGTTTCTGACCAATCAGCCGCTGCTTCCTCCTGCACATGAACTGGTCTCCAGTTCAGCACTGACTAGTATCTGATGCTTAACTCCTGACACACTAACTAGTCTGGTGGAAAATGTTGGTTCTTGTCATATCAGATATTTAATCGATCACTGATACGATTGATCGGCTGTGATGTCGACCTCAGACTCTGTGATGACTCATCAGACATGTTTTTATATTCTCTTTATTTTTCTACAGATGTTTATTTTGCCTTAATCTCTGAACATGTTTACATGCTGGAAAGAGTCTATGAATATTTATGACTTATCTCTGAGCTGCTTTAACCCTTTACGACTGTGAAGACCTGTTTCAGAATTGTCTCTTTATAATAATCTTTATAATCTGCTTCTCTTCACAATTTCACTTTTTTAATTGAACTTTATCAATGTTAATAAATTGTTCCTCATAAAGTGACATTGTTGTTCTTTGACTTCATCATCAAAGTTTTGTTTGTGAGAAAGATGATTTAAGGAGGAACCAAGTTATCAGCCTCATGTTCTCCTTAATGTCCACTGATGTGGCTGAAAGCTCTGGAGAAGTGGATTTATTAATTTATTAATCAGTTAAACAATAAAATGTTTACTGTAATTGATGTTTAAGTCCAGTGGGTCATCGGGCTCAGACCAGACTCGGTTCAGAAATCAGACAGTTTTCAGTCCCTCATCACCTCCCTGTCAACTTATTTTAATAATGGCGGATCAGATGTCAGTCTGCTGGCTGCTTCTCATCCATCCGTCCAATTGGAGTCCAGCTGTGACGTCACTGCTGAATATGAATCCTCCGCTGGTCCAATGAGGATCCTGCGGGACTCGGACTGGTCGGTCGGTCCTGCTTCTTCTGCTGAATAATAACTCGTCCTGGAGCTGAACCGAATCCTGCAGGAGCTTTTCATCACCGACAGTCGGAGCGGGACAGCGGGAGATCGGCCGCCGCCTCACCGGAGGATCATTAATGGACAGTCATGAGTCAGGATTAATGAATCTGATCCGGGATCGGGTTTTCGTGTGAGACTCCTGCTGATGGACACAGTGAGCGCGCAGCCCGGCGGCTCAGATGGATGAGGAGGTCATGGACAGACGGATCTGTGGAGTGCGACACATGTGCACTCTGACCCTGCTGCTGGTCTCCGTGTGTCCGCTGCGCTGCAGAGGCAGTTGGATGTGAGTATGAACCGGTTAATCAGCTGATCAGAATCAGTTACTGTTCATTACAAGTTCCAGAGCGACGGTACCCGTCTTTAATTCGGCGACAGCTATAATCCAACATGTAAAAATACTCTTATCTGTCGTTTACAAAACAAATAGGACAACCAACAGTTTCTCTATAATTTCACTGGAGTTTTTCTGACAAAGCGGAGCAGAAAGTTGCTTTAACTGGATCCGCGCGCGGGTTTGACGCAACAGCTTTGGGAGATTCAGACACTGAACCGTCTTTTCCCTGCACATCTGCTCACTGTGCAGGGAACAGACCCGCTCTCCGATTCAGCTACAATATTTTCACCACACTGACCAGTGACCGTCCCGTCGGTGGAGCTGTCCTCGGTGTCCGAGCGCCGGTTTTACTCTGCACAGCCCAAAAATGAACTTCCATTAACAAGGCTGTGAATTTGTTCACTCCCACAACACTCGGTTAATAAACGATAAAGCTTCCGATGTGGTTTTATTTTGTCCTTCCTCTGCAGAAAGACGCAGGTGGTGAAGTCTAAAATCTGGCGTTTTAAGAGAATTCACTTCGCCTTCAGGCTGTCCATGGCTCAAACCAAATCTCATTGGAAAAAAAGACAATTTAATGGCTTCCACTCTTTAATGGGGCTTAGGTCCAACTAAAACCCACAAACAGTGTCCATCTGGAAAAATAAAATCCTGACATCGTATCCGGAGTCTGTTTGTCAGTCACGTTTTTTCATTTTGTTCAGGGGACATGCACTGTTGACAAACACAAAACTACAGATTTTATGAATAGTCTGTTGATCACGTGTGTGATGTGTGATCAGTCCATTCTTTAACACAACGATCCGCATCAAAAGAAAGTGAAGTTGACGCAGCCGCAGGTTTATGATTCATGAGCCAGTTTGTTGTAAAAACCCTCAGTTTCTGCCGCTGCTGCACATCCCTCAGTATTTCCCATCAGAAACCGGAAACAAATCAAAGTCTGAAATGATTTGAAAATTAACTCGTTTTAATAATTAACGACTCGTTTTCCCGCTGCAGGAGCTGACGGATCATTTCCGCTGAGTGGGTCACGGTTTAAATCCGTGTTAATGTTCAGTGATCAGAGGCCCAGACACCGTGTAAACCCTCTGTAATCCGGATTATATGTGATCCACATGGAGACGCCTCTGTAGAGAGCTGAGCTCCACTCACCGCAGGTTGAACAGGGGCCTGACGGTGAGTCAGAGAGCTCAGGGAAACGCGGTTCTGTTGGTTCCGATGTGCCTGAAATGTTCCTGGTTTCTGTGACTTTGTTCTGCCGGGGTGCGGCAGGTGGTTGGGTGTGACCGCGGAGGGGGTTCCGGAGAAGCTGGGCTGTGCCAACCTCCCCCTGAGCCACAAGCAGCGGGAGCTGTGCCGGAAGAAGCCGTTCCTGCTGCCCAGCATCCAGGACGGAGCCCGGCTGGCAGTCTCCGAGTGTCAGAGTCAGTTCAGGCACGAGAGGTGGAACTGCTCCACCACCACCGACCAGTCCGTGTTTGGATACGAGTCAACGAGCGGTGAGACCGGTTCCTACTGTCCAGAGCCCGGATGGAGAGGCCCAGTGTGTCCTACAGAGCTGCTGCTGTCTGAATCATTATCAAACAATATATCCTTATTCTAAGGGTTTGTTTAAGGTAGTTGACTCTCACTGTTTTAACCTCAGTGAGAGTCTTTATAATAAAGGACATTATAAGAACCTTTTATGAAGGAGGTTTAGTTTTAAATGCAGGAGCTTTAATTCTACTGAATGCAGTAGAATTTCCCCTGATATGTTCATGACTTAAATAATGCTATAATAAATAAAACTATAAATGTCAGAGTCAGGACATGTGATGAGATGTATGTTAATTGAATTGAGGCAATCAGATGTTTTAAATCAGGACATTAGAGACATGTGAGATGTCATAAATCTGTTGGAAGCATCAGTCAGTGATGGAGGACAAACATGAACTGGAACCTTCTTCACTGGTTTTGGTCCTTTATCCTGATTCAGGTTTTAGATTCATGTAAGTGATGAAATTCTTTTAACCTGGAGCTTGTTTGGTCTCGACTTAGGACTTGATCTTGACTTGGGACTCGTTGGTATTCAATATGTACTAAAGCATTTTTCCCACTTTTGCTTTTATCTTCTCCTCCAATAGGGACCAAAGAAACAGCGTTTATCTACGCGGTGATGGCGGCGGGGCTGGTCCACGCTGTCACACGATCCTGCAGTCAAGGCAACATGACAGAGTGCGGCTGTGACGCTCGGCTGCAGGGCAGCGTTTCAGCAGCAGAGGGCTGGCACTGGGGCGGCTGCTCAGACCACATCCAGTACGGAACCTGGTTCAGCCGCAAGTTCATCGACAACACCGTGAAAAACATGTCAACGAGCAGAGGCGGGTACACGCTGAGCACCATGAACCAGCATAACGCAGAGGCTGGACGGCAGGTGAGACAGGGAACAGGTCTTTAGGTCCAGGTTTTTATTAGAGACGGTCTTTTTGGTCTGATTCAAACTAAACTCATGTTGTCTTTATGATTCATTGGGACTCAAACAATCACTGACTCAATTAAAAAATAACCTGTTTCATAATCAATGCCGCAGCTAGCTTTAGCATTAGCAGCTATTTACTGACCAGTCTAGAAGAAATGTGAATTCAGCGCCACATTTCATCCTTTACTCACCAACATCTGTGTCCAAAGGTGGAAACACACACCAGTGTCAACTCTACTGAAGTTAGCATGCTAACCAGCTATCCCTGGCCCACCTGGACTGTCTTTTAGCTTTCTGGTACTGAAATAATGTAATGTCTTGAATTCATGCCTCACTCAACGTTCTGTGTATGTCCTTCAGGCCATTGACAGGACTATGTCCACAGACTGTCGTTGTCATGGTGTTTCTGGTTCTTGTGCGGTCAAGACTTGTTGGCGGACGATGGCAACATTTGAGCGTGTTGGCATTTATCTGAAGGAGCGATATGAGCACAGTGTTCAGGTGTCGGACCGCTCAAGGAAGAAGACAAGGAGGAAGGAGCAGCACCACCTCCCTTTTGACAAGCACCAGCTCATCTTCCTCAGCAAGTCTCCCAACTACTGCCTGGAGGACCAGCGGAGGGGCATCGCTGGCACCAGAGGACGCCGCTGCAACCGGACGTCCATTGGACCAGACAGCTGCAACCTGCTATGCTGCGGTCGAGGATACAACACACATGTGGTGAGACACGTCCAGCGCTGCGAGTGCAAGTTTGTCTGGTGCTGCTACGTCCAGTGCAGGCGCTGCGAGAGCATGAACGACATGCACACCTGTAAATAAAGGAAACTGCACACCTGAGGGCAAAGATCACTGAAATATTTATCCAAAGACACGTAAAGATGCTAGTGTGCACAGGTCTGGTCGAAGTCGTCTGTCAGACAGACTGCAGCAGTCCAGAAGTTCAATCAATCATCTAATAATGTCCCACAGGAATAAAGGCAGAGGTGTATTGAATCCTGTCTCCAGTATGAATAGACACTTTCAATTTGCAATGTTGTGCTTTGAGAATTCAAACTTGCATCTTCAATTGACTGAACACTCAAATCAAAAGACTTGATTTCAACTTGATTCCAAGCTGAGGTTCTTCCTCAGGACCAGGGTTCCCTACATTGATAGGAAGGCAACGGTATAGTTGGTGTCCAACTACCATCAGGTACCTGAGGGACAGTTGAGTCCACAACATGTCCATTCTAGCTCTGGATGGTATAGAAGGGGACATTTAAAATCATTGGTTGCCTTGGAGGCACCTGTTAAGGTGCATGATGGTGTCTGTGATGGCCTCCTGATAATTGTCTTTATCACCCCTCTTCCTGCTGAAACCCCACCCTCCTCAGGAGGGAGGTATGAACCAAACAATGTCAAGCTCCTCCCATAAAAGGGAGGCAACAGATGCTTCCAGCTTTGAGAACCAAGCAATGCATTCAATGGCCTAATCCAGGTCGGGGTCGACCGACTGTGGCATGATCTTCTGATTGTACTTCCACAATTGAAGCAATGACCCTGAACAGAAAGATAAGTCTGTTGGTCCTTCAGTTCCCTCAGGACTGAATGTCTTGTTGAAGCCCCCTACACACGTTTCAACAAACAATCAATGCTGCTGGATGTAGCGTGGTTTGACCCCAGAGTGTGTGGGTCTGTGATCTTGTTGTCACTTTTGTCAGAGATGTCCTCCAGATGACAACAAACCAAACTCAGTTTATTAAATGTTCACTCTGACTTAATTACATTGCCCCCATCAGGACAACAGATTATTCTGCTGCACCTGGAGACCATTTGGGTGAGGTGGACCAACAGCGTCACTTCCTTACACAGATCAGAGGTATCACAGTTTCTGGTCCAATCAGCAGATTTTCAAATTAACCTCTTTGTGGATTCAGAGTGAGCTCCAGTTTTATTTCAGTTGGTGGGAAACTGGATTGAACCTAATCTGGATCCTGTTCTGATTTTCTGCTGGAAACTCAGAGATCAGAGTTCAGGACTCATCAACAAAGAGGGTCTAGCTCTGGAGACATTAAAACTGAGTCTTTTATTTTATCTAAAAAAGAAAACTTCTTGATAAAAGAATAAATCAAATGTTTGTGTATTTAAAAAAAATGTTTATTTATGTGTAAATAAAGATTTAAAATTTGATGATTTTACAGAGAGAATGTGTTCAAACAGAACAGAAGTAAAAACACAAAGATGAAATCAGTCAATGACCAATCAAACTCTTAAGTGAGATCGGGATCGGAAACAAATAATAATAAAACCAATAATTTCATGTGTATGTTTTTGAATCAAAGATGAGGCTGAGGATCAGACTCCTCTGAATAACTGTTTTCACTGAAAAGAAGGTGGTAAACCTGGAGTTTGAGCTTTAACTGAGAGAAGTTGAAGTCGAGGTGAAAGATGTGGAGGAAGTTCATGTTTAAAAACTAAGAGCAGACAAAGCACAAATTCAAGTTAAATATTCATCCTGGATTTCTCTTTCCTGAAACTTTCTGCTCTGTCATCACACTCACACAGTGACAGGATGTTATGATGATGTGACTCTACTGCCACCTGGTGGAGAAACACCCAGAGACCAGAACCTACTGGGACCAGACTGGGACATGGTCTTCTCTGATCCATATCTGCTGTGACCGCAGTCACTTTGGCCTCAGATGAAAGCTCATTTAGTTTTGAGTTTAAAGTAAAAAATAAAGTATTGGTTCATGATGAAAATACAACATCTAACACACACTTTGCCAAATTCCCCTGGGAATGAATAAAGAATTGATTTACTATGAGAACATACAACAGCTACCACACATTGCCTATTTGTGTGTGTGTGTGTGTCTGTGTGTGTGCGTCTGTTGGTGTGTGCTTGTGTCTGTGTGTGTGTATATGTGTGCGCGTGTCTGCATTAGTGTGTGTCTGCGTGTGTGTCTGTCGTGTGTATCTGTGTCTGCGTGTGTATATCTGTGTGTGCTTGTGTGTGTGTATATGTGTGCGCGTGTGTGTCTGTGTGTGTGTATGTGTGTTTGCGTGTCTGTCTGCGTGTGTGTCTGTCGGTGTGTATCTGTGTCTGCGTGTGTGTCTGTGTGTGTGTCTTATCAGCAGTGTGTGATGACAGAGCAGAAAGTTTCAGGAAAGAGAAAAGAGCAACAGATTCTTATTTACAGTCCAGGATTTCCTGCTATTAACACACACACAGACACACACGCACACACACAAACAGGCAATGAGTGTTGAGCTGTTGTATGTTCTCATAGTGAATCAATACTTTATTCATCTCCAGGGGAAATTTGGCAAAGTGGTTAGTGAAACTGTTGATTTTTATTTTGAAGGAGTTTCTTTAATGTTCAGCTGTGAGGCATTCAGTGTCACTGTCTGAGCTCATGTTAATTTGTAAATCAGTTTAACAGACCTCCAAAACAAAGACCTGGGTAGATCCAAATCCACACCAGTCTGGACTCTACAGGTGTGGTCTCTGTTCGTCCATCTGTTCAATTAGGTTATGTTAAAATCAGCTAAAAAACACCTGAATCAGCTGTTTTCTTTGAGTTGGGTCTTCAGGAAACAAAGGGAGGAGGGGGAGGGAGGAGTAGGAGGAGAGGCTGAAAAGACTCCGACAGGGAGAGACCAGACCAGAACAGACCAGGACAGGACAGCAGACATGGAGATCTGCCAGAGGTCAAAACTGCTGGTTGTCTCTCTGAGGATCACAATGATGATGATGATGATGATGACCTCAGCTACATCGCAGGTAAAAGAATTTATTCATTTATCCATTCATTCATGTTATCCTCTGGAGAGCCTGAATCCAAGAGACCTCAGCTTCATTACAGTGAGACAGAGTCTAATCTGATCTGGTCTTGAAAAAGCTCAGGTCAGAGCATAAGAACCCGAGCAGAAACATCAGCTGTGATGAAGGTCAGAGTTTTGATTTCAGACTTTTCCAGGACAGCTCCTGTTGTTTCCATGCTGTTGTGTTGTGGTCCAGGACCATGCTGGTCTTCCTGGACTGTGTTTCCTGGGCAGCTCAGATCAGCTGATTAAAGCCATTAGAGTCATTTCCTGTCTACGCTTCACACCAACTCCATGAAGGTTTTGATTTCTGGGCCTGGAGAAGTTTGATTTATATAAACATTCTCCTGGAAAGAGATGATAGAGTTATGTATAGAGGTGACACACACACTGACAGAGACACACACACAGACGCACACAACAGCCAGTCACACAGTGTGTCTGTCTGTGTGTGTGTGTGTCAGAACATCTGTTCCAGCTCTTCATTGATCAGGACTCGAACAGCCTGTCGCTCCTGCAGCATCAGCTTGTCCTTGCCGTGTCCATACGGATACAGACTGACCCCCAAGTCCACGGTTCAGGACTGCAAGTGAGTGTGAACCCCCAGAGCAGCTGTGTGTGTGTGTGTGTGTGTGTCCACAGCCCTGAGCCCAGTGTCTGTGTGTGTTCTGTCAGGTACCACGTCACGACGTTTAGTCTGAAACTTGCCATCAGTGGCTGTTCCTCTGAGTGCTACAGAGAGGTGGAGGTGAAGAGCTGCTGTCCAGGCTACTGGGGCCCAGACTGTGTTGGTGAGGACACACACACACACACACACACACACACACACAGTCACTGAAGCTAACTGCTGATATTAACACAACATTTCATGCATTTCGGCAGGCTTTTATTGTGAAACAGCCACAGGAAGTGTAGAGAAGTTTTTTGCATGGTCTCAAACTACATCATCTGCAGTTACCATGGGAACATGGGCCAATAAACGACTGAATTAAAATGCTGGAGCCAGAGCAGGACTCTGCAGGACTCTGCAGGACTGACACCTGTCACCTGGAGTCCTGCAGGATGCAGATGGTCCTCCATGATTTAGGACTTCCTTCCTCTCTGCAGACGCTCAGCAGGACATAAATGTGCTGACACTGACTTCACAGACGTCCAGTCACACTCTGGACTCTGTGGAAGAGGAAACAGAGGCAGAAGAGCAGGAGAAAAGAGAGATGAGAGCAGGAAGGATGGAGGAGCTGTTTTCTCTGCTGACTGTTTCCTGTTTGTTTCAGAGTGTCCAGACCAGCCCCAGGCTCCCTGCAGCAACAGAGGGGTCTGCTCTGACGGGCTGGGAGGAAACGGGACCTGCAGCTGTCAGGTAACACACCTGGACACAGGTAACACACCTGGATACACCTCACGACCATGGAGCATCTCGCTGCACAACAACAGAGGTGACAACTAAGATAAGAGATAGGGGCCATTCACATAAGATATGTGTGTGTGTGTGTGTGTGCATGTGTAGGACGGGTTTGCAGGAACAGCTTGTGAAGACTGTGCTTCTGGTCGATATGGTTCCAGCTGCAGCTCAGGTAGCTTCAAACAAACAACAAAATACATAAAATACACAATTTACACACAAACATTTACAATTGTGTGTGTGTGTGTGTGTGTGTGTGTGTGTGTCAGTGTGTACCTGTGTCCATGGTTTGTGTAACTCTGGACTCAGAGGTGACGGCAGCTGCACCTGTTTCTCTGGATACAAAGGTCCAAACTGTGACCAAGGTCAGTGATGAACTGATCATCAAATCACCTGCCCTCTCACCTGTCCTCTCACCTGCCCTCTCACCTGTCCTCTCACCTGCCCTCTCACCTGCCCTCTCACCTGCCCTCTTACCTGTCCTCTCACCTGCCCTCTCACCTGTCCTCTCACCTTTCCTCTCACCTGTCCTCTCACCTGCCCTCTCACCTATCCTGTTGCAGAGTCCCCTGAGTGTGTTGCCCTGAGCTGTCCGGTGAACTCTCGCTGTATGGAGGAGGCTCTGACAGGACAGCTGATGTGTCAGTGTTTACCTGGTTACCAGAAGTCTGGGGATCAGTGTTTATGTGAGTGTCTATAGAAACAGACTTTCATTGTGTAGTTTTACCAACTGTATTTTATTCTGACAGTGCAGCATGTTTGACTGGAGGATTGTTGACCTTGTCCCCTCAGCCATAAACCCGTGTATCCAGCAGCAGTGTCATGTCCACGCCTCCTGTGTCCACACTGGTCCAAACCAGCACCTGTGTGCCTGTCACGAGGGCTACACCGGGGACGGACGAGTCTGCATGGCCATTGACCCTTGTCAGACCAAACATGGTGGCTGTTCCTCCGAGTCCACCCGATGTGTCTATGATAGACCAGGAAAGGTAAAGAAACAGATGAGGGTCAGGATCTGGTTTGGAGGAGCAGTTCACCTGAGTGAAGGTAACCCTGTGTATCTCATCTGTGTCCGGTCCAGTCTCACTGCGAGTGTCTTCCTGGTTTTGAAAACATGTCTGACGGCGGCTGCAGCATGAAGGACTTGTGTAGACCTGATTCCTGTCACCAGAATGCCAACTGTACCACAGTGGGCCCAGGAAGAGTCGAGTCAGTCCCGCCTCTGTTTTCACCTCTGGATTTGCTCAATGTGTCACGGTGCTGAAGAGGTGTGTCACCTGTCCCTCTGCCCCTCAGGTGTACTTGCCTTAAGGGTTACCACGGCAATGGTAAAGTGTGTTATGGGAACATCATGCAGCGTCTGAATGACCTAAACACAGAACCTGGAGGACAGTGGAGCGGTCAGCTGAGCAACGCCATCACTCTGTTTGGTACGATGATGAGAGAGATGACCTTGGTGGTCCTGGGTGGACCTGGATGGTCTGGTCCAGATCATGCTGGTATCTGCTGGAGTCTCAGTTCTGATCAGCTTATCATGTTGGTTTGTGTCTTTCCTCAGGTTCTCTGTCGTGGCCTCTGCAGAACCTGGGTCCCTTCACTCTTTTTGTCCCGATCAATAAAGGCTTCAGAGGAACGATGGTGAGAATCAATAACCTGATCGATCAGTGTATCTGAGGCTGAGCAACATGAATGCTTTACTGGATCTGATCTCTTGTGGATTTGGTTTTCAGGTGCGGACTCTGACCTCAGACCAGCACAAAGCCCAGTACCTGTGTAAGATGCACCTGGTTCCTGGGACGATGTCGTTTGACTCTCTGAAGAAAAGTGACGTGTTTTACACACTGACGGGAAAATCAGCCGAGGTCGACACATCAGAAGGGGTGAGACACTGGGGGAGGAGGGGGGGACCACTATCCTCTCACAGCATCTGAAACCTGGATCATGGCTCACAACCACATGGTCCAATTCCAAAACAGATACACAAACACATAAAACACACACAAAAGTCCACATCCAGGACTGGCTGATCCAGGACTTTAGTGGGATAAACCAGTAGGAGGCTGTGGTCTGGTCTGGGTCTGAACCACCAGCAGCTCCTCTGTTTCTCTGTGTCTTTTTCTCTTCCAGGACTCTCAGACTAAGATCCGTATCCATGGCAGCAGGAAGAAGGGAGTGATCATCCAATCAGATGTGGTTGCATCCAACGGGATGATCCATGTCATCAACAAGCTGATGGACAGTGTCTCTGCCACTGTGGAGAGTGACCCCAAGGTACAGGAGGTCACATGCCACTGATGACATCTTGACTCTTCTGTCATTCTTGTCATTTACTCATTCATCTGTTTGTCCTCAGGAGAACTTGATGAAGATCGTTTCTGACTATGGAAAATTTGACAGGTTTAAGTCATTATTAGAGGTGAGTTCCAACCTGCACTGTCAGTTTGATGATTGATCTTGGTCATGTTCCTGTTCCTCAGAGGATGAACCCCCTCTGACCCTCTCTCCCCCTCCCTACAGAAAACCAAGCTGGCCTCAGTCCTGGACCTTCCTGGACCCGTCACTGTCTTTGCGCCGACCACTTCAGCCTTTGATGCCATGGCTGAGGGACACCTGACTTTCCTCAGCAGTGCCCAGGTGACAATTACACAACGCACAACATACAAAATATTCAAACCCACATAACAAACACAGTTCATTCACTCACTTTTCATTCTCTCTCATGTTGAACCTTCAGGGTCAGACCAAGTTGGTGGAGCTCCTGAGGAACCATGTGGTCCCATCCACCGCGGTGAGTACAGCTGCAGACTTACTTGTGTTGTCATTCACTTCCTTTTCCCTGACCACGCCCTCTGACAGTGGTTCTCTGCTGTGACTTGAAGCTGGAGGTCTACAACGCTGTGTCCAGTCCCAGGATCATGACAATGGCCAATCAGGTTCTGACGATTAATGTGACTGAGAATGTAAGTTTGGTCCACATGTCTGTCTGTGGTTCTACACTGGTGTGTGGTCTGTATCTGGTGCTGCGTTCAGGATCATGCCTTCACTGGCGTTCTGTTTTTTAGGGTCAGATCCTGGTTGATGGAGCTGCGGTGCTGGAGGCAGCTGTGGAAGCTAAAAATGGGCGTCTGTACGTGGTGGACGGAGTTTTGACTCCACCCTCCATTGAACCTGTGTTGCCTCACAGGTGTGACATCACCGAGACCAAAACCATCAAGGTGAGATTCAAAATCAACTCCTGAAGAGGCAGAACCACAAACATCAGACTCTGCCCGGTAACAGGAAACGTTGTTGGCCCACCTGGCCTGATGGTGGTGCTGTAATGAAATCCAGTTCAATGTCTACAGAAAAATCTCTTGGACCTGAAAGGTCCAACATGATGGATGAAGCTGTTGAAAAACACATTTTGAATTGATTGTTATTATATAGTTACCTGTAGATCATCATCTTATTTTTCCAGGGAGACTGTGTCAGCTGCTCTAAAGTCAAACTGTCCCAGTGCTCGTCTGGAGTTTATACAGTAAGACATCTCACTCTGTTGGGATTTCCTTGGCCTTCCCAAGGAAATCCTTTAATGGTTTGTGTATGAATTAAAGACGCGTGCCTCAGTGCATGATGGTCTCTCTGTGCACCAATCAGGGCTCCTCTATATTCGGATGTTTATACACTCTCTCCATTGGGAGTCCAGCTGTCAGTATCCCGGCAACCGGCTGCTCGCCGCTCTGCAACACCACTGTCACGGTACGTCAACACACGGGTCTGAAATGTCCTGACTTCATTTAGATCAGGCAGCATCTGGAACAGACAGGTTCAATACCTGACGAGCAACTGACAAGTAACTGTACCTGGTGTACCTGGTGTACCTGTATCTGTTCAGACACCAGCATGCTGTAAAGGTTTCTACGGTCCAGACTGCACCCCCTGTCCCGGTGGATACCAGACTCCCTGCTCCGGACACGGTCAGGTCAGACTTTCACCAAACTCAACATGAAGTTCTTGAGTCCTGAATCTTCTAGAAGACACAAACCTGAACAGACTTCACTTTGTCCAACATTTTTATAAGTAAGGCTTTTATTTTGACAGTACATAGGAAACTGAAGTGTTGTTTTCTCACAGTGTGTGGAGGGGATTGGAGGAAACGGATCATGTATCTGTGAGCCGAACTTCAGTGGCTCTCGCTGTCAGTACTGCTCCTCCTCCAACAAGTATGGACCAAAATGTGACAAGAGTAAGTCTTAGTGTTCTCACTTGATGACATCATGGACGCAGGTGTGATGTCAGGATGATGTAATGCCACCTGTCTGCCCACAGCCTGTCTCTGTATCCACGGTCAATGTAACAACCGTCCGGACTCATATGGTCAGTGTAAACTAGACTCATGTCAGATGGGTTTTACCGGGAGACTCTGTGATCGACGGACGGCAGCCTGTGGCGTTCAGGCTCAGTTCTGTCACGCCCACGCTGACTGTGACTTCAGCCAGGGGACAACAAGGTGAGTTTATCTGAATCAATAAGTGGGTCTCACCTTGATGAGGGGCTCATGGAAAATGTAATCGGAGCCTTCCTGTATGACATCATGTTTGACATCACGGTGAAAACAAATTGTTCTGAGACACGAGGATGTAAAGTCCCAGCTCTGCCTCATTTCACTCAGATCATCGCTGGCCTCACAGTCCTCCTTCAGGTACAGGACCAACATCCAGGGTAGGTCATACAGGACCTGGACCTGGATCTGGACCTGGACCTGGAGCAGGAGCAGTTGGTCTCTGGTTGTGGTGATTAGCTCCTCCCACTCTCTCCAGAGGCTGCAGTTTTATGAAGTTTGACGTTTTATGTGTATGTGTGTGTGTACGTTTTTAGGTGTGTGTGTAAACCTGGTTACCAAGGTGATGGTCTCACCTGCGTGGAGTCTGACCCCTGCGCTCCACCCCTCCGAGGCGGCTGCAGTGTGAACGTAAGTCATGTGACCTGGCTGAAGTGCAGCTAATTGGTCCCTGTGGTGGGTTTTTGACGGCTGCTGCCCCCTACAGGCTAAATGTGTAAAGACGGGACCAGGGACTCACTCCTGCCAGTGTCTCACAGGGTGGAGGGAGGACGGAGATGAATGTCAGCCAATCAACAACTGCGACGGCCCTGACAGGGGCGGCTGTCACCCCAATGCCACCTGCATCTACGTTGGACCAGGACAGGTGAGGTCCCCCTTTCAGTCCAGTTTCAGATCTGACCCAAGTGGTCCACAGTCCAGATCTTACCCAGGTCCTCTGAGGACAAGAGAGATGAACAAGATGAACCAGATGCAACAGTCTTGTTGTCCTGGTCCTGGTCTGCTGACACCAGGAGGTCTCCTGAGTCCTTGAACCTAGATCTGGTCTTCATCCACAGAGCGACTGCAGCTGTAAAGCCGGGTACAAGGGAACCGGACAAGACTGCGAGGCTGTGAACCAGTGTGTCACAGTGAGTGGAGCCTGTCACTTCCTGGTGAGTCCATGAAAGTCATCTTTAGTTTGGGTCTTTGGATCAAGAGAGTCCAGATCAGATCTCTGACGGAGCTGCGACTCTTCCTGTCTTCAGGCCAGCTGTCGGCTGCTGTCCTCCAGGTGGACGTGCATCTGTGACGAAGGGTTTGTTGGAAACGGACACATATGTTTCGGGCGAGTGGATCAGGTGAGTGACAACTGCGGTCAGATGGTGGACAGGTGAGTTTGACCACACCTTCGCCAACAGACCTGAATGTGTCTCTAATGATTTCAGGAACTGATGGGTCTGCCCGATGCCTCAGAGTTCTTCACCTGGATCACTGTGAGTCACCTTCATCAAAAAGGCTCAGTCCGGCTCAAACTGTTGCATAGTTTCTTCCTGGATGTGTTTGGGTTCAAACCTGAGCGTCATGTCATTTCTGTCTCTTTCCTTGATCAGGACTCTGAACTTTCCTTGTCTCTGCCGGATCAGAACTTTACTGTCATGGTTCCATCTTCGGCTGCTATTGCAAAAATGTCTCCAGAGGACAAAAGCTTCTGGACCATGAAAGGAAACCTGCCGAGTCTTGTCAGGTGACAGCTGGTTTCAAACACGGCTCGTTGTGTCTCCAGATGTTTCACATCTCTGACGGCTGCTGTTTGTTTGTTTTGTTTCTGACAGAAATCACATGATCCCGGGGACCTATCCATTATCCAGACTGAGCGCCATCTCCTCTGTGACATCACTTTTGCAGACAACACTTCCTGTTTCAACAACCAATGAGGTGTGTCCACAGAGGTCACTCTGAGCTGATGAGACCACACAACAAGAGCTGTCATTGACAGAGTGACTTGTTTGTTGGGTTTGTTTATTGTTTGTTGTTTATTGTGTTTGTTTGTTGTTTGTTTGTTTATTGCATTTGATGTGTTTGTTTATTTGTTGTGTCAGCTCACAGCTGTGGGCGGAGCCACCATCACCAGTTCAGATTTGGCTGCGACCAACGGGCTGATCCACATCGTCGATCAGGTACAGTGATGTCATGGTAATGCCGCTGACGCAGCCTGGACATCCCACTGACGGCTCTGCCTGTTCCTCTGCAGGTGCTGGTTCCTGACAGGAAACTGAGCGAGGGGCTGCTGGCAACGCTCGCTCTCAGACCCGAGTTCTCACTCTTCAGATCATATCTGATGGTACAACCAGACACTGCTCACGCTCTCCATCTATCATGTTTGAGTTGTTTGTTGACAGTGTGTCTGTCATTCAGGAGTACAACCTAACGGACGAGATTGAACAGGAAGACGAGTTCACCATCTTCGTACCAACAGATGCTGCCATCAGGGATTACCTCCAGAAAATGGCTGCCACCGCTGTGGTACGAGAATCTGAGGGGAACAGTTAAGTTGAGGTTCACTGCAAAACATCTCAGTGCTTTTATTTTATTAACAGGATGTGAATACGACTCGTTACCACGTTGTGACTTCAGAGCGTCTGTTGAAGACTGACCTGCAGCCAGGAGGATACAGACAGACGCTGCTCGGCTTCAACTTCCACATCGGCTTCTTCCCTCGAGACGGGAAGGTCAGAACCCATCTGATCACATGACCTGATCACATGATCTGATCACATGATTTGATCACATGACCATTCTGTCTCCTCCAGCTGTTTGTGAACGACGCCCAGTTGAACTCCTCCAACATCCTGAGCGGTAAAGGAGTGGTTCACGGCCTGTCAGCTGTTCTGCACATCAACAGGAACCGCTGTGATGAAGCCAAGTACCTGAGTGTCATGGTAACATCATCCAGCACCCACACAGGCCACGCCCCCAGACTCAGCTGTTCATGAATATTAATAAAGTCCTCTTCCTCCACAGGGAACCTGCGTCAACTGTTTGTTCCCACAGAGCAAAATCTGCCCCAACGACACTGTCCCAGCTGTAAGACTCCAATAAATCATCTGCAAGTGAATGTGAAGAAAATGGCCTAACTACAGATCATGTGGTCCTGGTCCGCGTCCTGGTCCTGGTCCTGGTCCTGGTCCTGGACCTGCACCTGGACATGGACCTAGACCTGGACCTAGTCTTGGTCCTGGTCCTGGTCCTGGTCCTGGTCCTAGTCCTGGTCCTAGTCCCAGGTCCAGGTCCAGGACCAGGACCAGGACCTGGAACATCTGTCAGTGGAGAAAGTAAAGCTCCAAAAATTGCTGGATGATGTAATATGTTGATTAGCATATTGATGAAATCATGGTGTGTTGTGTTGTGCTGAGCAGACGTCAGCAAGGACCAGGAAGTGTATGTTCAGCCGGATGATCGAGGGCAAGTGGCTGCTGACCATTGGCTGCAGAGCCACCTGCCTCCAGAGGAACATTGTACGTCTCTTCTGATGCACAAATATGGACACACACAGGATGCTCCTTCAGTATAAAAGCCCTTCTCTGTTTCCAGGTGCGGAGGTGTTGTGGGGGTTTTTTTGGGGAGCACTGCGAGCAATGTCCCGGCCCAAAAGGTCAGCCCTGCTTCGGTAACGGAGTCTGTTTGGACGGGACAAATGGCACCGGAGTCTGTCAGTGTAACATCGGGTTCAATGGGACAGCGTGTGAGACCTGTCAGAGCGGGAAATATGGAGTCCACTGTGACCAGGGTCAGAGCTCAAACAGCTGATCCACTATGGCAAGCCGTTTTAACATTTAATGACTAGTCTGGATATGTATTACAAATATCCATAACTGCCATAGGCAGGAACAGTTTTCTATAAGACCGATTTGAAGTCAATCGTCCTATCAGAGCAGCTTGAAGAACCAATGTTGGAGTCCTCAAGTGTGTCTGGAGACAATAGATCTCCTTCCCCACAAATTCCTTAGTTATGAGCTCCTTCTGTTTCATGGCATTTTCTAATTATCTTAGCCGTAACAGCAACTGCCATTTCTTCTGCAAACTATGTTCAAATGATCTGTTTGCTAGGCAAGTATCCAATGGGAAGGCTCGCATGAGCAACCTCATGTATAACAATTCTGATGAGTCTAAATGACCTTTGCTATATCATTAACTTTAATTCTACCAAGTTCAAACTGAATTACAGATACCTGCAATTGTCATCGGGCATGTGAGATGATTCGAATATTGTTGTCAATGACATCAATGCAGTTATCTCTAACTGTCATTGTGACTCATCAAAATGTAATTAGGACTCATCACAGTTGTGCTGTTGATATCTGTCATGTTAAGTCCAGATTAATTCCAGTCAAATTTAGCCATTAAATGTTAAAACGGTGCCATAGATCCATTGAATGAATTCAGTTCACTCATTATCATTATAACTGAGCCTGAGAGACAGAAAGATATAAAGACCGAAGTGTCCCTCCTCCTCCTCCTCCTCTTCTCCTTCTCCCTCTTCCTCTTTCTCCTCCTCCTCCTCAGACTGCAGGTGTAAAAATGGCCGCTGCAGTGAAGGCATCTCCGGCGATGGGACGTGTGAGTGTGACGTCGGCTGGAGAGGAGTCGTCTGTGATGAAAGTAAGAACATGACTGAGGGTCAGAGGTCAGAGATCAGGGGTCAGAGTGAGTGTGCAAGTTTGTCCTTTCTGTCTCACCTGTGAACTGATCTGTCTTCTCAGAGTTTGAATACTCAGCTGATGAACTGTGCGGCTCAGTCAAATGTCACACCAGTGCAAAGTAAGTGGGTCCAGACACACTCCCTCCTCTTCCTCTTCCCCTGAGTGTACCTGTGGCCCAGTGTGCAGCGCCCCCTGGAGGATGTTGTTGTTCAGCCTCAGACTCTGTGTCTCTGTCAACAGCTGTGTGATCAGAACGTCCAGCCCTCAGTGTCTCTGTGCTGCTGGGTTTGAAGGAAATGGGACTTCCTGTCAAGGTAGGAACCTGACCACCTGAGCAACCACTCAGGGTCAGAGGTCAGCTGTGACCTTTTTTTTAAAATCTTTTTTACCATGACAATGATGATGACAGCAATGATGATTATGACGATGATGACGCTGGCGATGATGATGATGACAATGATGATGATGATTATGATGATGATGACACTGGCAATGATGATGACGATGATGATGATGACAATTATGACAATAATGATAATGATAAGGATGATGATGACGATGAAGATGACAATGATGACAGTGATGACAAAGATGATGATGACAATGATGATGTCTGCAGCCAAAGACCCGTGTGTAGAGGATAATGGCGGCTGCAGTCTGTTTGCCATCTGTAAGCGGACGCGTCCTGGACTCAGAGACTGTGTGTGTAACAGAGGATACAGAGGAGATGGACTGATTTGCGTCGGTAGGTGAATTAGATCTGATCAGCAGTTTGAACACTTCCAACACTGTAAACCTACAGAATCTGCCATGTGTTTGAGTGCTGCGTGGGTTTTGTGTTTGTCCCACAGAGATAAATCCCTGTCTGGAAGGAAATGGAGGCTGCCACGTCAATGCAGACTGTGTCCACGTCGGACCGAACAAAGTAAAACCTGATTCCAATGTTCAATGTGACATCTGCCTGTACTGACCTGTATCTACCTGTACTGACTTGTATCTACCTGTATCTACCTGTACTGACCTGTATCTACCTGTACTGACCTCTATCTGACTGTACTAACCTGTACTGACCTGTATCTACCTGTACTGACCTCTATCTGACTGTACTAACCTGTACTGACCTCTACTGACCTGTATCGACCTGTACTGACCTGTACTGACCTGTACTGACCTGTTGTTCTGTCACAGACATCCTGTTCCTGCAGTGACGGTTACTCAGGTGATGGACAGAACTGTCAGATGATCAACTTGTGTCGAAAGGTGAGTTCGTGTTGACTAAAGGTTCTATGAGGTGTAAGGTCAGATCAGGGGTCATCGATCTGACCCAGCAACAGTTTGATGATGTAATGGTGGCCTTTAGACTGGAGCCAGAAGCAGAAGCAGACACAGACTCGGAGGAAATGGGTTTAAAGGTTTAATAGGGACAAAAAAAGTGAGGCAGAGGAGGTAGGAGCAGGCAGAGTGATGGTAATCTGGCTGGAAGACTGTATACAGCAATGATGGGGAACGGGTTTCTGGCACAAGGAACACACGGAACACAGGAGAGCACAGGAATGAAACACAGGAAAACATATGCAGGGTAAAAACTCAGATCAGGAGTAGATGTTGAGCAGCTGAGAATTAATACCACTTGACTGAGGGAACAATCTGGCAACCAAACGAAGGAGAGTCGATGAATAAATACTGATCTGATGATCTGATCAGGTGTGCCGAGGGACCAGGTGAGTGGATGACAAAGCCACGCCCCCAAAGAGAGATGACAGCAGGGAGAAAAACACAGACAACAACAGAAAATAGACCTGGAGTGTAGAGGCATCGTGACAGAGGATAAATGTTATGTTTTTAGAAATCAGTTATTTTTCAAATCACCATGGTCACCACATATAGTGTTGCTCAGAAAACAGCAGCATACACAGTAACACTTGTGTGCTGCCGATGTTTCCAGAAGAACGGAGGCTGTCACCAGTTTGCTCAGTGCAACATGACCGGTCCAGGAGTTCGTACCTGCTTGTGCAACAGTAACTTCATCGGAGATGGACTCACCTGCAGAGGCACTGTGGGGAAGGAAATCCTGACCAGGAGGCTGAGAGACTTCTACCTTGGCCTGATGGTGAGTGGCCAGATGTTTCTTTGTTACCTCCTGCAAGTGAAACATGTTAACAGAAGTAAAACTCTGTTTTCAGATGGTGGAGATTTCTCTGAAAGGTCGCGGCCCATTCACTGTCTTTGCTCCGAGCAACACCGCCTTCAGACCCGACAAAAACGCTGCCGGCGAGGTGACGACTCTCATCTGGTTCATAGTCTGATACTTCAGAGTTATCAGCTGTCTCACAGCTGTTGTGGTGAACTGTGGTTCAGGTTAATGTTCCCCTCAGGATGAACTGGAAGAACTCTAATCCTGACTTTTTCTTTAGCGCCACCATCAGGTCAAAAATAGTTTGAAACAAAAGTGATAAATTGTCCCTAAATGTATCATTTCATTAGCATGTACCTTATAATCAGCATAAATTATGTGAAAGTTTAAAAACTTGATCAGACATAAAAGATAAGTACTTTTTTTTTTTTTTTTTTTAGATAAAATCGTTGATGTCACATAAAGAGCAATTTGCCAACATCCTACGCAGCCACATCATTATGTGTCACACTCTGCTGCCCGCTGACCTCAGTCAACCCCAAAATCTGACGACTCTGTCTGGACTCGTGTTGACCACCAGGTCCAACCAGGTGACCAATCGGAGGGCAGGACTGGGCTCTGGGTTAAAGGCTCAAAGAGACATTTCTGTTGCTAATGATGTCATTGAAACTCAGGTGAAAAATGAGACCTGTTGATGTTTTCAGGGCAGCATCTTTATCAACGAGGTGAATGTGACGTATAGTCACGATGTCAGCGTCAATGGGATTTTCCATGAAATCAACCAGATCCTGATTCCTCCTGACCTGGACAAAGACCAGGATCCAGACGTTCCTGTCAGTTAATGTTTATCTGTCAATTCATCTGATGATCAACTGATCACGTATCAATAATCAATAATCAATGTGGTCCGTGTTTCTCTCCAGGTGAATCTGACTGATGTGGCTCAACGTCATGGTTATAAAACCTTCTACAAACTGCTGGAGGTGAGACATTCTACTCCTCCCTCCCCCCCGTTCCCTCGACACATTCCCTCCACATGCTCTTTCCACGTTTTCCTTCCATGTGTTCCCTCCACGCTCCCACCACGTTCTTTCCATGTCTTCCCTCCATGTGTTCCCTCCACGCTCCCACCACGTTCTTTCCATGTCTTCCCTCCATGCGTTCCCTCCACACGTTCTTTCCATGTCTTCCCTCCATGTGTTCCCTCCACACGTTCTTTCCATGTCTTCCCTCCATGTGTTCCCTCCACACGTTCTTTCCATGTCTTCCCTCCATGTGTTCCCTCCA
>CM076669.1:108369-124155 GCA_038496675.1 Rachycentron canadum | reverse complement strand
TGTGTGTGTGTGTGTGTGTGTGTGTGTGTGTGTGTGTGTGTGTGTGTGTGTGTGAACAGGGGAAGAGGAGGTGCACCTGTAAAGGTGGCTACATCGGAGACGGAATCAGCTGTGAGGTGAAACAGCTGCCAATCAGCCGTTGTCTCCATGACAACGGACAGTGTCATCAGGACGCCCAGTGTACAGACCTACACTTTGAAGGTGAGACCCCCCTCTTGTTGCAGGGTGTGTTGTTGTTTCATCAGTGTGTTGTTGTGTGTCTGTGTGTGGATGCCACCCTGGGTGTGTAGATGCCACCCTGGGTGTGTTGTTGTTGTTTCATCAGTGTGTTGTTGTGTGTCTGTGTGTGGATGCCACCCTGGGTGTGTTGTTGTTTTTGTGTGTCTGTGTGTAGATGCCACCCTGGGTGTGTTCCACCTGCGCTCAGACCAGGGTCAGTACAGACTGAGCTTCACTGCAGCTCGTCAGCTCTGCTCAGCAGAGGGAGGCAGCTTGGCCACGTATGCTCAGCTGTCCTACGCTCAGCAGGTCAGTGAACGCACCACAGACACAGTCCCACTGCATATTTTTCTGGTTAAACTCCGCCCCCCATCCCATGTAGGCGGGACTGAACATGTGTGCGGCCGGGTGGCTGGATGGGGGGCGGGTAGCCTACCCCACCACCTACTCCAACTCCAAGTGTGGCTTTGGACACGTCGGCATTGTGGACTACGGAGTCCGCAAAAACCTGAGTGAGACCTGGGACGTCTTCTGCTACAGGATGAAGGGTGAGGAGGGAGTCAGCTGACTGAATGGTGGTTATTGATCTGTAATCAGACCTGTGGCACATTATTGGCTGGCTGTGACATTAGAGCTATCGTGTGTTAGAGGTCAGGTGCGAGTGTCGGGTTGGGTTCATTGGAGACGGCATCAGCTGTTCAGGAAACCTGCTGCAGGTCCTCAAAGCCACGCCCACCTTCTCCAACTTCCTCACAGTGAGTGTCAGATGAATCTGAACCAAGTACAGGACCAGATCCACATCACCTCACTTCTGTTTCTGATTCTCAGCAAATCCTGAACTTTTCTGAGGCTTCAGATTCTGGTCAACAGTTCATGAAGCGTCTCAGTGACATCACACTCCAGTCAACCCTGTTCGTCCCCGACAACGCTGGCCTGCCCGGCAACCAGGTGAGTCTCAGGTCACCTGACACCTGCCAACTGTCTGCACCTGCAGACAGAGGCAGGGGCAGAGGCAGAGCAGATTGTCCACCAATCAGAAGGTAGTTTGATCACCAGCTCCTCCTCCTGTCAATAAGACAGTGTGTGTGTGTGTGTGTGTCTGTCTGTCTGTCTGTCTGTTTGTGTGTCTGTCTCTGTCTGTCTGTGTGTGTATGTGTCTGTCTGTTTGTGTGTCTGTCTCTGTCTGTCTGTCTGTCCAGACTCTGTCTCAGAGGGACATCGAGTTCCATTTGTCCGAGGGTGAGTCTCTTCCTCTCAGTCGGCTGAAGAACGGAAGCCAGATCAGGACCAGAGTTGGAAGTCTGAGTGTCCTTGGAGTCACAGACCTGCTGGACCCGTCAGCTCTGGTCAGCCCCCCCCCCCCCCCCCAACACACACACACACACAAAGAGATCAATAATCAATAATGTTCTGATGCCAAACCACCTCCTCCCTCAGTCGTCTCGTTACATCAACGACCGCTTCATCACCAGCGGCAACATCCTGGCCTCAAATGGGATCATACATGTTCTTCAGGGACCCCTGAAGGCCCCGCCCCCACGCCAAGAGGTGAACATTGTCATGGGATCAACTCCCCAGCAATAAATGAAATCTATTCCTCCCGTTTCATCTCTGACGTCATGTCTGAATGGCTCTGCAGATGCATGTGGCTCACAAGGCGGGGATGGGCGTTGGCGTGGTGCTGCTAATTGCCATGGTGGCAGGAGTCGTCTTCGTGGGATATCACTTCTACACACACACCGCCAGACCCTTCCACTTCCACTACTTCAAGGTGGTGGGGGGAGGGAGAGGGGGAGGGAGAGAGAGAGAAATTTTGTTATTTATTTTATTTTGACCTTTGACAGGAGGATGAGGGGGAGGAAGAAGCTCTGCCCTCAGACCATGGGCGCAGCATCTGTAACCCAGTTTATGAAGCAACACCTGAACCTGCGGAGTCCAGCAGGTGTGATGTCACAGTGAGTAACAGTTTGTTTACCTGTCTGGTATGATGAGTCATTTCCTGTGAGTCGGCACTGCAGGTGACATAATGACTGTTTCAGGTGGCGGACAGATGGCAGCTGGTGAGTGGAGGATCATGTGATCTGCTGCAGGACAGTTGAGGATGTGTCACTGTCATGGCCTGAGACCTTCAGACTCAGTTTTCTTCTGATCCTGGTTCAGTCTGCATCACCTGGTTACTGAAGCATCATTGTGACATCACCAGTTTTCAGCCACTCACAGGAAGCCAGCTGTGATGCATTCAGGTGCCCTGAGTCAAAGCTGTGAACAGCTGTTTAGTTTGGCTTTAAATGTAAACTTTGTTTCATGTGTGATAATAAAAACTAGTGAATCTTGTTTCAGTTCAGTGTTGATTTAAAATTCATGAAGATCTGAGCTGCAGTTTTTTTTTTTTTTTAATCTAAAATTAAGTGGACACCTGGAGATGTAACTCAGGAGTTTGTGACTAATGAAGCATCTTCTGTTAATGACCATTCTGGTCCCTGAACTAAACACAGAACCAAGTCTGGACCCTGGATCAGGTCTGGGTCCATGAAGAAAAGAGTCTGAGGACAAACAGCTTCAGTTAAAACCAGTTTATTGGTTCAGAACCAGTTCAGTTGTCCTCGGTCACCTCAGTGATCCATGAACTGTAGTCAGAGATCCTGGAGAAGATGGCTGGTTTATCTGCATCACAGCGGCGGCTGCCCCATGACAGAATACCAGACAGGAAGTAGGCTCCATGTTTCCGACAGAACAGAGGAGCTCCGGCGTCGCCCTGCATGTGAGGTCAAATGATGTCAAACCAGTTCATAGAGGCGACACTCGGAAGAACTGAGTCACTGCTGGACCACCACTACAACTGAGGCCTATTCACTACTACACTGCTTTTATTCTGATGTACAGTGGGATGACAGAGGCATCCAGTGAGAGAGAGCAGCAACAGTGAGACAACATACAGAGACATACAGTGAGCCCTAACTGAACAACAATATGTGCAGGTGGTCATAGACTTGTAACCAGGATGAACCAGGGTTGAACCCGATGACTGAGGCATTGGTCGTTACCATGCAGGAGGAGGAGCAGGCCGGGTCTGAGCAGATGTGGGACTCACTGATGAGTCCTTGTCCCCACTTCTCCTGACAGGTGGTCTGATTCACCAATGTCAGTCTGACGTGGTGCAGCCGATCCGGATCCACGTCAGCTACACAACAAAAGACACAGCACATTAACACAGTCGCACAACCATAGCTGCGATGATTTGTTATCTAGGACTGTTGGTGTAGACCGAGCTCACCTCTGGCCTTAGTGGCCCCCCAGCCGGCGGTGAAGCAGAGCCAGCTGTCATCCAGATCCTCGTCCTCGTCAGGGACACAAACTGGAGACACATTAGAGCCTGAGGACAGAGTCAGAGTTTCAATAGAGCCGAGTGTGTTTGGACCTTATGTCCATGTACAGTCTCATCTAGAAGACAATCTGAGACCTTAAGAGACACAGGGAAAAACATCTTTTCCAGGCTTTTGATTGGCCAATGTGGCTTTTGGTCCAGTTACATCGCCCCTGTTGATTTGTGCTCAACAGTGCGTTTTGTGTTTTAAAGTGGATGGAGATTTGAACCACATTTTAATGAATGCCTGACAAGACTGCACACAACACTACATCACTCTGAAAAGAAAGGTCACTTCAGAGTTAGAGTTTCCATTATGTCCCTACTGAATCTGGCAGGAAGACTGAGGCGCAGCAGAGACAGGTCAGATTTCGGGGGGAAGCTGCCATCTTCTGGCAGGTTGAAGACTTTGTCCACCGGGATGGTTTGAGCAGATGAGAACCGGAGGTCATGAATCCCCAGAGCCACCACATCCTCTTTAGCTCTGCAGGAAGAAGAAGAGGTCAGAGGTCATAGCACCAGTGGACCCTGAAGTCCCAGAATCTTCCAGCAACACTGGCATTGTACCCAACATTGCAGTGTTTGGCAGTGATGACCCAGCGGTGGTGGATGAGCACTCCACTGCAGTAGTGGTGTCCTCTAGACTGTAGGCTGACCTGCCAGGGCCAGAAGAAGGGGCAGGTCTCAGTCACGTTCTCTACATACACCTCTCCATCCTGGGACACCGAGAGCCTGGCGAGGCCTGGAGCATGATCACAGCTGGTGCTATGCTGTTTCCCACACCTGTCCTCTGTCATCCAGGTGAACAGGAGTCACAGGAGCAGGTTGAATTCAGCAATTGTTATGATCAGTAAATAGTTGAAAGTCTCTCAGACCTGTACAAAGGGAGTTTGGCAGTGATTCAGTATTAAAGACAGGACGTCTAGATAAAGGTTGAACCTACCTTCGTCTGTGAGGGTGTTGTCATACATCTTCTGATCATCTGGGGGGGAAAAAAAAAAAAAAAAAACATGAGGAAAGTCTCATATAGGTCAAAGCTCCTGAGTGTCTGTCAAACTTACTCATGATGTCGGACATCCACTGGGTGTGTTGCTGGATCTTGGTGTAGACACCTGGTTTTCTGGCTCGACCACAACCGACCCCCCAACTCACCAGACCTGCCAACTCGTACCTGCTGCCCGTGAAGCAGGACAGAGGACCCCCAGAGTCTCCCTGAGACAAGGGAGGACAAGGTTATAGACGACATCAGTGAGGCGAAGACACATTGATGGGTAATGAAAGACAAAAACGAGAAGACGAGACCTCAGAGCAAACTGGGCGATCAAGACAGATGACCACAAAGAGAAGAACGATGGCGACCATGAAACAAATCAGGAAGGAAAAATGGGACAGTACAGACAAGATTATAAGACAAAACAGTATGATGACGAGAACAGAAAGACAAAGATAAATGATGGAACCAGACAAAACAGCAAGAAAAGAGCTAGAAGTGAGTAATGAGTCCAGAGAGGATGATAAGACAACAAACAGGCAGGAATAAAACAAACCAGAGGGACAGAGGACAAAGAGAATGGACAACAAAGATGAAGACAGAAACCAAACAAAGAGACGAGAGACTGTGACAAAGACATTGTGGACTCTAAAGTCACCAGTGCGTCAGAGGCCAGATTTAGAACTTGGATGGTCTGAGGTGTTTAGGTCTTACCTGACAGGCATCAACTCCTCCTTCATCCTTCCCAGCACAGAACATGGAGGACCTGATCCTGCCGAGGTAGTACTGGTTACAGACCTCAGTTGGCAGGATGGTCACGTTCACCTCCTGCAGCCTGTGGACTCGAGGACCATCTGGTGGAAAAACATTAGGTCATGGGCTCAGATCCAGATCCAGCAGGTCTTAGGGTCTACAGACCAGCAAACTTGACCTTACTCTCTCGGGTGGAGCCCCAGCCGGTGATGGTGCACTTCTTGAAGAGAGGCAGTGGACTCATCCAGATGTTGATAGGTCTGACAAACTGGTTGAAGACCAGCGGCTGCTGCAGCTTCAGCAGAGCCATGTCGCTCTCTTTGGTCCGAGAGTTATAGCTGTAGTGACCGATGATCACAGCGACACCAACCAGCTGAACGAGGAGTCACAACTACTGAGTCTGTTCCTGTACAAGCCGTCAGCCCTGAAACCTGTTATACCATCTACATGTTCCTGTCCCACACACACCAGTTGTATGGAGACAGGCAGGGATGGTACAATCTCTGGACCAGATTAAACGAAAGCCACAGTCACAGCCTGTCTCAAATACATAAGGGATCTGACCAACCTGACGTCTATTGAGCCTGAAGAACCTTCAGGGTCCTCGTCCTCTGAAATATGTTCTGAGGTTACAGAGGATCCAGGAGGGGATCAGGTTCAATGGACCCACATCAGGAGGATGTCTTTAAAATCCCAAACAGGAGAAAACCAGGTCCAGAACCTGAACTGGTTTCAAGAGAGACTGTAAAAGTTCTTTCACTGAGCGACACAATCTGAGCGTGCACACAGACACATACAACAAAAGGGGACACCAGTCCAGACCTGCTGTCCAGCTTCATCAGGATCATCCAGGTTGTGTTTTCCAGCCTGAACCTTCCAGAACGAAGCTCTGTTGAACCTGAAACAGAAGTCAGCGTCTCGTCAGGTCTTCAGGATCCTGGTCCCACACAAACAGGACTCTAGTCTTAAGTGAACTAATCATGGTATAGATATTGACCTCTGACCTTCTGAAGCAGTGAGCAGCAGACAGGACCCACAGTGGACTGATGATAGCCCCCCCACAGGCTGGCATGGAGGCAAAACAAACAGAGACCTGCCAGGGCCACGAGTGAGCCCAGGCCTCCTGACCCCCAATAATCCTAGACTCCATCTCCTGCTCCGGACTGAAGGGCCGGACCCCGGCCAGGTCTGGGAGGACGACAAGACCACAGCACAAAGACAGGGGCCATGGCAGGTCAACAGAGACCTCTAGAGACCAGAAACCAGCAGAAGCCAACAGAGACTGGCAGAGACCAGAAACCAACACAGACTGGCAGAGACCAGCAGAGACCAATAACCAAGAGAGACCAGAAACCAGAAGAGATGAGTTGAGACCAGCAGAGAGAAAAGTGGTGTCTCAACAAACCACTGAATCCAAAGAGACCAGAGAAGGTTCCTCCGTGGTCCTGGTCCTGCAGAGTCTGGTTGAAGACCCAAGTCCTGTTTTCATCTGGAGACACAGAGGAGTCTGGCTGACCCGGTTCATTGTCTCAGAGGATCAGCACAGGTGAGTATGAATCAGGTGACTGTACCTGTCCCAGCATTTGGTGGTTTCACACTGACTCCAGCTGCACAGACACAAACCACAGGTCAGCATGAAGGAGAGGACCCTGAGACCAGGTCTGAGGATCCAGGTTCTCATCTGAAGGAGAGGACATTGAGACCAGTTCTGAGGGTCCTCTATCCAGTTTCTCACCTGTCTGACATGTGAAGACACAGAGCAACATCAAACACATCACACACAGCATCATGTCTGAGCCTCAGCTGAGCATCCTGACTCTTCATCACACCTGAGGCTGGTTCACCTAATTGGACACAGCTGCAGGTCTGAGAGAGAGAGAGAGAGAGAGAGAGAGAGACTCCAGTTTGTAAGTTGTTTGTCAGCCATCTTGGTTTTTTGAAATCAGTAGAAACCATATTTGGAGGAGAAGCTGGAGCTGAGGAGGAGTGAGGGGTGGAGCTGACCTGCTCTGTACTCTATCCTGATTGGGTGCTACAGACATTAGGAAAATGTTTACTGAGCTAATAAATCAATGGAGAATTAGGGACATTTTCCCATAGACTTCAATACAATCTGATTTTTTTTAACAACCAGTGGAGTCGCTCCCTGATGGTCATTAGATAGAATGAAGGTTTAAGGATCCTCAGACCAGAGTCCAATTCCAGGTTTAGATCAATCTGTGGTTCTGACTCTGATCTCTCTGTTTGTTGGATTCTGAATATTAAAGGAACACACCCCCTTTTCCCACTGGCACATTTATTGTTTTCACACTGAGACATAGAGAAAAGCTCTTTAATGAAAATCAATGTGGTGATGGTGGAGGTTATGAGTTACCAGTTATGAGAACACAGTTTAAATTGCTGTGTCTTCCACTGCTCTTCAAAATAAAGACATTACTACAGTCCTTCATTATGTCATGAACTCTGCCCTCAGTCTTGTTCATGATCTCGAAGATTTCATGGGGGGGGGGGGGGTATTACCACCTCCTCCTTCTGACATGAAAAGTCACATGAAAGTCAAGAATTCACTCACCAGTCATCATGACAATGTGTAGAGAGGTGAGTACCTGCTTCCTCTGCAGGATGAGACTTGGTCTCTTATGTAGGCCTTCAGGGGCCTGTTCCCAGGAGCCACATTAGGTGATTTGACTGTGACACCAGCAGATATTAGTATGAAAATGTGAGTAGATGTGTGGACACACTGGATCATTGTTCTGCTCATGAAAACCTTAAACAAAGGATCAGCTTCACTGGAACCGTTTCCATATCTGTCTGAGTCCATATCAGCATCCAGGACCAGATCCTGGTCCCAGAACACACCTGGAATGAGCAGCTGGGTGAGGACTTCGGACTTCAGTCCACCACAGGAGACCCTGATGAATTCATGTTCAGCACTAAATGTCCAGAGGTCCACAGGTTCAGGGGGGGTTCAGGAGATCTAGGATTTAGTTATTGACTGGGACTTAGAACTCAAGAGAGCAGCCAGGACCAGGACCTGATGGAACCAGGACACCAGTGAGGTACTTTGTGACACTGAGTGTGGGTGTATGTTGTGTTTTCTGTTTTCCCGCCTCCAGCCGGCTGCTTTAAACTTGTTGATATTTATTACAGTGGGCGGGAAACACTTTGGTTTGAGTCAGGAGTTACTGATGATTGTGTGCTTTTATTGTGACAGTCTCAGAGCGGATGTGGGTTGCCGGCCCCGCCGGTCCTCCCGGTGGGGCCGGGACAGGCCTCAGTGAGCGCGGGGCCGCGGCGGGGCGACATGTCGGTGTTCAGACGGGAGATCGTAGAGGCGACCAGCGTCCTGTGCGGCGGCGGAGGAGCCATGCCGCTGCCGCTGCTGCACCGGAAGCTGCTGCAGCGCTGCGCCATCACCGAAGAAGAGTTCACGCGCATCATGGACGGGTGCTCCCGCTTCCTGCTGGTCCGCGGGCCGGGGGGGGACTGCACGGTGGTGGCCCAGACGTCCCTGCGGCTGTGCAGGAGCTACGGGCGGGAAGAGCCGTGCGGGGGGGAGGGGCTGTGTGAGCAGCTGCACCTCTGCAAATTCTTCATCTACGGAACCTGCAGGTTCGGCAAAGGAAGGTGAGTCCGGTCCGGTCACGTCCAGTCCGGTCCCCGGGAAACAAACTGAGCGGAGGGATACACTGCTCTTTACCTCCGCATCTGCACAGGAAGCTCTGGTTGTGTTTCTTTCCTCCAGGCTTCCGTAGTAACTACACAACAGGAAACAGGTGAACTCAGGTCAGGTCACCGATCACACGCTGCGGACTAGTTTATCTCTCCCTCCGCTGCGGACTGATACAGACTTCCGGGAGAAACGAAACTTAAGGAAACCGAAGCTGATGATGATGATGATGACGACGACGATGAGCGCCTCCTCTGGCTGTGATGATGTAAAATGACCAGATAATATTAAGGATCTTTTGGCCTGTGGTTAGACGACACAGTGACGTCACTATCAGATGATTACATGGAACGAAAGTGTGAAGTGAAAGTGAAACAACAGCTGATTAATAATCGATCACTTGTTGATTGAGTCACTGTTCACAGTGTAGCTGGTGCTGACAGTGAGTGACAGCTGAAACTCCACTCTATCAGTCATGAACAGATCCAACGGTAGAGATGATTGATTATTGATTAATAATGATTAGTCCTGTGATCAGGCTCTCAGCTGACAACCTGACACATTGTAACTCATTGGTTTGACTGCCATGTTGTGCTCAAGTGCACCTGAACCAGTGAACCTGGGCAGGTGTGGTAACAGGAAAAAAACTAGTGAGTCAAGGTTGTTCTCTTTGTTTGTTGCTGTGGAGTGTGTGTGTGTCCTCTGACCTCAGTCATGTTGTTGTCTTCACAGGAAACCGTGTAAATTCTCCCACAACGTTCGATCAGATCATAACTATCGATTACTGAGAGACTGTACGCTACATGAGCTGAGAGAGGACGAGCTGTTCCTGCTGCTGCTGCAGAATGACCCCGCACTGCTGCCAGAGGTCCCACACCTGACACACCTGAGACACACCTCACACACACCTGAGACTTGAGACAATGACCCACAGACTCTGTTTCGTGTCTTTTAAAGCTTTATTTTCTTCCTGCTGTTGTTTTCTGTCAACCCTCCTCCTCTTCCTTGTCTCAGGTGTGTTTGCACTACAACAAAGGCTCTGGTGCTCACGGCTGCTGCACCTTCCAGGATGCCTGCACCAAAGTCCACCTGTGCCAGCACTTTGTTCAGGGTGACTGCATGTTCGGACTCAAGTGTAAACGCCATCACACCATTGACAACCACGGCCGCCGCCTGCTTGAGGAGAGAGGACTGAGCGGTGACATCATCCAGGACCTGCCCTTCATCTATAGGAACATCCACCACCTGACTGCTGCCGCTGCCACCCCGCCCTCAGGTGATGATCATACACCCGTTGAGACTCAGACTGTCAGACCTTCAGACCCTCAGGCGTCATCGTGGACTCAGACTCAGACTCTGAGGTGGTGAACAGGCTCCCTCATTAAACCTGAGCCTGAACACAGGTCACATTCGCCTCTGATGCCCCCATCCAGTCAGTGACCTCTGTCTGACCTCTCTAGCCTGAAACATGTGGCTACTCCTGTCACTCAGCTCAGTGATCATGTGATCTGGCTGAGTCTCAGTTAAACATCTGTCTTAGTCTGTTAAACATCTGTCTAAAAACCCTGTTGTATCTGACTGCGGACCAGAGGAGAGAGTACTCCAGATGTGCTGTTCATCCTTCAGTTGTTCACACTAACACACTGGTTGTGTTGCTCTTTGTGTGTCTGTCAGACAACGTCCCTGACACCACTCAGACGGACGAGTCGGACCACATTTGTCTGCACTTCATCAGGAACAGCTGCAAGTTCCACAGTGAGTCCAGGTCCTGGTTTTAGTCTGCTCCAGGTCTCACTGAGACCTCCACCAGGTGGCAGCAAAGAGTCACACAATACACTTCTGCACAAACCTTGATTACAGAACAATCACA
Organism: Rachycentron canadum; assembly: GCA_038496675.1. Lineage (NCBI taxonomy): Eukaryota > Metazoa > Chordata > Actinopteri > Carangiformes > Rachycentridae > Rachycentron > Rachycentron canadum. The sequence goes on along the minus strand of CM076669.1, from coordinate 113,288 downwards.
CTGCCTCATACTGAGCCTGAGACATTTCTCCTGTTATTTTTATTGTGTTTAGTTTTCAATTCTTGTGTCACTGTTGAGTTTTTGTCTCTTTATGTAGACGAGTGCCGCCGGGTTCATTTCCACCTGCCCTACAAGTGGGAGGTGTTTGATGGTAACACGTGGACGGACCTGCAGAACATCGAGGACATTGAGCGGGATTTCTGCGACCCGTCGAAGACACAAAGGTCAGAGGTCACACCCCCCCCAGTGTTCAGGCTCCAGGTTCAACTGATGATGCAGCACCTGAAATGTTTCCCATCTGTGTTTGTAGCTCTGGCGATCAACCCGTCGACTTCCTGATGATGACTCATGAGTCACGTCCTGTTCGCCGTCTCTCCACAGTTTCCTCAGTTACAAAGCCGCCTCACTACATGCTGACCACAAGGTGGCTGTGGTACTACAAGGGGGACCGGGGGACCTGGGTAGAGTATGGAGAGCCAGTAAGTTGGATCAGAAGTTTTAGATTTAGAAGTCAAAGAATGAAGGTTTGAAGGTTCAGAGCTCTTAGAAAATGATCCTGAGTCAGAAAGTCTGGAGTCCAGTGGACACTGGGATCATACTGTTGCATGTTAGCTTGCTAACTCCTGTTTTCCTCAGGATGACAAGAGTTGCACCACGTCAGTGACATCCAGGTCTCTGGAGGAGGACTTCCTGTCTGCCAGGACACCTGAGGTCAAAGTGGTGAAAGGCCAGAGAGAATACGTTATCAGCTTCACAGGTACCAGGCCTGACACCTCCATCACAGCTGGAGCCAAGTGTTTCATACGTCACAGTGTAGTCGCGAAAGAGACTCAGACCCAGGTAAAGTCTTGAGACACATCAGTAAGGACAGGAAAGTACAAAGTCCAGAACCAAGTCAAGACCAGATACAGAAAGATTCAAGTCAGATCAACACCAACTTTAAACCTGTCTCAGTTTCTAACTTCACAAATTAAAGTTTCATTTTTCAGCCTAACAAACTATTACTTTATTACTTTGAAGTAGGCGGTGGAGGTGGAGCAAGTGTGTTGATCCATAAGTCCATCTTCACAAAGTCCCACTGTACAATCAGACACCTGAACACCTCAAACCCAAAGATCAGAGCAGCTCATACTTCAGTCCAACTAGCTGTTTGTTCTGATGCATGAAAAACACCCTGAGCCTGAACCACATTAGAACCAAGAACCAGCAAAGTCTCAACAGTTCATCATTCATTCAGAACCATCCAGGCTCAGATAGACAAAGGTACAGACACACAATTCAATAACAACAACAAGATGGCAAATAAACAGCCGTCAATAATACAAACAACAACTCATCAAACTATCACAAAGATCCAGACGTGACTCAATATTCCCAAAAGTGAGAGACAACAGAATTCCCATTTCCATGTGTTTGTGAAGTGTGTGTCTGTGTTGAGTTCAAACATTCTGACTGGTCCCAGAGACTTCAACATTAAAGCTACGTCAATAATCAAAAAAAGTCAACGTTCATCTTTGTCATTTTCTTGAGGCTCCTCTAACAAACAGTGAAGGAGCTCAGTGATTGGTTGGTTTGGTCTGACCTTACTCTTCACTGATTGGATGTTGACAGTTTAAATGTATTGGCTGTGAAAACCACAGGGCGGAGTTCAGTTACAATTCACCTGCTGACGTTCAGAGACATGGTGACGTCAGGCGGCGTCAAGTGCTAATTAAACACCTGCGGATGTTTAACACCGTCTATGTTCATCTGTCGCTGTGGAAACAGAGACACTGAGTGACACTTTCAGCTCCCCATTCTTCTGTGCTTTAACTGACACTTCCTGTCCCCATCTGTGCTTTAACTCTGGTACTTCCTGTCTACGTCTGTGCTTTAATTCCGATGCTTCCTGTCTTCTTCTGTGCTTTAACTCTGGTACTTCCTGTCTACGTCTGTGCTTTAACTCTGACACTTCTTGTCTTCTTCTGTGCTTTAACTCTGGTACTTCCTGTCTACGTCTGTGCTTTAACTCTGGTACTTCCTGTCTACGTCTGTGCTTTAACTCCAGTACTTCCTGTCTACGTCTGTGCTTTAACTCTGACACTTCCTGTCTTCTTCTGTGCTTTAACTCTGGTACTTCCTGTCTCTGCAGACATGTACCAGAGGAACCTTAAACACAACACCAAGAGGAAAGTCCGGCGCCGTCCTCGCTTTGTGTCTGTGGCAGAGGTGAAGAAACAGGCAGCTCAGTAGAAAAACCACAATCTTATGTGGTCCAGTCCAGTCAGGCTGGACTTGAACCAGTTCCTGGTGTGGTTTAACATCTGGATTATTTCATTTAAGCGGTCACCTGCTGTCACATGGACAAGTCTGTTCAGTAGACCTGCTGAGGACTTGGTGAGGACCTGGTGAGCATCTGGTGTGGACCTGCTGAGGACCTGAACAAACAGGAACTTAGGTGTTTCACAACATGGAGGGAAGACTAGGACCACTCCTGACGACCAGGTCCGGGTCCAGATATTTAGTGGGTTCTGGAGGTTTTGAAGTTTTGTCTCTAAAGTAAAAAGAATTAATAAAATCTGTTAGATTAAAACTGGTTCTGGTTCTGGTCTAAATACTGGTCCAGGTTTTATACATGAAATTGGTCTTTATATTCTGGCTGTTTGTTTCCATGACAACGCGATCAGCTGTTGCACGGTTTGGTTTTGGGTTTCGTCTCTGATCCCGAGCCCGTTCTTCAGTCTCTGAAACTGACCCGGATCAGTCTGGACTCAGTATGCGGGACCTGACGGGACCGAGTCCGCCTCCCTCCCCGCATCTGAGTCAGATCCGGATCCACACATATGGATCCGGATCTCCTCAGTCTGTCCCGGGTCTGACCGGTTTGTGATCACACAGAACTGACCCGGGTCCAACTCGAGTAGGAAAACAAGACCGTTAGATTTGTAGATGTGGATCATGACGCGGGCGGAGCCAGGACAGGACGAGCCTCGGATCTGACGGAACCAGATCACCGCACAGAGCAGGTCTGGTGGACGTGAGGAGGAGAGGAAGACTGCGGACAGGGGGGGAGGAAGGTGTGATTCTGCAGGGACTCTCCGCCTCCTCCTTCTCCGCGCAGGGAGCGCGCCGCGCGGCTGTGGAGAGGCGTGACGCGCCCGAACCGCATCTCCAGGATGGCAGGTAGGTCTGATCTCCGACTGGGGCTCAAATAGGTCCAGTGTCGGTTCGGCTCGTCTCTGCTCGGCTCGCTCTCAGTGAAAAGCCTTCATTTTAACGATCGGTGGTCGGGGTCGGCTGCCGCTGGTCAGATCCGCATCGCCGCTGTTCGGTTTTAGTGGGATGGAAGCTCCTGCGGGTGTCAGCGCGCTCCAGCCGCCTCCACGACTCATAAAGATGGGGGGGGGGGTCGGGGCTCGGGGCTCCGTCGGTTCATCACGGGGATCAGGCCACGGTAGCGGTGATCGGGGTACGGAGACTGTCGAGCGGCAGTGAAGCGGTCGTCCTACCGCTGCGAGACAAGGCACAGGCCGCGGATGGTGGCGCGTTGTGTGTCCGATAATGGGGTCATAGTCTGAGCAGACCGAGCCAAGCCGCTGAGGACCAGGACCTGGAGCAGGACATGGAGCAGAAGTAGAGCCAGATGATGTGAAGCCATGATATAGGACAGATAGAGGCCTGCACCTCTCTACCGGGTTCTGGACCAGCAGAGGCACATGGTTCCAGCCTGTGGGTGGGGGCCCTGTGGGGGCTCCAGAAACCAGTAATGAGAGAGGTGCACACCAACCCAGAGCCTGGTCTCTGCTCTCAGTTGGTCTCAGGTTTTCAGCTCCTGATTCCTGGTTCTGATTTTTATGGATCATTAAATCGGATCAGTTCAGACTTTACTGAGTCTTTAGTTTCTACTGATTCAGTTTAAAACAAATCAATAAACTGAATGATTATTGATTCAACAGAAAGTGGAGGAAATCAAATTAGAATAAACTTTGTCCATGAATCTGACCTTTAACCTTTTGTCTGGGATGTGGGTAGAGTCTCCTGACAGTAGAACCTGTCTTTGTATTCCAGGTCCTCCTGATGGACCTTCTGTACTCTGGACCGGGATCAGACCTGCAGCCCTCTGAGGACAATGGACCCTATGATCCCACCGGACCCCGGCTCCAGGGCCAGGATGGACCCCAGAACCTCTACGTGCAGGCAAACACTCGGTCTGATCCTGCTGGTGACTGGCACACTGGTTTCCATGGTGACCTCCAGCTCACCTGCTGCTGGTAAGAAGTGCTGTTTTCTGAAGGAGGTCTCGAGACTGGAACTGGGTCTGGATCTCAGCCATGAAGGTGTTGGACTCGTCCAGGTCTTGAGGTCTGGTTCCTTTAGGTCTGGGCTGGTATTGTGCTGCTGACCTATGATCTTTGTTCTACCTGACAAAAACAGGAAGTGAAAGGTGATGTCCTTATAAGGAATTGAAATTAGAAATGTGTGTCATCCTCCTGCTGGTGCTGAGTCTGTACACACACACTTGTCCTGGTCTTACTGCATTCATGGGGACCTGTCATTGACATAATTCAAGACTCAACCTGGACCAAAACCTGACACTAATGCAGCACCAGGTCTGTGAAATCATCATCATCATGAAGTCCACTTAGAGATCAAAGACACTGTGGCTGCAGGACTTTACCCAGAATCCTCCTGGTTTTCAGTTTAACTTTAGCATCACAGTGAAACACTGTCATCATGATGATATCACTAAGACAGGAACTGATCAGCTGATCACTGCCGATTCCAAACAGAAAAAATAAGGCTGCTTTATTTATTTAGTCTTCATCACTTCATCACAGAGTAGACAGATGACAAAGAGAGGGACTATCTCTCCATCATCATCATCCCTCCATCATCTATCTATCTATCTATCTATCTATCTATCTATCTATCTATCTATC
>CM076669.1:82596-107869 GCA_038496675.1 Rachycentron canadum | reverse complement strand
ATCTATCTATCTATCTATCTATCTATCTATCTATCTATCTATCTATCCTGCTTTTGAGGGCGTCGTCTTCTGAATACCAATGACTTGTCTCTGTTCAGCACGTGATGCTGCCGCAAAGCATCACCATAGCAACAAGGCACCAGATGAAAGATACCCAGTCAAAGCTCTGTATGTGTGTGTGTGTGTGTGTGTGTGTAACTAAGGAGTGAATCACCATTAAATTATATATATATATATACACACACACACACACATACACACACAAACACACATATATATGTGTGTAAAGGAAGTTTGTTAAGTTTTAAATCAATGTTTCTAACAGATAAAAAACATCAGACATAATCAATATAAAGCTACAGTAATTAGTTAGCTTAGCTTAGCATAAAGCTAACCTCTGAAGTTCTGATATTAGTCGGGGTCCAGGTCTTTGTTGGGGTCCAAAGACCAGGGTCTTTGGTCCAGGTCGGGGTCTTGGTCTTTGGTCCTGGCCCTGGTCTTTGGCCCTTGTCCTTGTCTTTGGGCAGAGGGATTCGTTATAGACCAGGACCCGGAACTGGTCCTGGTCCTGGTCTATAACGAATCCCTCTGATTCTCTCCATAGGTTTGCTAGACTTCAACAGAACGGTGGAGCCTTCATCACGTCCTTCAACATCACCAACACCGCCCCCCCCTCGACCCCCGGCCCCAAGCCTGCCCTTAGACTCTGGTTACCATGGTAACAGTGGAGGCTCCATGGAGGACTCAGACTCTGGTTACCGTAGTAACAGTGGCTCCATGGAGGATTCTGGCGCTCAGGGGATCCACCTCCTACTGAGACCCCCGGACCTTCTGTCTCCCAGCCACCCCCCGCCTCTCCCCTCTGACACCCAGCCCACTCTCACCCCTCCTCCCCCATGGGAGCAGGCCCCCCCCCTGGAGGAGGCCTGGGGCTCTGGAGACTACCTGGAAACTCTGTCCTTCATGGTGCCTGATGGTGAGGAGCTGACCCTGGCCACACCACTGCCGAACCACCCCTTCGACGACGACGCTGATGGGGACTGGGTCTCCTACGACACTGCCTTCCCCACCCGTCCTACCATCCCCCTCTCCACCCGCCTCCCCCTCTCACCCTCCTCCTCCACTCCCAGCATCCCACTGCACACTCACCCCATCAACCTGGACGTCTTCCCCACCTGGGATGAGGACTACGACCTGGAGGACATGATGCCTCTGGAGCCGACGGAGCTTCTGCTGCCGGACATGAACAGTCTGGAGTATTACACCAACTTGCTGGCCCGGGAGAGAGAGAGAGAGAGGGAGAGGGAGAAGGAGAGAGAGAGAGACCAGGACCAGATCAACTGGACCGACTCCAAACCCCCCATCACTCCTACAGTGACACAGACTCACCCTCTGACTCCCTCCCTGAGCTCTGCCCCCCCCCCACGACAGGAATCCAGGCATCCTCTGTCAGGACCTACCCCTCCCCTCACACTCTCCCCCACCCTCACAGGTGAGAGGAAACCACCTGCCCCATCAACTACCCTCAAAACCCCCTCAAGTGCTACTCCTGCTCCAAATCCCAAAGATCATATCCCAGTCCCGGGTAGATATCCTCCTCGCCCCCCTTCCAACACCACCAGCCGGGTGCCTCCCCCACCCCCGCTCGGACCCCCCACGCATCCTGACAGACCAGAGAGGCCCCCAGTGGTCATGGAGAAGACTCCACCCATGAGGACCACCACAACCACCACCCAGATCACAGCCATCAGCCTGACCAGAGCCCCCCCTGTCACCACACCAAGAGTGGCCCAGACCCCCCCCAGCAGACAGTACCTGTGTAACGTCACCAAGCCGGAGATGTACCTGGTCAGAGTAGGTAAGACCACCCAGCGTCAGGGGGCAGGACCACCAGGCACCATGTTAACTTGGTGTGAGGACTCAGACTTGTGTACCTTGTGTATTTCAGTTGTGTTTGTTTGTTGACCTTTGTGACCTTCTGTCTATGGCTCCACCCCTCAGTCAGCTCCAGGGGGGCATCAGCTGGTTTCAGTCAGGTCAGAGACCTCCTAAGGAGAGAGTTCAACCGGTCTGTGGAGCTCCAGGTAAATGCTGTTCCTGTTGTATGTTAACTCCACCCCCTCTGAGCCTGACTCCCCCCCTCTGCGTCATTCACACTTTCTCCAGTGACCTTACCTGGCTGATTTCAGGTGACTGACACCTGTCCATCTCCACTTCCTCCTCAGTTCCTCAGAACTCCGTCCAGCTTCGCCTTTCGTGTTGTATCAGGACCACTGATCTTTACAGCAATGGCTGTCATCAACGCCCTTCGCCAACCGCCGCGCTCCTTCAGCCCTGTTCCCACTGTGTCACCACTCTATGCCGTACCTGAACTCAGGTTTCAGATCCACTCTGTGCTGCAGTTTGTCCCCGCCCACGTCGATGTCCGAGTCTGCAACTTCAGCGAACGGGTGGAGAGAGGGCTCTTAATGGCATACACCGAGACACGGAGACGGTCACATGAGGCAGGAAACGTCACCGTACAGGTGAGTCTGTTTCCTGTCAGGGGTCCTGGGCTCAGTGTGAATGGTGGGTCCTTTAATTATTGAAGCATCATTTATAGAAACCTTCTCCCCACCCCCACCCCACGTTGTGCATCCTCTGCAGCTGTTGAACATTACCATGGGCGTTTCCCAGATGGCAGCTGAGCAGAAGGTTCCTGTCGACATCATCTTTGCGGTTCGTGATTGGCGGGGCTACTTGTCAGGGTCAGAGGTCAGCGAACACCTGAGGAGGCTCAGCCTGGTGGAGTTCAGCTTCTATGTTGGATTTCCCGCCCTGCAGATCGCAGAGCGTACGACTCATTGTTTCTTTGTCCTTGTGTTCACTGAAGGCTAATGTGTCACGCAAACGTGTGTATATGTTTGTGTAACAGTGTGTGTTTGTCTGCAGCCTTCCACTACCCTGAACTGAATACATCTCACCACCTTCGCTCCACTTGGGTCCGTACAGGTGAGAACATACTTGAGGTTGGTGTTGAATGAGGATTCAGTGGGTCAGTGCGACATGATTGGTTGGTCTCCTGTTTCAGTCCTGCTGGGAGTCCAGGAGAACGTTGTGACTGAGAGAAGTTTTAAAGCTCGTCTGGAGAGACGTCTGGCTCTGCTGCTGGAGGAGGGACTGCAAGAGTCCAGCAGGAGGCGCTGGAGGAGAGCTACAGCTGTGGGCAACAACAGCCTACAGGTATACACACATCATACAGGTATATGCAGGTGTACATGCACCATACAGGTATATACAGGTGTACACACATCATACAGGTGTACATGCTTGTTTGTCTTTTCTGAGTTACCATCTGGTGTGGATGTGTCATGTGACTCACCTGTTGTGTCTCAGGTGGTGCGGGTGGCAAGGCTGTCGGGGGCAGAGCGCCCCCTGGAGGTCTTGTATTTTGTGGAGGGTTCGAGTGGTGAGCGAATCCCAGCTGAGACCACGGCCGCTACCTTGAACCGCCTGGACCTTCAGAGAGCTGCCATAGTCCTTGGACACAGAATCCAGAGACCACTGGCCCAGCGTGAGTCAGAGTCTGTTAGAGATGTTTCCCCACCCTTTCAAAATAAAACCCAGAAGTCTGTCAGGTTTTGTTCTCTGATATCTAACCTCTGTCTCCAGCTGTGGAGACTCTGTCTGTCCCTCCAGCAGAGACTCAGAGCAGCAGCATCTGGCTGATTGTTGGTGTGGTTGTTCCCGTCCTGCTGGCCGTCTTCATCATCATCATCCTCTACTGGAAACTGTGTGGCTCTGAGAAGCTGGAGTTCCAGCCGGATGCCATAAACACTATCCAGCAGAGGCAGAAGGTGAGAGGTCAACAGGAAGCTGTGACACCTTCCTGTTGGTAAACGCTCTAACATCATGTCATGTGTCAGCTTCAGGCGCCAAGCGTGAAAGGCTTCGACTTTGCCAAGCTTCACCTCGGTCAGCACAGTAAGGATGACATCATGGTGATCCAGGAGCCCGGGCCGCTGCCTGCCCCTGTCAAAGAGGCCACGCCCTCTGATGGCGGGGACCTCAACACCCCCAAATCTAAAGGATCGTCCACTAAGGCGGGCAGGTCTAGCCGTCGCAGGGGAAGGTCAGACATGTTTGCTCTTCTTCTGGCAGGAAGTGACAGCATACTGTCAGAAATGATTCAAATTTCCTCACTGAACTCTCTCCTTCAGACTCAGCCCATCAGATGGTGACTCGTTAGGCAGTGATCAATCCAGTGGCAGGGAGTCTGCAGAGGAAAGCACCCGACCTGTTGCCACACCCATCGAGGGGAAACAGCACAGGAAGACTCCCAGAAATGGTCAGAGATACAGTGACATCATCACCTTAACTGTTTGACTTTTAATAGAGAGAGGTGTGTGAAGGAGAGGATAATGGTGATGATGATGAAGGTGTGTTAAACTTCATCTTTTCTCTTTCATGCTCATGGGCTGAAGGGAGGAATAAGATGGGTATGTTTCATTCCTTTATCATCACCTCTAAATAAATGAGTAACCATGGTGATACCTGTTGTCATGGTAACCGCAGTGACACCTGATCTGATCCCCACGTCAGTCAGTAACACCAGCTTGTCTTTCTGCAGCTCCATCAGGCAGCGGTCCAGACGAACTTCTCTCTTCTTCCTCCATCTTTGACCATGTGGACCGTCTGTCACGGGGCTCGTCTGATGGAACTCGTCGCCAGGCCAACAAGGTGCAGCTGATCGCCATGCAGCCCCAACCGAGTCCACCACCGCCACATGCCCCCTCACAGCCAAGCCCCACACTGACAGAGAAGGTCAGCACAGAGGTGAGCCCATCGTGAAAACTAAAACACCTTCAGTGCTCGCCACGAGGCATTTAAATCATCCACCTTCATGGTCTCCTGTAGGTGGCGCTGAGACACAAATCTGAGATCGAACATCACAGGAACAAGCTCCGGCAGCGGGCAAAGAGGCGGGGTCAGTGTGAGTTTCCCTCCATGGATGACATCATGGATGCCTTCGGAGATGGGCCGGTGCAAAGCGAGGTGGCTCAGCGACTCTACAGCTCCGCGCACGACCACATGGATTGCATCCTGCAGGCTGATGCCCCATCACCCCCAACTCCCATCGACTCCAGGAAGAGGTCAGAGTTCACCTGTCTGTCTGTGGCTCTGGGTCTGAAGAGCCTTAAACCTGCATCTAATGACCATCAGGGGGCAACACCACTGGTTGTAAAAAGTCAGATTGTATTGAGGTCTATCAAAAAATGGCCCGTTGTGTTCAGTGTCTGGTGAACCTCAGTCTTAAAGGCTTGGCTGTTTGTGTGTTTATCCCTCCAGGGGGAGGCGGTCTCCTCGGGGTCGACGGGCTCAGCCAGGACCTGGAAGTCTTCCTGATACAGACCGAGACCGGCTGCTCATGGATCAGAGCGCCACCTACAGGAAATACCCTGGACTCAACAACGTGGCATACATGGTGAGACTAACACTGATGTTAGCTCAGGATGTTCGGCTGATCAGAGCAGGTTCTCTTCCAATCATCAGGACTTCAGAGCCTTGTTCTCCTGATGCTCTGAGCTGTTTGTTTCTGCTTCAACTAGAGAATCAGCTCTTTCTAACAAGCCCTGATTTGTCCTGTGCGACACTGACTTCAGTGATAAAGTCATGAAGGAGGTTAGTTCAGATCTGGATCAGTCTGAGCCTTTGACTGGAGCATTGCTGCTTTACTTCTGTGTGTTTATCATCCATTCTCATCCTCCATCTTTGATAGTGACATCTAGAGTCACGTCTCTACATGGGACGCTCCTATTGGCTCCATTGGGTGATGTCACAGTCAATCAGTGTCTCCTTCAGAGGCCTAGCTGTCAGCTGCTTGTAGCCAAAGTCAGCGGGATCAATCCTGTATTTTTCTGATCTCAGAGTGAGGAGAAGTTGCTCTGAGTTTATTGTAGTGACAGAATAAAGACAGAGAGACATTGACAAGAAGATATTTAGAGCATTAGAGGCTTTGGAGCAGATTTTCATTTCATCATTACTGCTCCAAAGAATGAGCAGAACTCAGATCAGATAAAGAGAGAAACTTCAAATCAGCTCTAGAACAACACAAACACTTGTGTAACTTTCTGCGTTGAGGTTTTCTTTGGTTATTCTGGTTTATTATCCAGAAAATAAGGAGAAATTCACTGTGTGTTTTTAGTTCCTCTTGTTCTCTGAGCTACTATCCCCTATTACAGTGAACAGAGTCTTTACTGAGTCACATATATTATTAGCTGAGGTTGAGTTGATTCTGAAGATGTGGAGACTTGGAGACATTTTTAAAAATGAATGTGGTCATGATTAAAAAATGGGATGATTGGATTTGGTACCACCAATCAAATCACACACAACAGGTTTCCTGGGAAGTGTTGCAATCTGTCTTGTTGAATTTTTTATGCAGATCACTGAGGTATCAGAAAGATAACCTGTAGTGGACCCGTCTCTGGCTGTCTAACTAAACATTCTTGCTACAGAAACATCTGTAGGAGATTGACAGGAAGTCAGAGAAGGTCTGAAGTCTCCTCTGTGGATACAGGACATTATCATCAGCATGAAAATGAAAAGAAATGTAAATTCCAGTCAAGCTAAGAATGGCCCCTGTGGATCATCTGCTCTTTATTCTGCCTTATCTCTTACAGTCGGACCCTGACCTGCCCCCAGACCATGGTAGTCCGTCCCCTACAGATGAAGTGTTTGACCCGGCCCAGGCCCCCCCGCCCTACATGCCCCCCCAGCCTTCTATCGAGGAGGCCCGACAACAGATGCACTCCCTCCTGGACGACGCCTTCGCTCTGGTGTCTCCGTGCTCACAGGGCAGTGCTGGGGTGAGCGGGGTAAGCCCTGCCCTGCCCAGCCCCTCCCCTCAAGCCCGCCCCCCTGGCAGACAGTGGGGCTCTTACCCAGCAGCCCCCTCCCACAGCCCCTTCTCTGCAGTGAGTGTGTCAACCTGCAGCTGAGGTCAAGAGCACTGTCATGAGCTGTGATTGATCCATGTTCACTTTTCTTTGTCTTCTCCTCTTCCTCCTGCAGAGATATGCCGAGCTGGGGATGTCTCCCACCTCAGTCCAGGGTCTGCTGCAGAGGTCAGTGCACCCAGAACCAGGTCCAGGTTTGAAGGCTGGACCTGAACCAGGACTAATGCCCTGTGTTTTATCCAGGCAGGGCTTGAGCTCAGGAGGGTACGTTTCTACTGGGGATCAGCTGCAGGAGTCCATTTACTCCAACAGGGGGAAGTATGACGACCCCCCCTCCTCCTCTAGACCACGACCTGTAGGGGGCAGCACAGGTACTGTGATCTGGATGTTCCAGTCACATTCATTTACATTAATTCACATGCAGTTTATCTGTGATTGTCTGTGGTTTTTGTGGTGAACCCTTTAAACAGGTGCACAGCTCCACCACCTGACCCAGGTGGGTTTGTCCAGTCAGATCAGTGCTTATCCTGGGGTGGGTCGCAGCATGTCTGGCCCCACTGGCTCAAGCTGGAACCAGCAGCACACAGACCAGGACCTATCCAGACCAGGAGCCAGCAGAGAGAGTGTAAGTACACTGTGGGGGGGTTTAAAATCAGCCAATTAACTAGTCACATCATTGAAATATCAGCACAGTCCTGACCAGTCTGGTGGTGTAAAGAACAGTCCAGTCCAGACAAATCCAGATCAGTACAGACTAGTCCAGACTAGGTTAGGCTGTCCTGCGCTCAGAACTTACTTCTTCTTATTTTTTATTTGTTCAGAGTCTAAATCAAAGTGGAAAAGTCTCTGATGTTTGTGTTGATTTCATGTAGTTTCTTTCACATCGGTTGGGTCCATGCCTGGTTGTCTCTGACTGCGTGTTTTTGCAGTGTTTTCCAGTTGTTTCCTTCATGTCTTGTATCTGGACTTATTCTGGTCTTCACCTCCCCCACTCCTTCTTCTCCCCACAGGTGCTGTCCTTCCCTGAGTTCTCCTCTTCCTCTGTTTTCCAGATGCCCAGCTCCTCATTGCGGGATCCGTCTGCACCACCTCTTCTTCTGACCTCACCAACTCCAGAATACCCGCCGGAGGATGCCTCGCCCTCTGCCCACACCTCTGCCTCACTTATCAAGGCTATCAGGGAGGAGCTGCGTCGTTTGGCCCAAAAACAGGCTTCAGTGACCAGCTACCCTTAGACTGATCTGGACCAGTTTGGATCAGGATTCAACTGGTTATTGTTTTAAACCACTCAAAGCCTGTTAGGACTGGATGAACACCCTAAAACTCAATGATCCACACTCTGAACTCTCTTGAGCTAATCTACGTCTGTAACACCAAAATAACTCCATGGACCATGATCCATGTCTCCTGACTGAAAGACCTCCGGTACTGAACAGGGTCTGCCTGTATGTCTGTCTGTCATTCTTCACCTCAGTGTTTCATTGGACGCAGTTAGATTTTTTGTGTTTCCTCTGAAGTGCTTCCTGGACTGGATTGTCCCTCCTACAGTTTTGGATTGGATCATTCTTTCTGAGCTAATGGAGAGGATGGTCCCGCCCAACCTTCTGAAGTCAACCATCATTTCTGGAGCAGATTGCACTTCCAGGGGTTATGGAGTGAATGGCCCTTCACCCCATCCAGTGCTTATGTAGTGCGGTGGAGGTTCCCTCGTGGCCTTCTGGAGTGGATGGCTCTATCTTTGTTTCACCTAATGGTCTGGAATGGGTGGTGATGCCCTATGAACTTCAGGAGCAGATGATCCTTTTTAATCCTCTGGAGTGGATGGTCCCCTCTGAGTTGGTTGGAGTTCTAGAGTGGCGATTCATTCCTCAACTTCTGGAATGGATAGTGGAGCAGATTGTCCCTCCTTGAGATCTGGAGTTGGTGGTTCATCCTAACCTTCTAGTGTGAATCATTCCCTCTGAACCTCTACTCCAGAAGAAGTTCAGATGAAATTTTTTTTGTCTCTGATTTCATATCTGGATTTTCCTCTCTGACCTTCTGGAGTGGATGGTCCTTCCTGGAGATCTGGAGTGGACTGTCCCTCTGGATCTTCTGTGGTGCTAACCATCAGACTCATACCATCTCCTTTTCGATCACTTATTGCCTTCCACACTTCCATCAGCCGTACGGATCAGGTCTTTGATCATAAACCATATTGATGAGGTCTTTGCACTGTTGACAGCAGGAGGTGGTGAACAGGTCCCACATCAAAGGGAGAAACAGGAAAAAGTCTATATAAATATCTATAAGAATGAATATATGTAAAGAGATAGAATCCCAACGAGCACAATATTAATGTCAGAGTTATTATTGGAGTATTGAGATGTTACTTATTTTTTATTGCTTATATATGAAAGTCTACTTTAAATGCTTTATTTTGATGAAAAAGACCAAACTAGTGTTGTGTGGTTGTTGTCCTCTTGTGTTTGCTGCTGTAGATCTTGACCAGCTTTAGTTTCTCAGTGGAGATGTTGCTTAGTGTAGCTGCTCGCTCACGTGTTCATGTATCGTGGCAATGAAAAAAAAGCTTTATTATCAGGTTTTTTCGTCGCTGATTTGTTGCATCCATCAGTCAGTGGGCAGGACGCTGAGTCGTCAGGTGAAAGGTGGGTTGAAGTGTTTCTGAAGGGAGGGGAGCAGAGAGGAAAAACAGTCATTCAGCACAACCAGAGGCTGCAGCTGAAAAGAATTACACCCCCCGCAGGCAGAAATGTTCTCAGCTGAATGACTGGTTCTCCTCTGTGCTGGCTGGATGTTTTCTCTGTAGTGTTGTGAAACAGTCGGTCAGATTTGTTGCTCGTCTTCAGCATGTTCCCTACGTTTGAGCCGTTAGCCTCCTGTGATGTTCTTGTTAGCATGCTGCTAAAAGATGTTCAGTTTGTAAATTGCAGTTGTTCCACATTGAGAGCGAAGAGTGGTTAATGTCACGGTGCCATATAACATCCTCCATCTGAAAAAACATCACAAGATACCATGTTTATGTTTGTTAATTTTCCTTTAAAAAGATATTTAGAATGAAGATGTAAACAACAATAATCTGCTTGGACATGAACATGGACAGAAAAGGTGTATTTGCTGTTGAACGGACTCAGATCTGCCGACACCCTCCATGGACCAGAACCAAGCACAGACCTGGAGGTTTTCTGATTGAACCTGGCACCTGTCAGTTAAGCTGTGGGCGTAGCTGAGCACACAGGGTCACATGGTGCTAATTCAAGGACTCGAGCTGCGTCTGAAAGATCAGCGGCTGCAGGTGTCCCGATGAAGGAGACGTTTGTCTTCATCAATGACGGCTGAATGTTATCTACATCTGTGATCCTCCGTGAGAATCCAGACCTCCAGGTGCATTGTGGCGGATTCATTCATGACCAGACCACCAATCCAGACCCCTGACACTGACCCAGTACTAAAATATACTTCTTTAACATGAACTTATGGATCCAACTAAAACATGAAGTAGATTCAGGACAAAATACTAACCTGAGCCAAACATATAAACTGAACCTGAAACTGCATCAGACCTGTTCTGGTCCGACAGCCTGCAGGTCTGTTCTGAACCTCGGTGTCAGGAGATTTGTCATGAATGAACCTCTGTATCACTACAGTGGGTCCAACAACATTCCTGTTCCTCTCCGGACCACAGGCACCT
This sequence comes from Rachycentron canadum, assembly GCA_038496675.1. Classification (NCBI taxonomy): domain Eukaryota; kingdom Metazoa; phylum Chordata; class Actinopteri; order Carangiformes; family Rachycentridae; genus Rachycentron; species Rachycentron canadum. Next base: position 97,240 of record CM076669.1, on the reverse strand, counting down.
TCACTGAGGACTCAGATCAGGTGAGTCCACCTTAGTCCAGGTCCAAGAGATGATCCAGGTCACTCAGTGAAGCTGCTTTGTGGAAACCGACTCTTAAGGAAGTGACTTAACATCCAATCGGTGACCTGGGAACACTGCCAACTGCTCACCTGTTCATCAGCAGCAGGTGAGCAGTCAGCTCATCTGACTGTGTCACATGACAGGACCTGTTCAACCCAGAGTCTGTGAGCTGCGTCCTGAGCTGTTTCAAATCCAAGACTGTGTTAAACATTAAAGACGTGTTCACACACAAACTCTGATTTCATCATTATTAAGGTTAATTCTTTACATTTTAAAGAGAAATACAGACATGTAGCAGCTGTTTCAGGACCTGTCTGATCATCTGTGATTTTGTTTTGTCATGTGACCTACGGAAGCTCAGTTTGGCCAAAAGAAGAAAAGGTTCAAACTTTCTCATGTTATGTTTTACAGGGACAGTGAAGTTTCAGGGTTTTTCAGAATAAATATGAAAGTATTACATTTGTTTGTGTTTCCAGAATAAAGTTGTACAGGATACACATGTAACACTTGTTACAGAGAAGCTGCAACATCAGGAGAATAAAGTCATTACATCAGAACTGAATGTTTCAGGAACAAAATCCTGCTAAAAAAAAAAAACGTCTGTAGGATGAAAAGATTTTCAGAATAAAGTTGGAGTTGATCAGGAACACATGGTCATTTTTCTTTCCTTTTTGATCAAATGTTTTAATTACAGGAGTCTATATTATATTTAAACAAAAACATGAATAAAATAAAGTCGTGTAAATATAACAGTGATATAACTTCATTCACATACAGCAGTGTTTTCGAATAGTGGTCCTTCCCCCTCCTTCCTCTTCCGCCTCTTTCCGCCGGTTTCCTGGTGACGCGGACACTTCTTGGTTCACCTGGGCAGGTGAGCAGCAGCAGCCTCCTGGTGACTGACTGCGGTATGAAGACCCGGAAGCTACGGCTGCAGATGAAACAAACCGTGAGTACATTCTGTTATGATCGTTTAATCATACATTTAATCCTCCAGTTTCAGTTTTAGTCTGAGTTTATGACCGATAACAACTTCATCACTCAGTCTTTACTCCCAGGAGAAACCTCTCCGCCAAACTCCGTTCACTTTTTTGTCAATTTAAAGTATCCTCTTTTTGTCTAGGCGACAAAAACCTTCAAACACGACAGAGACCACGTTGAGAGCTTTCTAGCGGGTCGGCTGATGGACTCGGCTCTCAAACAATCTACATAGAAACATCCAGGTTAAATGAAATCCAGTTCTTTGAACCGGATCGTGGCAGAAACAGACTCAAACAAACAAATGGAGATTGCTTCAAGGCGCTCAGATTTATTTCCGTTCTCCGCGCGCTGATTCTTCCCTCACGCTTCAGTTTGGAGCAGATGAAGTCGGTTCGTGTGTAAATGGGAGTTTTGACTATTTCGGCTTCAGTGGGATCCGGAATGAGACGGGTTGAAACCCTTTTGACATGTTAACGCCAGCCTCATTTACACCTGTAACACCTGGAGACGTCAGGGCTTCAGCAGCTTTACGTCATCATAACAGTTCTTCACATCACTTTAAGTGACGTGAAGATTTCAAGTGTTTAAAAGTTCAAACGTCACCTAATCAACATTTGAAATCTAGACACCTGATAACGTAAATAGGACTTGATTGATTCATCATTTCTGTCTAATTAATAGTTATTAATAATAGATATGATATATTACACCTGAGATAGTTTCTACACAACTAATATTTCAAACAACAATAAATAACAGAGACAGTGAGTCACTGTCTCTGTTATGCTTACTAGTGTTCATGTTGTCATTTTGTTCACTGAAGATGAATAATTGTGTATCAATAATCAGGTGGAAACGAACAAGGTCATTGATTTTATTGTGAAGAATTAATCTGCTGGCATGATGACAGAGGAGGCTTTTGATTTAAAATCACCATCCTTCCTCCTGACCTGTGGAGGTGTGTCCTCAGTGTAATGTCATGACCACAAGATTAAACTGTTCTCAGGATGGATGACTGTATGAAGACTCAGCTGGTGAGCGCCATCTATCTGCAGGAGGTGGAGCTGAAGGAGAAACCTGCAGATGAACAGCAGGGCCTTAGCAGCCCCCCTGGTGAGTCACTAATCAATAATCACTATCAGATTATTGATAGGGCTGCAGGGCTCCAGCAGCCCCCCTGTTGACTCACTAATCAATAATCACCAACAGACAACCTTTGTCCTCTGTGTGTGTCTGTCTGTGTGCAGATCAGACCTACAGTGTGGAGGACGCCGTTGAAACGATCGGCTGTGGTCGTTTTCACCTGCTGCTGTTTGTCATCATGGGAAGTTCAAACGTAAGAATTTGTAACATCATCAGGAGTCACATGACATGGTTCAGAGCAGGAATACTGATCTGTCACTCATCAATAAACAATAAACAATAATCACCATCAGACAACCTCTGTCCTCTCTCTGTGTGTAGATTGTGGAGGCCATGGAGATCATGCTCTTGGCCGTTGTGTCTCCTGAGATCAGGTGTGAGTGGCATCTGGAGAACTGGCAGGTGGCTCTTGTCTCCACTGTGAGTCACAGTACATCAGACCAGACCCCCTCAGTGAGGGGTCAGTGGGTCAAGGGTCAGGGGTCAGGTCAGGGGTCAGTGCAGGTTGGAGTACTGGTCCAGGAGAATGACTGAATGGTGGTCAGAGGTCAAACCTGTGTGTTTCCTGTCAGATGGTGTTCCTGGGCTTCATGCTGTGTGGCGTTGTGAGTGGATACATTGCTGACAGATATGGACGCTGGAAGGTGAACACATCAGATCATTCAGGTCCAGGACCTGGTCCTGTTAAGTGGTTTAACTGAACCTGACCCTGATCAGATGACAATGAAGTGTGTGTATCTGTCTGTGTGTGTTCAGGTGGTGTTTGGGGGGTTTGTGTGGAGTGCCTACTTCTCCCTCCTCACCTCCTTCGCTCCGTCCTACAGCTGGTTCATCTTCCTGCGCAGCCTTGTCGGCTGTGGGGTCGCAGGAGTGTCACAGGGGTCAGACACACACACAGACTCACACACAGACACACACACACAGACACCCCCTACGCATGCACACACACTGACACAGACACACTGACACGGACACAGATACACACATTGACACATACATACACAGGAATTAGCAAGTCATGTGATCACTTGTGTGAGTCTCTCACATCACCTTCAGGTTTGTGTTGAAGACGGAGTTCATTCCCGCCAAGCACCGAGCCTTCCTGCTGCCTCTGGCCTCTGTGAGCATGCTCAATCACACTGACTGTAAAAATACTGGTCTGATGTGCGATGCTATCAGTGCAGATCTCCCAGCATGCCCTCTGTTTTTCAGATCTTCTGGATGTTGGGATCCATGCTGATCATCATCCTGGGGATGCTGGTGGTTCCTGTTCTAGGCTGGAGGTGGATGATCCGGATCTCTGTGACCCCCAGTGTCCTCCTCATCTTCCTCTTCAGAGTGAGTCAAAGGAGGGAGTTATTTGTCATGGACAAAGGGACCAGGTTAATGAGTTCTAGGAGGGGTTCAGGTCTAGGAGGGGTTCAGGTTTCTCCATCAGCCTTTGATCAGAGAAAACCATCAGGTGACTGTGAACCAGATCCAGAACAGAAACAACAGTCGACTGGGACAGACTGTCTCTCTCTCTCAGTTTATTCCAGAGTCGGCTCGTTACCAGGTGTCAGCGGGAAACATTGATGCGGCTGTGAAGACTCTGCAGTGGATCGCTGAGATGAACAGATCTTCTCTTCCTCCAGGACGACTGGTGGAGCCAGTTAAGGTACAGCCTCTGAGCTTCAGCCTCTTAGGTTCGGCCTCTGAGGTTCGGCCTCTGAGATTCAGTGATCTAGATGTTTATCTTTCATTTCCTGTTCCTGTTCTCATAATAACCTGAGGATGAGGTCATTGAAGGTGTCTGGTGTGTTTCAGACAGGAAGAGGAAACTGGAGGACTCTGCTCAGTCCATCTCTCAGGACAACGTCTCTGCTGCTGTGGTTCTCATGGTAACATGACTCACATTCATCAGATTAAACTATAGAGCAGATGGATGAGAACGACTGAAGCAGCGTTCTGCTTAGTTTTTTAAATTCTCTTAAAAAGTATTTAATTAATCAGTAATAGCTAATCAGATTTATTCTGATTCAACTGAAGAAAGTTAAACCGTTTAAACCCAGATTACAAGAACCAGCAGCTCTGACAGGAAGTTACAAGGTATGTTTACTGAGACCTGGACCTGGAGTCAGTTCCAGTCTGGATCCAGGACTAGGTCTCGGTCGTTCAGGTCCCGATGGTCTGTCCTCTGCCCAGGTTTGTGGCGTCCTTTGCGTACTACGGCTCGGTGCTGAGCAGCTCAGAGCTGTTGGAGAAGAACCTGCTGTGTGTGACGGATGCTGAGCAGAAACACCAGATTGAACGCCGCCTACAGGACGGACCGTGTTACTGCATCCCCTTCGCCCCTGCCGACTACCATACGCTGCTCATCAGCTGCCTGGGAGAGGTGGCACGTAAGTCCTCTGGAGGACTCTGCCAAACGTTACATCATTAGATTTGAAATGTTCTCCTCGACTCTGATGAGGCTCCTTCTCCTCATTCATGGGGGTTTTCACAGAATAACATTTTAAAACAATGTTAGCATTTTAGAGGTCAGCTCTGTGAAGATGGTCAGGTATTGGTCACATTTGTAATTCAAAGGTCACCAAAGTTTGTAGAAGGAGCTGATGGCTTTGTGATGGTGGTCTTATGGTCATGAGTCAGGTCTCCTGTCTGCTCTTCCTCTGTCCAGTTGTCCCAGTAAACATCTGTCTGCTCAATGTTTTTGGACGGAAGAAGAGTCTGGCGGTGCTGCAGCTGCTGGCAGCCATTTTGTTCATGATGGTCAACATCTGCACAACCATGTAAGGACCTCACTTCTTCTCTCTCTGACTGTGTACAGCTTTATGAGGACCTTCACTCTCAGGGTCCCTGAGACAGTCTGATTTTCTGAGGCCCTTCTGTCCCTGTCTGTCAAGGTTTGGCTTCACTGTTCTGCTGTTCCTGCTCCGGTCTCTGGTCTCCATGAACTTTAATGTGGTCTATATCTACACAGCTGAGGTATGTCCCCACTGCTTCTGCTGCTGTTTTTTTTTTTTTTTTTTTGACCAGGTCTCAGGTGTCACCTGCTGTTGTTTCTCAGGTGTATCCCACTGTGGCCCGGTCTCTGGGGATGGGTTTCTGTACATCATTTAGTCGGATTGGAGGGATGATTGCTCCATTTGTTGCTCAGGTATGTTTGGCCTCCTGGGTGGGAGCTGCTCAGGTAAGTTTTAGGTGCGTTTCTTGTTCATCTTTAACATGTATGTCCTTCAGGTGTTGATGTCTCAATCAGTGATTCTGGCACTCAGTCCATTCGCTGTGGCCTGTGTGATCTGTGCTCTGGGAAACTTTCTGCTGCCGATAGAAACTAAAGGACGAGCTCTGCTGGTGAGAATAAACTGTCCAAACTTTATTTGATCTTTTTTCCTGAACAAACTCACACAAAATGTAACTTTTTTTTTTTTTTTCTTTTTCTTTTTAGCAAAACTCTGAATGACACATCTGCTCAGATATGACGGTGCATTTTATAATCAGGCTGGATGAATGAAGATGAATAATTAGAGATTTATAGAACAATGCTGTTTCAGCTTCACATGGCAAATGTTCAAAACAAGTTTATTTTCAATTATTCTGTCTGTCAATGTTGTAATAACCACTTTTATAGAACGTTTCTGGGTTTTTTTTATGTTTCATTTATTTGGACACTGGACATTTATTATGCTAATTAAAATATATGTTTACAGTGTTTGTCATGTCTTATTTCTGTAACTCAATATTTACACATTTTTATTTGTTTAACTCAAGACTCAAAAAAGCAAACGTTTCAGCAGTGAGTTACAAAGAGGAGACAGAAGTTAGATCAGTTATGTCACATTTGACAAGAGGAGAACACAAACTGTATAAATGTGTTAAAGCGGTGACAAATATTTTTAAGATGAAATCAGATGAACATGACTGTTGCCCCCACCCTCCCACCCAACAGTCCAGGTGCAGTATGTAATGAACAGCGCAACCTCAAGGTGATGCTGCTGTATCTGTAGATGGTGAAGTTGGTGACGATGAGGATGATCTCTGGCTCCTGATCACCTCTTGTTAATCCTGTTAGCTCAAACACTCAGATTACAGATTACTGTCTGTTCTTCGGGGGCGGAGTTTGCTCCCCATTGGGCCCTCCCCCTGACCTCAGACTGTGTTTGTGTGTGTGATTAAAGTGGATTTATTTTTGCACTCAGCAGATGGTCAGCGGCTCTGAGAAGTGAGTACAAACTAACTAATTTGATACATTCATTTTATTTTGAAGTTTAGGCTCTCAGCTGTTTTATTGTGAAGTTCAGGAGCTGAATTGACTCTTCATCAGACTGAATGTGTCTCCGTCCCTGATGTTAAGTCTCAGGTTGTGTATCGTTGTTAGAACAGGTTGTAACCATGAAAACCTCCATCTGACAGGAACTTTGACCTCCTGCTGATGTGAAACTGAAAATTGTAGTTTTGTTATAATCAGTGTTTCTTCATGTCTGTTCATCTACAGTTAACTGTAGTTAGTTATCTGTGTGTGTGTGTTGTGCTTGTTACAGATGGATCTGTTGTGTATGAGCCTCATTGTTTGTATTGACACCGACTAACTGCGGTGATGTCACTTCCTGGTATGACTGACAGATCAGGAGGAAGTGGCTTGGTCGTCTAGTCCAGAAACCAGCTGACTCACCATCATCCTCCCACTGAACTCACCTGTTCTGGAGAATTCTGGTCACATGTAAAACCTGATAACAGACACTGGATAAACACCAGGACCTGAACCCAGAGTCCTGAGTCCACACCAGGATCCCGAGGAGTGATCTGGTCCTAAACTCTCAGCAGGAGGTTGGGTTTATCAGCCGAGGGCAGCTTCACTGTAACACATTTTACTGCACTGTAACACATTATAATCTCACTGCAATCTCATTGTAACACATTTAAACACCATGTAATCTCACTGTAGCACACTGCAATATCACTGGAACACAATATAATATCACTGTAACACAATTTAATCTCACTGTAACACAATGTAATCTTTCTTTATTTCACGATATCTCTGTAGGTCACTGACTAATGTCCTGACTGTCATTCTGTGTTTAGACTCGCCATTGTTGTACAGTCGGATGTATCAGGTGTTATTCCATTTCCTGTCCTTTCAGTTTCTCTCCAATGTCAGGAGACCAACTGGAGTCTGTCAGTGACATTATCACCAGGTGACACCCTTCCCATGGTGCCCTGCTTCCTCCAGGGTTGCCATGGGAGACAAGTCTTACCCAGAATGCAAAGCTCAGGAGCTGTTTGATGAGTTCGTGTCAGCGTCAACATGCAGGGCAACGCTGTGGTCCTTCAGCCAGCTGTGTCAACATCTGAAGCTGGACCAGAGCACTACTGAGAGGCCGCTGTACAGACCAATCAAACGCCGCCTTAACTACTGGAGAGCCAATGCCTTGTGGGCCAAACTGGATCGAAGAGCTGCTCAGCAGGAGTATCTGAGGGCCCAGGCCTGCAAGAACGCTACGGTGCATACACACAGCAATTAGTGACCCTCATAGAGCTCCGCCCCCAGAGGGACAGCCCCTCCTTTTTGTAATTATGTTTCATCATATTTCTCTCTCTCATTGGTCAGTGTGTGGTCATTGGGGCAGGGCCCTGTGGTCTGAGGATGGCGGTGGAGCTGAGCTTCATGGGAGCTCGGGTGGTGCTGCTGGAGAAGAGAGAATCTTTTTCCAGGAACAACGTGCTCCACCTGTGGCCCTTCACCATCCATGACCTGCGAGGCCTCGGGGCCAAAAAGTTCTATGGAAAGTTCTGCGCCGGCTCCATCGACCACATCAGTGAGTCTGTGATCCATTACGTGTGTCTGACTGCAGCAGCCGAATTGTCTCAGCACCTGCTCCCATCCTCAGGTATCCGGCAGCTGCAGCTGATCCTGCTGAAGGTGGCCCTGCTGCTGGGGGTGGAGGTCCATGTGAATGTGGAGTTCAAAAACCTGGTGGAGCCTCCAGAGGATCAGCACCGTCACAGTGAGACCTGATACTGGAGCACACGGGCCTGCCACTGCCTGTGCTCACCTGTTTACCTGTTTACCTGTTCACCTGTTCACCTGTTCACTCGTTTACCTGTTCACCTGTGCACTTGTCCAGAGGTGGGCTGGAAGATGGAGGTCAGTCCGAAGTTTCATCCCCTCAATCAGCTGCAGTTCGACATCATCATTGGTGCTGACGGACGCAGGAACACGCTGCCAGGTAAACAATAAGATTCAACCCTGAGGTTAGAACATCTGCCAAAATATCTGTGTCCTAACAAATAATAATTAAGCTGAGTCAGCTGAGTCTGAAAAGCTGAGTCCACCTTGAGTACTGGTCCAATCCGGGTCCGGTCGGGGTCTCCTCTGATCTGGTTTTGTGAGCAGGTTTCAGGCGGAAGGAGTTCAGAGGAAAGCTGGCCATCGCCATCACAGCCAACTTCAAAAACAGGAACACATCGGCTGAGGCCAAAGTAGAAGAGATTAGCGGCGTGGCGTTCATCTTCAACCAGAGGTTCTTCCAGGATCTGCACCAGGAGACTGGTCCGTCTTCATCAGGTCTGACAAGGTTCAGGATCCAGACCGCCAGTCTAATCCTTGTCTGTCTCACTCTCAGGGATTGACCTGGAGAACATCGTCTACTACAAAGATGACACCCACTATTTTGTGATGACGGCAAAGAAGCAGAGTCTCCTGGACAAAGGCGTCATCCTGCAGGTAAACACTCACCTGAACAGCAGGATAGGTGAGGTTCAGGCTGAGCTGGACTCCACCCTCTCTTCCTCCTCCAGGACTTCGCTGACACAGAGCAGCTCCTCTCTCGGGGGAATGTGGACCAGAATGCATTGCAGGCGTATGCCCATGAGGCCGCCAACTTCTCCACCAATCGCCAGCTGCCATCTCTGGACTTTGCCATCAACCACTATGGTCAGCCGGACGTCGCCATGTTTGACTTCACCTGCATGTACGCGTCAGAGAACGCTGCTATGGTCCGCCAACGCCACGGACACCAGCTGCTCGTCACGCTGGTGGGAGACAGTCTGCTGGAGGTGAGACAGGTGTCTGCTGGAGGTGAGACAGGTGGAGGGACAGACAGTCAGCTGGAGGTGAGACAGGTGGAGGGACAGACAGTCAGCTGGAGGCGAGACAAGTTTCTGGTGGAGGTAAGACAGGTGGAGGGACAGATGGTCAGCTGGAGGTGAGACAGGTGTCCTCTGTCTCCCTGTCTCTCAGCCCTTCTGGCCCATGGGGACTGGAGTAGCTCGTGGTTTCCTTGCAGCTCTGGACTCTGCCTGGATGATCAGGAGCTGGTGTCAGGGAGCAGCTCCTCTGGACGTCCTGGCTGAGAGGTGAGTATACCCACCTGTCTGTCTCATGTCTTTCCCACCTGTCTTTCACCCGGTGATCCCCCCGTCTCCCTCAGGGAGAGTCTTTACCGCCTCCTCCCCACGACCACCCCAGAGAACATGCAGAGGAACATCAGCCTGTTCTCCATCGACCCAGCGACACGGTACCAGAGTGCACCGTCCCCCAGCATCACACCTGCGCAGGTACACACTCACCAACACACACTGACACACACTGACAAACATACACTGACACACTCACTGACACACATTGAAACACACATTGAAACACACACTGACAAACACATACTTAAAAACACACTGAAACACACACTGACACACTCATTGATACACACTGAAACACACACAGCAGCTGACCAATCAGAGAGCAGCGTGGTGTGTTCACTGATACCTTTCTCTTCTTCAGGTGAGACACTTGGTGGACACAGGAGAGGAGGTGGGGCTAATTACCAACTGTGATGACATCATCCGTCTGCCTTCACCCAGACTCCTCAAAGAGGGTGAATCCAGTTTTCACCTCTGATTGGCTGTCTGTTTCCTCTCTGTCTATTACACAGCAAAGCTTTAATCTGATTGGTTGTCTGTCTCTTCTCTCTCACTCTCTCTAACAGAGTCCTTCTCTCGGTCCAATCAGCTTCTGACTTGGTGTCAGGAACAGATTCGTGGTTACCGTGGCGTTGCCATTGACGATCTGTCTACTTCCTGGAGGAATGGTCTGGCTCTGTGTGCTCTCATTCACCGACACCGGCCTGATCTCATGTAAAACACCAGTTTGTTTTTGTGTTTCTTTGTGTGTTTGTGTTTGTATACTGGTTCATTGATAGGAAGTGACACCATCACTGTTTAAATATAAAACAGTTTAAACAGATGTTTTCACTGAAATGAGCGAGTTTCTCGAAATGATGTTGAAATAAAGTTGTGTAACCTGATCAGTCTGATCACTGATCAATTGATTATCTATTGATTGTAACTAATTCTAATAATAATCATCAGTTGTCGTTTGAGTCACAGACAAACATTAGAAAAGGTTATTTATTCACCAGAGGAGTGTATGTGTCTCTCTCTCTCTCTCTCTGTCTGTCTGTCTCTATCTATCTCTATCTCTGTCTCTCTCTCTCTCTCTCTCTGTCTTTCTGTCTCTCTTTCTGTCTGTCTCGCTCTGTCTCTCTCTCTCTCTCTCTCACTCTCTCACTCTCTGCCTCTCTATCTCTGTCTCTCTCTCCCTCTCTCGCTCTCTCTGTCTCTCTCTCTCTGTATCTCTCTCTCTCTCTCCCTCTCTCTCCGTCTCGCTCTCTATCTCTGTCTCTCTCTGTCTCTCTCTCTCTTTCTCACTCTCTCACTCTCTGCCTTTCTCTCTGTCTCTTTGTATCTCTCTCTCTGCCTCTCTCTCTCACTCTATCTGTATCTTTCTCTCTCTCTCTCTTGCTCTTTCTCTCTCTCTTTAATCTGTCCTCAGAGACTTTGACTCTCTGGACCCGTGGCATGGACAGGAGAACACCATGTTGGCGGTGGGCGTGGCTGAGCATGAGCTGGGGATCCCTCCTGTGATGACGGTGGAGGAGATGTGGTCTGAGGGGGGGCCGGACTCTCTGTCCATGGTCATGTACTTGAGCCAGTTCCACCAGCTGTTCAAAGACTCACCGCTGCCCCCAGGTGAGATGGCAGCGCCGTGTCCTATCATCAGGAGATGAAGAGATGAAGAGAAAAGACACCAAGAAAAAAAACTGGTGGAAGAATTTTAAGACAGAGAGAGACAGAGACATTGAGAGAGAGGGAGAGAGAGACAGAGAGAAGGGAAAAGAACAAACTACAGGAGAGAGAAGACACAAAGTTAATGACCTGTTGTCCTATTAATGAACATGTACACATACACATATATGTGTTTTGTATGTGTGTGTGTGTGTGTATATCAATGTTTGTAAATATAATTGTATGTATATGAGTGTGACCCTGAGTGACCCTCTGTGTCTCAGCCTCCCTGTGTCAGAGCTCTGTCCTGAGATCAGCTCTCTTCACTCAGGCCTCCCTCCTCAGCCGACTGGGCCACAGTCCAACCAGGAGACACAAACCACAGGTACCAATTTAAACACTTCACCCACTTCAACCAGTTTGACACCATTTTAACCACTTTAACCACTTTAACCTCTGTATCTGCAGGAGCAGAGAGACACTGCAGGGAAGAGGAGGAAGACCAGTCGACCTGATGAAGAACAAGTCAGTCAATGTTAGATCATATCAGATTAAATCAGATCAATATTGACTAGATTAGATTAGATTAGATCATATTAGATTTAATCGGATTAGATTATATAAAATAAAATTAAAATTAAATAAATCAGATCAAATTAGATAAAATAAAATCTGATCAGTTCAGATTAGATCAACTCAGATTAGATAATATTATATTAGCTTTCATCAGAATAAACCAGATCAGATTCGAACGTGATTTGCCTAATGTTTATGAAAACATTTCAGACCCAAAGCCTTTGGTCATTTCTGTTTTCCAGACATGCGACCTGAACTGTGACATCAACAGCCAGTGTGATGAGGTGTTGATGGACAGGCCCAGAGTTCGTCTGATGGCCAGTCAGCTGCAAGCGAAGCTGGACGAGAGCTTGTCTACCTGCAGGAGTTCTTCTGCTGCTTCTGCTCTACGTCGACAGGTGATTTTAATCTGACATCACACATAGAGGCTCCTTAATTCTGATCAGTTAACTAACGTGACCCATAACTGACTCTGGGAAGCTAACATGCTGACCTGTTACCATGGTGAATCAGTGAATCCATTGACGATAGGGGTCCATGATCAGACTCAGTTTGTCATGTCTGGTCATGTCTGGTGTTGGCCAACAGGGGGAGGTGTTGTCCAGTCCTTCTCCCTCAGACGCCACAGATGCTGCTGCTCAGCCATCGTCATGGAGACCGGTAAAGCCTGGTAGACCAACAGAGACCAGTAGAGACCAGTAGAACCTCAGGGTTTTCATCTCTTCCGATGTTTGATCCCTGATGAGGAAAAAGGTTGAATAATATCAGAAGAGATCAATATATTGAGTGACATATTGATCTGGTCACCTGACCACATGAGAGGTGATGCTGATTCCTGAGTCCAGACCCTGATCCCTGATTCCTGATCCCTGAGTCCAGACCCTGGTCCCTGATTCCTGATCCCTCATCCCTGATCCCTGAGTCCAGACCCTGATCTCTGTTTCTGTCTCTGCCTCAGAGGAAACGAACTCTTCAACAGGAGCAGATGAGTTTTCGATTCAAAGACAAGATCAAGTGTCAGAGCGTCATCGAGGAAAAGCAGGTAGTGCTGCAGTGCACTGCAGTGCACTCCACTTTGACCACCTAGACCACCTAGACCTCCCAGACCACCCACAACATCTAGACCACCCTAGCCTCCCAGACTTCCTAGACCACCTTACACCGCCCAGACCACAGAGACTGCTTGGACTACCCAGACAACCCAGACCTCCCTAGACCGCGCAGACTGCCTTGACCTCCTAGACCCCCCACACCACCTAGACCTCCTAGACCACCTGGACCACCTAAACCACCATGTACTGACTGAGCAGCTGGACCAGCAGGTTGTCACACCTGATGATGACCAACCTCCAGCTCACCAGCAATCTCCTAGCCTGAGCCCTTTGTCCAGGTCTAGACTGAACCAGGTCCAGACTGGAACTGGTCTTGTGTTGTAGATCTGTTTATGGCCTTGAATCCCTGAACCACTTTCTAACCCATCATCTACCTGCCATTCAGGAACCAGGTCCCTGTCATCATGTAAACCACATCTGTGATCAGGGTTAGGGCTTAGAGAGACCTGGTTTCCCTGGTCTTAACAGTCTGAGTCAGAATCAGCTTCAAAGTTTCAAACTGCTGAGCAGTCCAAACAATGGGACTTCTCCAGACCCGATCCAGAAGGGTTATAAATCCACAATTAATGGAGTCCACCAGAGGCCTCAGAGTAACTTCCTGCAGATTTACAACATCCACGAGAGGTGACATGGGTCTGATCTAAATCATGTGAAGGGATTTGACTGTCAGGTAGCAGGACCTGGACTAGGACCCAGTTAGACCAGGTCTGTTCATAGTTAACAGTCTGCAGTTCTAATTCTTTAGTGTGTAAAGAATCCTCAGGTGTTGATACCTGAAACTGATGATGTCACCTGTGTTTTGCCAAGGGAGATGGACATGTGACTGTTGTCCCTCACCTGAGTTCAGCTGTAGAGAATTCACCCAGGTCCAAGCCCCTGTGGACTTTACAGTCCAGTCCAGGAGGACTTGGTCTGATCTGGCCTCTGGTTGTGTGTCTGTTGTTGTGCATCCAGGTGTGTGGCGGCGGCAGTGACATGTGTTTCCTGTGTGAAAGGAGGGTGTATGTGATGGAGCGAGTCAGTGCCGAGGGTTTGTTCTTCCATCGCAGCTGTTTCCAGTGTGACTCCTGTGGCTCCACCCTCAGACTGGCTGCCTACACCTACGACCACTGCAATGGTCAGTGTCTCCTGAGGACACCCAGCAGCAACAACAACAATATCAACACAACAACATCAACACAACAATGTTAACACAACAAAAATAACAACATCAACATCAATACAACAACATCAACACAACAACAGCAAAACAACATCAACACAACATCAACAAAAACAATATCAGCACAAAACCAACGCAACAACATCAACACAACATCAACAAAAACAATATCAGCACAAAACCAACGCAACAACATCAACACAATAACATCAACACAATAACATCAAGACAATAACATCAAGACAACAACAAAAATAACACCAACATCAACACAACAATATCAATGCAATGTAGTTTGTGTCCGTGTGTGTGTGTGTGTGTGTGTGTGTGTGTCTTTGTGTTTGTCTGTGTGTGTGTTGACCCTGTGGGGTTTTCATAGACACATTCAGGCCTTTGTGTTATAACTGAACTCTGGGCTCATGATTCTCATGGAGACAAAAGAGTAAGTGTCAGAGAGAGGAGGAGTCTGCTGCCCAGTCTCTCTCTGTCTCCCTCTCTCTCTCTGTCTCTCTCTCCCTCTGTCTCTCTCTGTCTCTCTCTTTCTGTCTCTCTCTCTGTCTCT
>CM076669.1:44184-78410 GCA_038496675.1 Rachycentron canadum | reverse complement strand
CCCCTGCTGTTAAACCGACCTGCCCTTCCCTCCCAGGAACCAGTCTACCACCCATTACTCCCATTAAGCTGCCTGACTCTCCCTGCCTTCCCTCCCACCAGAAACTGCCTTCGTCAGCTCCTGCACACCATTTTAATGCTGTGCATATTCTGTATTGTAACATTTTTTCTTGTCTGTATACAGTATAACATCTATGTATGTATGTATAACATCTATTGCCCGTCGGCCTACATCCTGGGTGAGGGATCCCTCCTCTGTTGCTCACCATGAGGTTTCTCTTTTTTTCCCTGTTAAAATGTTTTTTTTTTTTCAGTTTTTCCTCAGTTGATGTGAGGGTCTAAGGGCAGAGGATGTTGTTATGATGCTATGTAAAGCCCTTTGAGACAAACTGTTTGTTAAAATGGGCGATACAAATAAAATTGCCTTGCCTTGCCCTCCCCCAGGATGTGAAACCACATGCTCTGCCACACCTGTGGAGCCAGACTCCACCTCCAGCTCATCATACATCACATCCTCCATGCCTTCATCTTTTACTCCGCCCCACTGCACCACACCCTCCACCGCTTCCTTCATCACCACACATGACTCCACCCACGATGAGGGCAGACACATGGCTCCGCTCACAAACCACACACCTGCTGTCATCACAGAAGCAGTTGCTCAGAAACAATCCCTCAGACAACCTGCTGCTGGAGGGTGGGGCTTGTGCGATGACATCAGTCCTGAGCTGCCTCCAAATGAGCCCGTGCTCTTGCAGGAGGATAGGTTGGGGTCAGTTATAGAAGAGCAAGAGGTGGAGTCAGCGTGGGTGAAGAGGAGGAGGAGACATAGAGGAGCTCACAGCCTCCCCCCTCTCCGAATCCTCCCTCCTCTGCAGGGTGGGCGTGGGGCTCTTCTGCTCCAGCTAAAGGGACTCAGGGAGACCCCCAAACAGGTTGAAGTGGAAGGAGGTGGAGCCAGACATCTGTGGAAGGCAGTCTTCTCTGGCAACAAGGGGGAGAGGAAGAAGAGAGGTGAGACTTTACCTCCAGAAAGGGAAACAGCCAATCAGAGGAGAGCTACAGGTGATTACATGATAAACACACACATTCAGACAGAGTGAGGTCTCTGTAATGATGTCATAACTGTACTTCCCTTCTCTAGGTCTGAGTCTGACAGAGGAGCCTGATCTGGACTCGAACACGCTGCTGCGGCAGTGTCACAGACACACAACAACAACAACACACACACCCCAGAACAATAACAATGTAAGACACACAACAACAACACTGACAGGTCAGTGTGCTGACTTCAGGGACCAGTCTAACCTCTGAATTAAACCTCTCCTGTGGTGTTTTTAAGATGGAACTGTTCAATCTCACGTCTGAACTTCACAGAGTCACCATGAAGGAGGAGGAAGACCAGGAGGTATTATCTGATTGACCAGGAAACACCTCAGTGTTGTTTTTATTGTGATGCTGTAATGTGTTACTGTGTTTTTATGTCTCTTCCTCTTTGTCTCTTCTTCTGTGTCTCAGTCTGTCTATGTCCCTCATGCTCTGGCATTTAAGCGGTCGTACGGCATTCAGGTATGGAGACGTCACATTTTGAATCTGGTCTGACGTCACTCAGGTTCCTGGAGTCACTGCTGCTGTTGGTGTTGTTACAGAGACACCGTGTGAAGGACAGACCCCCTGTCCAGGACTCGGACGGGCTGTCCTCCTGTCCCACTGAGGTGGTGGGCATCCTTGTCCAGCCCAAAGAGCAGTCCAGTTTGAGCCTGAAGGAGACCATGTTCCAGAGGGGACCAGAGGATGAGGACGAAGACCTGGATGCGAAGATCACCCGACGTGTTCAGAGAGCCGCTCGAAGACAAGCCAAACAGGAAGAGTTGAAGAGGCTCCACAAGGCTCAGGTAAGTCCACCTGAGGACACAGACCCTCAGGGCCAGGTTCAGAGATCTTGTGAGAATGAACTGTGGGTCTTTCAACTGGAGCACAGGTGAGACACCTCTGAAAAGTGTCCTTAGACAGACAGATGTCCTCAGACATGTTTCCTCAGATGTCCTCAGACAGGTGTCCTCAGATAGGTCTCCTCAGGTGACACTGTGACTGTTGCAGATGATCCAGATGCAGCTGCAGCAGTTGGAGGAGAAACAGAAGGAGCTGGAGCAGAAAGGAGTGAAGGTGGAGAGAGCTCTGAGAGGAGAGTCTGGTAATACACACACATATAAACACTACACATATGCACTATTTAGCCATAACATTATGACCAACTACATGATACAGTGCAGGTACCTTTACTAAGTCCTGACCTGGAACTGGACCTGGACTTGGACTCAGCTACACAGCCCCATACACGACAAACTGTGATGCTCTGTGTGTTCTGTCCAGCACGAATTCTTCAGCAGTCTGAGCTCCAGTAACCCTTCTGTTGGATCAGACCACATGGTCCAGCCTTCACTCCCCTCCACCATCAATGAGCCTTGACTCCTGACTCGTCTGTGGTCCAGTGGTTTTCCATTTTTGGACCACTTGGTAGGTTCTGACCACTGTAGACCGGGAACATCCCACCCACTGTCAGGTGCTATGGTAATCAGATATATCCCACCCACTGACAATAACCATGGTAACCAGGTAATCAGTGGTCATAATGTTATGGCTGATCAGTGTAGCTACATATACACACTCACTGACTAAATGATGACCTGGACTCACTCACGTGTGTGTGTGTGTGTGTGTGTATGTGTGTGTGTGTGTGTGTGTCTGTGTCTGTGTGTCTGTGTGTCTGTGTGTCTGTGTGTCTGTGTCAGATTACTGGGGGGACTGTGACACCAGTAAAGACCTGGACCTGGACCTTGGAGGTGTGTTCACTGTATCAACTAACAGTGTCTTATATAAGAGACATATAGTCCTGTGTGTCACTGCTTTGTATTGATATTATATTTAATATAAGTATAATATACATGATGTGAAGCTCTGGATTTTAATATATGATGTTAACCTGTATTTCTCTTCCTCTTCTCTGCTGTTTTGTGATGTGTTTATTTTATTAACTATGACTTTATACTGATCCACCACACAGCACTGGTTCACTGTGATGTCATACAACAGTGATGTTGTACAGTTAGATGCACTCAGTGTCTTACAGTCTCCAGTCCACCCAGTCCAGCAGGGAGAGTGTCCTTCAAGTCACTGCTGATGCTTTAATGAAACAGCTGAGCTCAAATTGTATAAATACAGCAACATGATAATTAGACATTTTAGTTCATCATCGTCATGGTCATGTGACTGAACTCCAGAGCTGAAACAACACACTTATCTACCACTCTCTGCAGGACTGGGTTGACTGGCTGAACTGGGTGACCTGTGTGGTTCTATCTCTGCAGGACTGGGTGGACTGGATAATCCGGCTCTGATGCAGCAGTGGTTCCAGCTGGTTCAGCAGAAAAACTTTCTGGTTCGATATGAATCTGAACTCATGATATTGTGAGTATCTGTCCTTTGACCTCTGACCTGTGGATCAGGGTTTAGGGTTCGGGTTCTCACTTCTGTGTTTTCAGAGCTCGAGAGCTGGAGCTGGAGGACAGACAGAGTCGGCTGCAGCAAGAGCTCAGGGAGAGGATGGCGGTGGATGGTACGACTCATTAACACTTCCTGTTATTAAACTTCCTGTATTTCAACCTTAACCCCCACCACAAATTTTCATACAAACATGAAACAGGATGCTGCAGCTTTAGATGAAGATCAGAACATGTTGAGTTCACTGTTCATCCGATTTAACATTTATAACAAATCAATGATTCTGTTTCTGAACTGAAGGTAAAAAGACCTGAGGGATTTATTTTCACTGTAAAAACATCAAATCACAGTTTAAACTGTTCAAATAAAATCAGTGTGTGTGTGTGTGTGTGTGTGTGTGTGTTGTCCCACAGACCACCTTAAGGAGGACTGGCAGCTGGTGGAGGAGCGTCTGATTCTGGAGGAGATGTTGGATGTGGTGGAACAGAGAGACTCTCTGGTGTCTCTGCTGGAGGAACAGAGACTGCAGGACCAGCAGGAAGACCAGGACCTGAAGGAGGTTGTGATGATCCAGGGACTGGGACTTAGCTGGATCTGAAAATGGTCTGAACTAATCTACAGGTACTCTACTGGACCTGAACCAGTCTGGACACCATGAAAACCAGTTCAGCTTACCAGACCAGACCAATATGAATCACCTTCAGACCAGTCAGTACATGAACAGACCAAAACTCTTCAGTTCTTTCTGCAGAGTCCACCACAGTGTCCCAGTGTCCCAGCCCGGAGACCAGTGTCCCATTCCAGAGACCACGTTGACCCCCGTCAGTCTCCGGATTAAAATTCACTCACACATTCTCATGAAGTGATCAGAGTGACTGTGTATTCAATTAGTTGTATTGTTCTGTATTGATTATTGTGCCAACACCATCACCTGTCTGTCTTATCTCCACCTGCTGTTGGTGATTAACTGTTCAACTGTCACTTGCCGTGAAGCTGAGTCATGTGACTCAGCCTGAGCTGCTGGGATAATAAAGAAAGTCCTTAGTCCTCCACGTTCTTCTACTGTGTCGGTAATCCTTCCTGTGGCGTCATGACGATGATGGTAAAACAGCAGCTGACACAATAAACCAGGCTGTTTATCACAAACTTGTCTCATTGTTGCTTCATTTCACTTGAACTGAATAAAGACAAAACTGATCCCTGCAGACTGAGGTCAAAGGTCAAGAGCCTTCAGCTGAAACTCTCCTGTTCACCTTCATCCAACCTATATCTTTATCAGCTGGTTTTTACAGTTTTACATACAAAAATAAACAAAATCAAATTTTCAGTTTAAACAGAATAAGAAAAATCATTAAAATACAGGAAAGTCAACATTTAACTTTGTCAGAAAGACTTGATTTATGATGAAGAAGACAGATGATAATGAAGACAGAGATGAAGACCTTGGTCTCTTCAGATAGACTTTATTTCAAGTCGTTCCTTGAGGCTTAAGTGAAACATCGTCAGGTTCAGTGAGAGAGAAGCTGCTGACAGGTGAGAGGGGCAAGCGACAAGCTGTGATTGGTTGCTTCCTGACTGGTTTTACAGACTGCTGGTCTGGTTGGAGTCCACCTTCAGGGCTTTGGCAACCAGTCCAGAAGTGACCGGGTGCATTGCTGCTCGATGAGCCAGAAACACTTGCACTGCTTCCTCTCGGTACTTTTCAAAGTTAGAGACCTCTCTGAAAAAAGGAGACAGGTTCAGTCAAAGTGGTTTTATGAGGTAAATATTGTGGAGGGAGGTCGAGTACCTGAACAGAGGTCTGGTAAACTTCATCCTGCCCTGTTCGGTCGCCATTCTCAGTGCCATGGGAACTGCTTCCTCCCACCTGGACCGCACACACAACCTCAGCCACCTGCAGGGAACGGCCAATCAGGAGGAGGCATGATTTAAAGCCAAAGTAAACCCACTGAGGATCTGGTTCAGGACTGACCTGAAGCGGATCTCGGAGTTCATGCAGGCGTTGAGATCATAGACCTCCTGCATCTTCTTCACATGAGTCAGAGGGAGAGGGTCCTGAGGAAACAGACAGGTGAGCTGGACTGTGGTGGTCTGAAGTGGACTTTAAGTTAAATGGACTGTTGTGGGCTGAAGAGGTTTACCTCCTGAAGCAGGAGAGAAAGGAACTCGATCAGCTGGTGGGATGACAGCACCTTCACATCATGGTCTTGGAAGTTGCTCAAATCCTGGTCTTTGGCCTGAAGGGGGACACAGGTTCCACTACAGTTCCAGACAATAACACACAATACATAAGAACAAGTCCACCTCAGTTCCAGGTCTTACCTTGATCCATCTCTGGCTCAGAGCAATGCAGACGTCGGCCAGCGTGGTGTCATACCTGAAACCCACCAATGACACGACATGAGCCAACTGATCAGGGACTCGTGGACCTGATGCAGGTCTAAGAGGATCCACTTACTGAGGCTTGACAGGAGGCATTCCAGGAGTGAACATCCAGGCATTCCAGTCCACCTTGTTCAGGATGTCCACCTCAGAGACAGAACAAGGACCGTTACTACGAGAAAAACCTGAAACTAAGACCTGCAGGTGAACACTGAAGTCTAGAATCCAGAGTTCACATATTCTGGTTCACCTTTGTCCACTACACAAATAATCAAACCCTCAAAAGTTCCTTTAGTCCTCAAACACCTCATGCTCATGTTGGTGCCTGATGAGGACCTGTGGAGCCTGGTGACACCTGATTGGCTGCAGTGATCAGGTGTTCCTCACCTTGTCTTTGAAGTAGGTAAACAGGTAACTCTTCCACTCCTCTGAAGTGACGCTGCTGTAGGCAAACAGCTGGATGTAGGACTTCACAAACCCCATGAAGACCTCTGAGGGGGGGGGCACAGACCAGCAGCTGGATTACACCAGGTATAGACAGGTACACGTGGGTACAGATGGATGTAGATGGGGTAGATGAATGCAGACAGGTACAGGTGGGTGTAGACAGGTATAGATGGGCACAGATAGGTGTAGACAGGTACAGGCGGGAATAGATGGGTGTAAACAGATACAGATGGGAATAGATGGATACAGACAGGTGTAGACAAGTATAGACGGGTGTAGACAGGTCTCACCTGGGCCTCCCATCAATTCCTCCAGGTGATACAGCAGAGCGAAGCCTTTCTCATAGGGAACAGAGGAGAAGGCGTCGTCGGGGTCAACGTCCTGCAGACAGGGTATCAGGTTGGTCAAAGGGTTGTTGGCGCCAAACGTGTTCACCTGGGGAACAACAGGAACAGGTTAGAAGAAGACGCCATGTTGGACAGGTAAGAAAATTAGTCATAGCAGGTTCAGGTTCTGACCGAGTCCTGCAGGTCCTTCCAGCCCCCAATGGCTTTAAACTGTCTGAAGGCTTCACCCTCCAAACACCTGCCGATCATCCTCTCCAGGTACACGGTGTGACCCTCATTCAACCTGACGACACAACCAGAGGCTCCGCTCAGTAACACAACAACAACACCAACAATACAGTGGAACCCTGGACATGGTTGTGTGTCTTCTCAAGGTCTATTTCCACAGAGGATTGTGTGTTATAAAGTTGTGTGTGTATACCAGAAGTGTTCCCAGGTCTTGTTAGTCACCAGGTTCCCGGTCCAGCTGTGGGAGATCTCATGTGCGATCACCTGACAGGAAGAACAACAGGTGACGAACACAGACACATGTGGAGCTGATCGTGTGACCAGACTAAGGTTGTACTCACGTTGGACAGTGATTTATCTCCAGCCTGTAAAGAGACACAGAGTCAGTAAACAGCTGGTCACATGACAGTTCTGCCCAGGTCATGTGACCTGAGCTCCACCAACAGCTGTACGATTGTGATGATGTTGTTGTGTGTCAGTGTGTGCGTGTTTATGTGTACCAGCAGTGTGGGGGTAGCGAAGGTCAGACAGGGGTTCTCCATGCCGCCATATGGGAAAGATGGAGGAAGAACCAGGATGTCGTACTGACCCCACACATATGGTCCAGCCAGGCCCTCGGCCGTCTTTAACATGGTCTCAGTCTGAAAGACACAAAACCTGATGTTGACCAGGTCCTGACGTGTTCTATCTATCTCTGTCTTTGTCTGTGTGTGTTTGTGTCTGTGTGTGTTGTGTGAGTGTCTGTCTGTCTGTCTGTGTGAGTGTGTGTGTCTCACCTCAGAAAACTCAAATGCTGCTTTGTCCACAAACTCTCTCTCAGACCAAACCCTGGACCTCGGGCCAATCTCTCTGTTGACCAATGAGAACACAGATCTTTGCTTTACCTGCTGCAGGTGAAACAATGACATCATAGAAGAGGTGAAAAAGAGAGAGAGAGTACCTGCTCTCCAGAGCCCCGACCACGATGGCGATTAGGTACGATGGCATGGGCACCTGAGGACAACGTCAGACATGGGCTGATTAACAAGGTCTCAGTCCCTTAGGGTGACCTGGTCTGATGTGGTTTGATGTGGTTCACCTAGTCTGATGTGGTTCACCTGGTCTGAGGTGGTTCTAATTATTCCCTTAATGCTGATGCTGCTTTCAATGTCAGTTGGTAAAAAAGAGGCTTCAGGCTGCAGATACTGACCGGCTGTCTGAACCTGTAGATGATGCGATTGTTGTCCTGAGGATCAACTTCCTGTCCGTCTCTTACTGCACTCATCACAGTAACCAGATCTTTAGGTACAGACACCTGAAGAAGAGAGGACATACCTGAGGGACAGGTACAGACACCTGAGGGACAGAGGACTCAGACACACATGGGGGGGGGGGTCACTGAGGGACAGACAGCATTACCTGAGCATAGTAGGTGTGTTTGACAGATGGACTGTCCTGACAGGGGACCATACTCCTGCAGTGATGAGCCTGTAAGACAAAACACAGTGGAACAGAGAGATAAACAAATCAGTTGAGGTCAAACTGTTAATTGGTGACAGAAGAAGAGAGGAAATACCAATCAGAAAGAGGAAGAAGTTAAGAAATGTGTCATCTGTCTTCATCACTTCCACATGAAACACTGACAAAACCACAAACTATCCACAGTTACACAACATCTGCTGTTATTACCACAGCTCCTGTTAGGAAACAGTTGATCAGGTGATCAACCGTTTCCTGACAGGTCTGGTGTATGTGCCAGTGACACTACACTGGTTTCCATGACGATGGAGAACAGGTAGTGAAAGATTACCTGACACTGGCTGAACAGGTACGGCTGTTTCTTCCCAGCAGTCTGTTCAGGAGTGAGCCACTGCAGAGCTGACGCAGACGGAGACGTCTCATAGGTCACCTCTACAATCACATGCTGCCCTCTGATTGGTCCAGAGCACAAACACAACACAGTCATTATGTTATTACTGAAGGAGAAGCAGACTCATACAACATGTTAGCCAGGTGAGGTCACCTGGAGAGGTCAAATGGCAGCGTAATGTCCAGTGGTGTCCCCTTGAAGCTGTGTTTGGGGCCCAGACTGAAGCGTGCCGCCTGCCCATTGGCTGACACGGAGACAACCTTCAGGTCTCTGGTGTCCAAAGTCTGCAGCAGATAAAACAGCAGCTTATTAATGAGGCTTTGACATTAGAGAGAGAGTCAGCAACTGTCAGCTGACACATACCTGCTGATAAACACTCACCTGTCATGCTGTGACATCATAGCTACACAACTGCACTGAATAATCAGACCAATCAAAGATAAAGATCATACGATCACAAGAAGTTCAGTCTGTCTCTTCTCTTCTAAGTCACACCAAACTCTGTTCAAAAAACAAGTCAATTTAAGATGTCCTTACCAAAAAAATCATTAATACTGAAATATTAATTAATACCTGAAATATGAAATACAATAAATACTGTAAATAAATAAGTAAATAAACATCATATTTCAACCCCATATATCGGGTTTAGTCAGGAAGCCGTTAGAATTAAATCTATGTGAAGTTAAATATTAAAATGTGTTTCAAAGAGACTAAAGTTAACATGTGGAATTAATCATCCGACGGACGGACTTTTAAAACTTTATATTCAACATTTACATGTTAACAGATGATTTCTTCAACTTTTGTCAGCACCTAATACACCTGTCACACACTGATCTCAGGTGAACTCACCTGTCACGGTGGATCAGCCTGGAAGTCAAAGTCCAAGACTACACGGCCTTGATGTACAGTCTTATTGAACATCACGCCAAACTCCAAGTTTGAAGTTCCCTTACTCTAAACACATAAACGTGTGAGTGATAGTGTTGGAGTTTAAATTTTAGTTAAAGACCACTTCAGGGACCAGAAACACGGTGGGGGAAAAAACAGACTGTTTTACTTTGAGTGAATGACCATTAGCTTGGAGGCTAACTGCTGCACCGGAGGAAAGGGTCGGGTGACCGGGGTCCGGTAACGTTACCAGAGCAGAGAAGCGGTCCTCCAGAGCCTCCACGGTCAGTTCCACCTTGGCCCTGATGACGTGTCTGTCGAAGTCCACGTGGAGGGTCAGGTTCAGGTGCTTGGTGACGCATCTGGTGAAGGAGGAGAAGGAGCACGGGTCTGAAGACATGATGAAGTGTCCGGTAACGACGGAGACTGGACCGACTGTCAGACGTTCTGCCGGGTTATGTACAGGAACAGGCTCTACTCACGTCCGGTGCCGGCCTTTTCAGAATAAAAAAGGCCACGGGCAATAGGCGCAATGCAATGCATGCTTTTATTTTGAAAAGTATAATTGAACTGAATGATATGTTATTTAATCAATGTTTAAGTGTTTTAATAACTTGATTTGTTTCAGTGTGAAACAGAACAAGT
The DNA here is from genome assembly GCA_038496675.1 of Rachycentron canadum. NCBI lineage: Eukaryota > Metazoa > Chordata > Actinopteri > Carangiformes > Rachycentridae > Rachycentron > Rachycentron canadum. The sequence continues at coordinate 68,118 of CM076669.1, read as the reverse complement.
ACATACAGAAATAAATAAAACAAAACAAATAAAAAACTATTTATTGTATTAGACCTTGACCTGGACGTATTGACCATGAGTCTAATAATTCATCCATGACTGAGGCTCCTCCCCTGACCGACAACACAAAGTCTCCCCCAATAAGAGGACATAATAAATTAATTAGACAAACACCTTTTATAACGTAACTAATTACTGAACACCCTTGAACCCCCTGCCCCTGAACACAACATCGTCTACCTGTGTAACTATGCTAATGAGCCATGTGAATGAACCCCACAGGTGAAGTGGGTGGGGTCACACTTGTTGGACTGATGATGTCAGTCTGTCAACATGAAATGTTTAATGTTTCCTCAGTTTTTCTTCATTTCTACCACATTTGGGATATTTGGACTTTACTGCAGGTGAAGATTTTCAGTCTGCATGTGAAAAACTAATTATTTCATCTCTGAGAACAGGTGTTTAAAAGGTGTGGTGTTAAAATGTATGAACAAGAAAACATTAAAATCAGAAAACATCTTTATAAATCAATAACAAAAATGTCACAACATAAAGTTTTTTAAAATATTTAACTTTTCTACAGAACAAAACATTGTGTTACTGGCTCAATACGAAACACGATGCATTCAAATACCAAATTATAACAGGATGTTTCTCTTTAAATGAGTGAAGCATAAGTGTAAGTGGTGTAAAAACATTTATTTTCTTAATTGTTGGAATAAAAACAACAAAAACCGATGAAGAAAAAAAAACCTTTATTGCATCATTGTCGTCTGTTTCTTCTTCACATCGTTAAGGAATGATGAGGCCTTCAGGTTCGGTTCTGTGGAATGAGTCATCAAAACAGGTAACTGTCACCTGTAGTTAACTCCGCCCCCTGCCCTCCCACCCCAGGTAACGTCACGTGTAGTTAACTCCACCCCCTGTCCCTCCACCACAGGTAATGTTACCTGTGACAAACACAACCCTCTTTACAAAAAACAAAACAGGAAACTTGCTTGTGTTAACCCCACCCCCTACATCAAAAGGTAACTGTCACCTGTCATATACACTGTCCTTGAAACACAGGTAACTATAGCCTGTTGCCCCGCCCCGCCCCACCCCACCCCTCCTGATCCACATTCAGTCACATGATTCAGTTAAAACATGTGGATTAAAAGAAAAAACAGATCTAACAAACATCTGCAGAAAGAACAGAAGAAGAGGATGATGGGAAATAAAGGTGAGCTCAGAGTCCATGACATCACTTCGTCCTACAGACACATTTATAATTTAAAAAAAACAAAAACAGTCCTGTGAAATTCCTCCTCTTCTTCATCAGTTTATACATGGTGACATCAGTCGATGACATCAGACTGCCGGTCTAACGTTTCGACAGCTCGTTGGACAGCCAATCCAGACCCTCATACAGACCTGTACCCTGAGTGGCACAGGTGGCCTGAACGTGCCACTGAGGAGACAAAACATAGGTGGACAGGTAACTTTATTTACCTTTAATTAGACTGAGGTAATATGATCAGACTGAATTAATATGATCAGACTACATTGTCCACACACGTGGACTAGTTTGAACTCAATCTTTATTTAAACAGTTGCAGTAAAAAGCAGTAGAGATCTAGTTCTAATCTACATGTTTTGTCCAGTGTTGTCTTTAGGTATTGATTGATTGATTGGCATTGATTATTGATCCTTACAGTTCTGCTGCGCAGGCTGTGCAGACCCAGTTTGTCGGTGAGTTCACTGACTCCCATGGCGTTGGGAAGATCCTGTTTGTTCGCAAACACCAGAAGAACTGCCTCCTTCAGCTCATCCTCCTGGATCTACAGAGACGGGGAGAGTCATGTGACAATTTCACAGATTGTCTGGGTCATGTCACTTATGACTGAACAATGTTAATATTAATCATTAGATTTCCCCTAATTAAAACTAAACGGATCAGATTTTTTCCAAAAATGAGAGGAACTGATGTGTACATTAGTGCACTTATTTATCCGCAGGAGACATGATGAGTAAACATCACTCCATTTCTGGACAGTTGGTCAACTGATCAATTCACTGAGAAAACCCTGATCAGATTCATCCACTGGAGATTAATAAAGCGTCATTGGTTAATGTTGATCTGTAAAACACTGTCAAACAATATATAAAAACTTGTTACTCATTAACATTAAAGTTAATTTGAATGTTAACATTAATGTTACTCGTTAATGTGAATGTTAAAGGTGAATGTTTCTCACCATTTTGGAGAGCTCCTCGGCTGACTCTGCCACTCTCTCTCTGTCATTACTGTCCACCACGAAGATCAGACCCTGCACAGCAAAGAGAGGTCAGAGGTCACAGCCATCACCTTGATATCATCAGTCTGAGTGTCTCCCCTGAACTAAACCAGACTGGTTCTGGTTCTGTACCTGTGTGTTCTGGAAGTAATGTCTCCACAGAGGTCTGATCTTGTCCTGACCACCAACGTCCCAGACTGTGAAACAGATGTTCTTGTACTCGACTGTCTCCACGTTAAAACCTGCAACACACACACACAGGTCTGATCCCAGGTCTGGTCCAAGTCTGAGGCAAGTTTGGGCCAGGTTCTGGTCCAAGTGTGGTTCAGTTCTGATCTGATCTTATTTGTGTTTAACTGTGTCTGAACTGAACTGTCATATTACATTGTATCATACTGAGTGTAGTATTAAGTTGTGTCGTGAAGTGTGCTGTATTGATCTTTGTAGCTCTGTGTAATTTAGTGTAGTATTGTGCTAAGTTGCGTAGTGTAGTGATCTGTTGTATTGAGTTGTGTAGCTCTGTCTTGTGTGTATGTCTTGTGTGTCTGAGTCTCATAAGGACTAAACCAAATATTTGAGTACTGACAGGATCATTTCACGGTTCCGTTAAACGTCATCACAGACGTTTAAACTGTGTCGATAACCGCGGGAACAGACAGTGATCAGCTGATCGCGGTGTGATCGTTGATAACTTACCAATCGTGGGGATGGTGGTGACGATCTCTCCGAGCTTCAGTTTGTAGAGGATCGTAGTTTTTCCAGCTGCGTCCAAACCCACTGAAACAGACAGACAGCGTTAAAGTGCAGGAACCGACCGGTCCGGTCTGACGGAACCGGTAGGGTCAGTGACCAGATAAAGAGTTAAACTCTGCTGTTAAACCACCCGTTAGCCCTGACCGTTAGCCTCGGGCTGCTAACTATGTTAGCGTCTATTTCTGACATTTCCTGTCAAAGACGGCGGTTCGGTTTGAACAGCCAGGTCTTTGACACCGGGGACGTCATAAAATTGTTCTGTTTACAGGCAGAAACCGGAGCATGAAGCGTGTTCTCAGCTACCCGCCGGTTCTCTAGCCGGTTAGCCTCGGAGCTAGTTAGCCTAACCGCGGCGCTCACCCATCAGGATCCTCATCTGCTTCTTCCCGAAGAACCGGGAGAACAGAGACGAGATCGTCAGGCCCATTTCACTACAATGTCCCAGTTCAGTAGCGGGAGGAGGTCAGCCGGTCAGTCCGGGGGCAGCAGCTGCTCAGAGCCGGGGAACAGACCGTGAACAGGCGGCGATAAACCAAAGTGGGCGCAGCTCCTCCTCGGTGCCACGTCCAGGCCAACGCGGAATAAATGACGTCACTGCTTTGAAAAACTTTATTCACACGCTAAAGCGGTGCTGTGTTCATGGTCTACTAGACAGACTGCACATCCGACAACTCTGTGTGTCACTCCACACAACAGTCGTGTAGGAAGAAAAGCAGCCGAGGCAGACACCGGGTTAAATGACTTCATCTACCGTCCCCAAAAAACGACTGAAAATACAAATGAATTAACTAAAATCTCATTGTTTTCCTATTTTAAATATATGCACTTACTTTTGATGTCCATGTTGGAATTGTCAAGATATACTTATATTATACCTTTGAACTGTTTTCATCTGTAGAAAATAAAATATATATTTTATGTGAGAAGAATTTTGGCCATAAAACATAATATAATATGTATAATATAATATTTTGTTATATATTTTTTTTCATTCGAACATATTCTTCTTATTCCTCCTTAGTGCCTTTTATTAATAATAATAATAATAATAATAATAATCGGTTTGAGAGATGTGTCTCAATATTCCTGATGTTGTGAACGTACCACTGATCCCCCGCACCCTCAGATCTGGTTCAGTCCAACATGGCTGCCGTTAGCTGGAGGTGTATGTTCCGTGTTTTGATATTCAGTTTTACAGTGAAATAGATCATTACAGTTTGAGGCCAGCGCATTCATGATGAGATAACCTTTGACCTCAGCTCGTTAGCACCGACTGAACTCCGATTAATCAGGTAAGAACTGGAGACAAGTCGGTGACGAACATCGTAAACGTTGAAGTTTGTCTCGGTCTGTGAGCTATAACCCGGGTTAACGTATCTCCTCAGGACGTCAGAAATAATGATCAATAATCAAAGTAACGTGAACCGAGGACCTGGTCTGTGTTTATATCCAGACGATTAACGATCAGTGAGATGGTTGTTTTTATAGTTAATCGTTATGTCTAAATTTATATTGACTGTTCAAACAACTGTTCAATTACTTCCTGTTATAAATCAACCAAACAATGGACTGATTGGTCGATGCAGCAGTGGCTACGTCATAACCAGTTTACTTAGTGGGTAAAAGAAACTCTGTCCTTTCGGGGGATTTAGCCCACAGTTTGTCTGGCAGGTGTGTTTAGATGACCCTGTGAGGAAGCCCGTAGACTGTACTGAGGGACAGGCAGCTCCAATATCTGTTGATCCAGACTCAGACCCGTGGCAGTAAAGGAGGTTTTAAAGTCTGGACTGTGATTCCATCAGGATCAGTACTTGTGTTCTGGGTTGTTTACATGATTAATCCAGTTCTATACATGCTGCTGCTTGTGTTAGTCCTCAGAGACCAGCACATAGTCCAAGTCCAGGACCACCTCAGTTTAACCTTGGTCAGTTCCAAAGAGCCGGATCTGGTTCTGATGATGTTTCTGGTCTAATGCGACCCTGGTGGACTAACAGTCTGAGTCATGGAGAAGTTTGGGATGAGTTTCGGGGGTGGTCCCAGCAGGAAGGAACTGCTGGAAACCATCGAATCCCAGAAAAAGAACCTGGTCCAGTACCAGACGCGGTTCAAGGATGTGGTCCGGGCCTACAAAAGTCTTCTGAAGGAGAAGGAGGCTCTAGAGGCCAGTCTGAAGGTCCTGACGGTGGCTCAGGACCTGAACCAGCAGGACCAGGTCAACGCCACTGCCACTGCCACTGCCACCACCACCACCACCACAGGCCTCCCAGAGGACGGCTGCTCACTGCATAGTGAGGACAGTGAGGAGGTGGCATCTGTGGATACGCCCAGTGAGACCACCAGGGGGGACCAGTCTGAGGAAGACCAGGGAGAACTGGGAGGAAAAGTCAGCTCAATGGTATGTTTGACTGAAGTCATCACTCTCTTCTTCATCACTCGCCTCTTCATCAGCCTCCACACGCACACATGCACACACACCCAGTGAGTCTGGAGTAAAGCTCTCAGGTGTTTGATCATGTCAATGATCCACACTGATCAATATTTATGATCAGACTGAACCTCAGCACATCACTGATCATATGATCAGTTTATCATCAGCCGAACTTCATCCTCAGTCTGTCTTTCACCTCTTCTGGTAAGTAATCATCTGGTTGACTTTGATATCTCTGTACCTGAGTCTCATGGTTCTGATGATGTCATGTAATGTCTGGACAGCTGAACTGGTCCAGATCCAGACCATTCTGGGTCAGATAAACACTCATGTCTTTTCCTACAGATGCCAAGAGTGGAGAGGGTGGAGCTTGAGACTAGTGGTGTAGAGAGCTGCAGTGTGGGAGTTGACCCTCAACAACAGACCACACCCCTCCTAAGCATGGAGGCAGAGCGCCGGGTCATCCAACTGAAGAGCCAACTGAGCACGCTCACCAGCGCTCTGGCCACGGTGACACAAGAGAAGTCACGAATGGAGGCAAGTTTCCAGGCTGACAAGCGCCAGCTAAAGCAGGAGGTAGAGGAGCTGCAGGACCGCCTGGTCACCATGACAATGCAGCAGGAAGCAGAGTTGCACGCTCTGCAGCAGCAGTTGGCAGAGAGTCGTGCTCGTGTCATCACGCAGCAGCACGAGCGGGAGCAAGAGCAGGGAGACCACGTACAGCAACTGCGAGAGCTGCAGAGGATCCTGCAGCAGGAACGAGACCTGCGGCAGGATGCCGAGCTACGCCTACAGGACGCCAACACCACCCTCCTGGTGACATCACAGGCTGTGGACCGGGGGGTGGAGTCCGAGGCTCACCTGAAACAGGTGAGGGTGGAGAGAGATGAGCTGAAAAGGAGGCTGCAGGCCACAGAGGAGGACCAGAAAAAAACAGATCCCAGAGTGGACGAGCTGCAGCAAGAGCTGATGCAGCTGAAAAACCACTTCCAGAAGCAGATCTACAACGAGACCAGGAAGGTAAGAGACTGGAACTACCTGAATCCAGTCTGACCCAGTCTGGGTTTATTGATTAAACAGGCTCAGTATCAGTCTCTGTCCAGCAGGTGTCTCCCCAGAACTGAAGTTCACATCAGGTTTTAGTCTCTGCAGGTTTATAGTCTCTGCAGGTCCTGGTTCTCAGTCTGGACTCTGTGTTACAGGCATGTGAGGCGGAGGACCAAGCCCGTGAGCGGGCTCAGGCAGCCGAGGTCCGGGTTGCAGGTCTGGAGCAGCGGGTGTCTGAGCTGTCGGAGCTGCTAGGCTCCTGTGAGAGGGCGAGGCAGCGAGACCAGCAGGTGGCCCAGAGACTCCGGGACCGAATCCTGCAGCTGGACACAGAGAACCGGACGCTGGCTGTTGCTGCCTCATGCAGGTCGACCTCTGACCTTGGCATGGACGAGTCACAACTTGACGTGTGCGCACTGAAGGAGAAGCTGGAGAAGGTAAAGAAGCTGTTGCTGGTGGCAGTTCAGAAGAATCCAGACCAGAATATCCAGGACCTGGCTGAGGCGGAGGTGGGCGGGGACAGGGCCGCGGCTCTGGTCTACCAGCAGGAGCTGCGCCAGCTGAAGGATGAGTTTGAGCGCTACAAGCTGCGAGCCCAGGTGGTGCTGAAGAACAAGAATGTTAAAGATGGCTGCCAGGCCCGAGAGCTGGAGGAGGTCCGGGACCAGCTGTCAGAGCTGAAGGAGAAGTACATCAACCTGCGGATCCAGAGTGACGAGGCTGATGCCTGTCGCCGTCGCGAGCAGGAGGAGCAGCAACAGGCGGCAGCAGTGCTGCAGCAGAGTCACAGACAGGAAGTGGAGCGGGCGGAGGCGCTGCACCGGGAAGAGTTGGTGCGTCTGGAGGCAGAGCTTCACAAACAGAGGGAGAGGACCATGGCCCTGCTAGACGAGAAGGACCAGGAGCTGGAGAGGCTGCGCGCTGCCGTCCTCAGCCGCAGCAATGACCGCAACGAGGTGTCCGATGCGGATGGCGAGCCTGGACCTGAGAAGGAGGCTGATGTCGTCAGCCAGGCCCTGCGCCAGGTAGCGCCCACCGAGCCCACGCTGCTGCTCTATGCCGAACAGCTGGCCAGAAAAGAGGTGGAGGTGGGTGGGCTGCGGCGGCACAAACACCGGCTTGAGGAGGACCTCCACCAGCTGCAGGCCAGGCTCATTGCCAACAGGGAGCGACATGACGAGGAGGTGATGGCGCTACGAGGACAACTTGACAAACTGATCCGAGACCAGAGTCGAGAGGGTGCCAACATGGAGTACCTGAAGAACGTCATCTACAAGTTCCTGACGCTGCAGGATGCCAGCGGAAGGCAGCAGACACTCACCGCAATCCTCACCATCCTGCATTTCAGCCCGCAGGAGAAACAGCATGTCCTGAGGCTGCAGGGGCTGCCATGGTGGACCACCAAGAGATAGACGAGGTCCTGAGACTGCAGCAGTGCTGTAGTGGACCACCAAGGCTGTGGACCAATGAGAGGCAGACTGATGTTACTTATCTGATGTTTCATTGGTTTGTGTCTCTGGACAAACTGTTGTTGAATAGTTAGACCATGATTGTGTGACTGTGGTGAACCAATAGAGTCAGATCAGTCATATTTATATTTTTGATTCTCTTGCTGAAATTAAACTATTTTTTCTGCTTCACAAACATCTGCATCATTAATAAGCTCTGATTCAATCATTAAGTCTAATTCATTCAGTTTTATAGGGAAATTTAAATATTTCTCCTCAAAACATTGACAATTTTTTGTCTGAACAGCTTAACAAACTCTGTCGTTGTGACTTTTTAATGTTGACATATAACGTTAAAAAAATAAAAACTGTGTCCCAACAGCGCATTTCCTGCTGTAGGACGAAGAACTGATGCGGTTGACATCGTCAATCTGGAGAAAAGCTACTTAATCATCCTGAGAGCAACGACAATTTGAGACCAACAATAGGACAAAACACAACAACAAGACTGAACATGAGTCAGGTTTTAATTCTCTGACAAACATGTTTTCAGACATCATCATCATCATGGTTACAGTCACAGAGCTCAGTCAGAGTTTGGGAATTTCGAAGTTAAAAAGAAGACTCAACGACATCACAGAGTTAAAGTCTGTGTGTGTGTGTGTGTGTGTAGTACAGTCTGTAGGTCTTGGGGCAGTGCAGTGGTCATTGTGTGTATAAAGGTGTCCAGTTTGTGTATCACTCCGTCCTTCACCTGCAGCTGCTGTCTGCGAGCTTTAATCTGAAAAACACAAACACATTTCCTGTTTTAACGTAGACACAATCACATGATGTACAGCAGCCTGGGAGGGACAATCTTCATCTTCAACCTGAGATAACTGAGGATGAGGATGAGTGTGAACTGCTTCAGGTAGCATTGAAGATCAGCCACCACATCCTTTCAAAAAAACCTAATAAAACATCTTATTAGGCCTTTATTTTGTTAAAATTATTTCAGTGTGAGAGGATGTTTCAGTGACCCATAAGTCTCTAATCTACTCACCAGTTTCTCTCTGAGCTTCAGAATCAAGTCCACGATCTCCACCTCGGACTTGTCTCTGGTCCAAGTAAGCAGGTCCTGCAGAGACCAGAGAATCAGGGTTAGAGGATCCAGATGTGTGGCCCTGATCCAGATGTGTGATGACCTCGACCTCACTTACGGCGTCACAAACAACCTCTAAATGCAGACTCTCGAGCTTCTGAGTCATCTCTCGGTGCCGCTGACGATACCAGCCATCAAAGTTCGGAGACCTGAAGAACTTTCTGTGGAGCAGTGGAACATGTGTGAGACAAGAACACGGAGATGACTTGCACTCACTGAGTCACTCACCTGTACAGTCCCATCCAATCACCTTTAAGCACCGAGGTGAGCTGGGGTCCGGTGTGATCCAAAGTGGACATGAACTCGTCCAGGCTGAAGGGTCGGATCTGAGGAGGAGTCTGAACAAACACAAATCTCAGTGATGTCATTAATGTCAACACTGATGACCCACTTCCTGTTTACCTTCCAAGGAGTCACAGATCTCTGCAGAGGCATCAGGCTCGCCATGTACCGCTCCTGGCAGACAAAATGCAGGGTTACACCTCCTGTACTGTGATTGGGCAACAGTTGCCCAACTGGCCAATCAGTAACAGTTAGTCAGCAGTTGATACTGGAGGGATCTGATTGGCTGATTCTCACCAGAGGGATGATGAAGCTCTGTGTCAGCTCCAGCAGGTGTCTCCTCAGTATGGCGCTCTGGACCTCAGACGGCCGCTTCCTCTGGACGCCCTGAGGATGGAGACAGCTCAGGTCACTGGGTCATGCCATCAGGTCTAGGTTCTGAGTCATATGATCAGGTCTGGGTTCAGATGTGTCACGTGATCAGGTTGGGGTTCTGATTTCACCTTCAGCAGCCTTTTGATCAGGATCTTGTCTCGGTGCAGAAAGGTCTTGTAGGCTGTGTAGATCCCTGCACACAAACACACAACAGTCACAGACTCAGAGCCCGGCTTCTGGTTCTGGTTCTGACCAGGTGCTGGTCTGTCAGGTTACCTGGTTTGGTGTCCAGAGTCTTCAGTTTGGACGGTTTCTTCACCTTCACCTGTTTAGGTAAATCACCTGGAAGGGATCAGACAGGTCGTTAGAGTCGTTACAGGTCATTAGAATCGTTACAGGTTGCTGGAGTCTTTAAAGGTCCAGGATGTAGAATAATGGTCTTGACTGAACTCAACTTTGTCAAAGTAAAGCTTTGTTGAGTTGTGATCATTTGAACATGCTGATGTTAAACATCTGTAAAGATCCTGTTTGGGTTCTCCTGGTTCTCAGGGCTCTAAGGTGCTGTGGGTTAACAGGGTTCTGGTTCTTAGTGTTTGCAGGAGAACAGTTTCAGACCCATCAGGACTCCTGAAATACCTGATGCTGGTTCATGTAACAGACAGTTAAGTTAAATAAGTTACCTGCCATCCTGACCTCCCCCAGTCTGACAACGTGAGGCCATGACTGAAATGTCTTTATGAAGAACGGGTTGGTAACTCCCAGAACCACGCTCGGCCTGAAAGACAGACAGGTGAGGTCTCAGACAGGTGAGTGCTCAGACAGGGGAGGTCACACAGACAGGTGAGGTCTCAGAGACTTGCAAGGTTAGAGACAGGTGAGTGCTCAGACAGGGGAGGTCACAGTCAGGTGAGGTCACAGATAGGGGAGGTCACACAGACAGGTGAGTGCTCAGACAGGGGAGGTCACACAGACAGGTGAGGTCACAGATAGGGGAGGTCACAGACCGGAGGTCACAGACAGACAGGTGGATTGAGGAGGAGTGATGTGGACTCACGGGGCCTGGGTCCTGGTGGTGTACTCTCTGAATTCACTGTCATGGATGGTGAAATAAGGTCTGAAGTCACAGCAGAACTTCAGAGGACTGATGGAGCTGAGGAGATACACACCGTTACCACAGCAACAGCCGCTCTATGATTGGCTGCCAGGATCTTAAACCTCTGACATCAGAGCACAGTTTTGTTTTTGTGACCATATTTGGAAGCAATTGTCAATGAACAGATTTGCTGATGGAGGAGGAAGGGAAGTTAACAGAGATCACACAACATCTGAAATATTTTCAAAATAAAAGCCTGTTGGTGTGATAATGAGTGATGAAGACAAAAGTCTTTTGCTAACTGACTAAAACACCTGCAAGTCAGTCAGTGATTGACATGTGATCTGACCAGGTGAACGCTGCCTCCTGTTCAGTGTCAGCTGGGATTGGCTGCAGCCAAAGAAACGTGTCACATTCTGATGATGTGTTCATAAAGTGTTTTAGGTGTGTGGAGTAAAAACGTTAAGTCACCTGACGAGAGCCAGCACGGTTTCTGAGGAGACAGTGGGAGATGGCGCCATTACGACCACGGGTTCCCCCAGTAACGTGAGCTCCCAGAGCATCTGCAGGTGGATAAGAACTGACTGGAAACACCTGGTCAGAGGTCAGAGGTCAGGTTAGACTGATCCTAATACCTGTATCTGACAAACATCAACAGAAGAAGAAGAACAAACTCTGACCTGAATAGGTCCAGCTCGTGGATGGTCGGCAGCAGTGTTGGTGCCGGCAGGAGGTTCTAAGGACAGAAAAACATCTTCATCAAACTTTAATCATCTGAAAGTCGAAGGGAATGATGATGATAATGGTAGCTCTGACCTCTGTAGCAGCCTGTTTGACTGGACTTCCTCCTGGTTTGTCTGTTTTTGAAGGAATCCTCACCTGGAAGGTTCAGGTCATAGCAGGAGGCCGGCCACACACACACACACACACACACACACAGTGATTAGACTCACACTGAACCTTGACTTCATGGTTCTTTACAGCAGCTGGAGAAACATCAGGTCTGTTCCTGAACTTAAGACCAGGTCTAGACTGAAATATATATAAATTCAATAATAATAAAAATGTTAATTAATTGTCTAATTGATTGATTGACTGTTTTGTTCTGACTGGTTTGGATTCATTCATATTAAAGCCACATGTCACATAGGTTCTATTTTAAGCGGGAAAAACACATGGCGTAGTCGAAGAGTGTTGGTTTATTTGCTGACATTCCAAAAATAATGACAACTATTTACAGAGAGAAAAAACCAATTACAGAAGAAATCTCTGTGTCATTGTCACATTCCATCAGGAGCTTCTTCACCTTTCTCTGTAACCACACCCAGACCAAAGCAGCCTCTTTTAAAGCTATAGCTCCTCCCACAAGACTCAACATTTATAAAAAAAAAAGTTTTTATATATAAAACACAACTTCCTGCTCAAGAAAGCAGTCACAGGTTCAGAAATCAAAATACATTTTTACAAGATATTTTTCATGACAGTTTTTTCCCCCAAACAGAAATTATCTGCAAAAAAAATTAAATAATTGAAGAGGAAACATAATTATGTGTCCACGTGGCCATGAAGCACCAAGGACACTATTTATCAACAGGAAACATTACGTCCCTGTTTAGCCAAACAAACACAGAGTTGAGACTGTGAGGAGAGGCAACACGCCATGCGCCCTAACAAAGAACATGTGTATGTTAATGTATGAATAAATAACAACAACACTGTTCAGTGTGAACCCGTGTTTGTATGACAGGGAAGAGAAATGATGATGAGTGTAACAACTGCTTAATTAGAACAGGAAGGAGGTGTGTGTGTGTGTATGTGTGTGTTACACGCAGTCAGTGACAGAGCTGCTCCGTCACATTACAAAATTTAATTTATCCCATTAAAGAGTCAAACAACCTGTTTAATGATCTGTCCACAGGTGGCGCTATGACATCACCTAACTCATCCTCCATTATCTCACCTGTAGGACCCCGCCCCTTTCTCACCTATAGGACACACCCCTTTGTCGTATGACCACGCCCCTTTCTTACCTGTAAGACCATGCCCATCACAGGCAGGTTGAGGGTCAGTCCAGGTACAGGTAAGGGCCACTGGTCAATCTCGTTACAAACTGAGGATGAGAATTTGTGAAATTAAGTGAAATTTCAGACCTCTGTTCTGATTGGCTTGTGGTTATGATGTAAGCAAGACAATCACCTGCTTCAAGGCATGGCTCCAGCTTCTCAAAGAACTCAGGTGCAATGATCTGCAGCAGCGAGTGAAAAAGATGGATGTACGGCAACCTGGACACCAACACCAGAGACTGAAACAGACAGTCACATGATCAGAGTTACATGACCCCACAGCTGTCAATCAAGCTGAAAGGATGTGAAGAGAGGGCTGTTTCATAAAGGGGGCTCCTCTGTTCTTCTCTGTCTGTTTTATACTATGACCAGGTGAGTACAGGTGAGCCTCACCTTCTGGAAGTATCCTCTCTTCACAGAGATGTCCTTCACTTGTCTAAAATACACGAAACCAAAGAAATGGGACACTTCCCTCTGAGGATAGGAGGAAACACAGTTAGCGAATGACAGGAAGTCTGTTTATCTCCCAGAATTCATTTCAATCACGGCATCACAGGTGTCATGGAGAAACTGAAGCAGACAGTGACGTGTGTTCAGTGTGTAAACGTCAGACCTCAGCCACAGTTTATGATAAACAATGAATGAACAATAATTATTGACTGAATCTCTGACCTCAGAATGAACTCCAGCCATATGATCCAGTCAAAACTAATCGATCAATCAATTAGATTGAAGACAAACCTATGGATCAGTAACAGCTGTTTCCTGTGCAACCTCACCTGCAGGGTCACGGGAGCATCTCGGTTATAAACGTCTCCGAACCTCGAAGCTCTGCGGCCGACAGACTGACGTAACCTGAAGCTGAACTGAGTGTCTCCGAGGCATCCTGGGAAACAACACACAGGTCATGCGACCTCTGACATGTTCTCTGCAGCACTGCTCAACGGTATCAGATGGGAGCGTTTACCTGAGTACGAGTCAGGGAAGGACAGGTAGCAGATGCTGGTTTTCTGACAAAAAAAATAACAACAGAGTGATCAACAAAGTGAAGTGAGAGATAATCACAGGTCACACTCAGAAGATGTAACAATACCTCCTTCTCAGTGAGTTTCACATCCGGAGGATACACCAGCTGAAAACACCAGAAAAGAAAAAATGACTTTCAAACTCCCCTCAAATTTAGACTTATTTACACCTCACATTAACAATTAGCAGCAGCAGGAATTTATTCCTTCATCAATGTTGCTTCCTCTGAGCAGAAGCCTGAGGATGTCACTGTTCTGAAAAGTGCTTTTTCAAAGCAAAGTTGAATTCTTGGCAGTTTTGGTAATGGAGTTTGGTGCAGGTGTCTGTGGAATGATAACGAGCTGAGTGTTGTAGAGTCACTGCTGACATGATGCTGAGATCAGTACGCACGTAGCTAGAGAAACAACTACAACCAAACCCCGTTGATTATTCATATAATTTTACGACTCTTTGTCTTCCGGGAGGCTGGAAAACGTCCCTTCGTCCCATTTACAAATCTGAAGGATGTAAAGTGAACTTCGGCTTACACATCATCACCGACCCTGTCAATAAAAGGTTCACTTTTATTCCTCTAAACATTTGATTAACAGCAGAGACGTAAGAATCTATGACCTTTAAGATAAACAGCTGTTCCCTGATCTAACAGTTAACTACTTGTATTATTATTTTTTATTAAAATCATTATTTGCAGATTGTATATTTGTGAATCTAAATCAAATGGTTCATCTTTTAAACGGAGTTTGGTCCATCACACACAAAACAGCGTTGTTTAGCGGTGACTGATTCTCGCCCTTATCACTTATTGAACATTTATCTGATCGATCACCCTGATGATAAACGATGCTATCAATGCTAAGCTAACACCGTACCTCTATGGCTTGTCCAAGCTCCAGGTCGAAAGTAACGACACACACACACTCCAACCAGGAGGCGAAGCGGGACCACGGACACCGGCTGTCCCCGCCGTCCGCTGCCTCGTCATATCGGGGAGAACCGGAGTCCTCAAACTGGTTCATCACGACTGGATCAGAGCTGCACAGCCTCCATCCGTCCTCCTCCGGTCCTCCATCAACCGGCACAGATATCGGCGGGGAGGAGAGCAGCGCGGGATACCCCCGGTGGACAGAGGAGACACTGCAACAACACGACACCGAGCTGGGGGTTGGGGGGCACATCTCTGACCGGCTCCGACACCCTTTCACCCCCATGCAACCCGTGACACCGTTTCTGCATCTCAAACCCTTCTGACGTCACCTATCGGTCTGTGAGCTGCTGTTTTAAAGCCTCCAGTTTGTAATATATCTCTCGGCTATCTTGGTCAAGCTCAGGTGAGCTGACCTGTACTCTATCCTGATTGGGTGGCACAGTCTGTCGATCACACCATAGCCACGCCCCCAACTCATCCCCTGCTTTCTGGTCTATTTTCCTCTAAATGGACCATCATTTAAAAAATGAACATGTTGTATTGAAGACTTGAAACTAGAGACTGAGACCATAAACGTTTAGGAAAACGTTTACTGAGCTAATAAATCAAGGCAGAAGTAGGGACATTTTCCCATAGACCTCAATACAATCTGACTTCTTTACTAACCGGTGGTCGCCCCCTGATGGTCATTTGAGAGGATGAAGGTTTAAGGCTCTTCAGACAAGAGTCCAGGTCCTGTGCTGCAGAATCACTCACACTCCAGCTGGATGAAACGTCACAAACTGAGTCTGTGTGTTTGAAGAATCTGTCATCAACAATGCCAGACAGACAGTTGACTGTTATGTTATTTTCCAGTTTGAATGAAGGTGTCTGTGTCAGAGATCAATGTATTTTCAGGTTCCTGAGTGAAAACACAGAAAAGTCTGTCTTTCTGTCAGGTCCAGGTCCAGGTCCAAGGACAAACTCACAACCAGCAAACATCAGAAATCATTTTATTCACACAAACAAACAAACACAAGCTGAGTCCAAAGCTAAAAACTGATCAGAAATCAGTGCATATCACTGATGACCTCTAACCCTCTTCACCATCTTCAGACCACTTGACCTCAGTCTGTCAGACGCTGATTGGCTCCTGCTGATTGTTCTGACGTTTGACCACAAAAACCTTCTGAGCGGAAACTGTAACCGTGTAAACAAAGTCCTCTAGGATGACTGAGAGGAGAAAACACAGGACGACAGGTGAGTCCAGGTGAGAGGGTGATCTTCAGATGAGTGTGTGTGTGTGTATGTATGCATGTGTGTTACCTGACATGCGTTTGAAGGGCGGCTCAGCGGATCCAGGCAGCCTGAAGCGACTCGCTGTTCGAACCATCTCCATCATCACACATGCTGTGCGCTCATCGTTCTCCAGTTCACCTGCTGACTGAACAGGTGGAGACATCCAGGGTCAAAGGTGATACAGTCATGATTTTCTCCAAAATTCTGACTGGGTCCATCTGGACAATGTTTTCATCAGGAAGTCTTCTAATGTTCATGGATCACACACTACACAACAAACTCCAAACATTTTCTCTTCTATTGACACAGCTGAATTCTCCTGTTCAAAAAATTCAAACACCAAACTACATTAAAAAATTAAGCAGTTTAAAATTATTAATTTTTAAAAAAATTTCTGCTGAGTTTACTATTGTCAGTATGAAAGAAACTTGAATGAGGTTTTGTTGCTTACTTTAAGATTCTTAATTAAGATCCACTCCATTTATAAAAATAGTCTCCTGCACTGATTTAATTGATCTAGAACACAACACTGATACCAGGGTATCTACTGGAGCTGGACTGGACCCTCACTGAGTCTCCCTAGACATCAGACACATGAGGAAACAGACATTTTACTGCCACACTTACCATTTTCCTGTACCAGTGAACATGATAAATTGATGTACATTTAAATGGAGTTTGGTTTTAGTCTGTCTGTCATATATAAAAGACTGTGGTTCATCCCAGCATAAAATTCCATAAAAAATTAAAATATTGTATATTAATTCCTGATGGATATTGACCTTATATTTTATTTATTGACATAAACAATCATTGGCATCACAGCATCATTTAAAATAAATAAATAAATAAATATCTTAAATCTCTTGTGGAACCACAAACTTGTATCATTACATTACATGTCTTTATTTTTGTCCAAACTTACGAGCATCACAGAGGTTCAATTGATCTGTGTTAATTAGCCTCCCAGAACATGTGGTTAAAACGTTCTCTTGTCTCTTACTTTCGCGCAGAAATTGAACCAAGAAGTTTCAAAGCCACCGATAAAAGAGCTGCTGTCACTGACTTTGAGATTGTATGGGGTTCAGCGGGAAGTAACAGAAAAGTGAACGGAGTTTGGTTTGGCTCGGCCGACCTCCGGCTATGTGTAAAGATAAAACACTCACAGCCAGAACCCCGTCCTCACTGATGACCAGGTACCCGAGCTGGTCCGGGATCCGCTCCAGACCCGCAGTCAGAGCCGCCGTCGTCTGGAGACACGGACACAAGACAGGTGGAGCTAACAGGCTAACTGCTAATGGGCAAATCAATGTCACAACGAGTTCCCTGACTTTAACAGACGAAGAAAATATGAAAACAGAAAACTAACCATTATTATTATTATTATTATTATTATTATTATTCTTCTTCTTCTTCTTCTTCTTCTTCTTCTTCTTCTTCTTCTTCTTTCACAGATTGAAGCGCAACTGCACTTCCGTCTTATGATTTTTCACATGACCAATGAGGCCTTCAAATGCATTTGGAAATTACGCAATAGGGGAGAAACTTGAACTGATTAATTACCAATATATTTAAGTAGCCTTATCTTCGCACGTTTACAACATATAAAATTGCAGTGCTGAATAGGTATGTTAGCCATATTTAAATTATATTAACTGGATTTGGATTTGAATTAGAGGTTTACAGAATGCGCATGAAGGTAACTTTACTGTTAGCTAGTTTTAATTAGATTTTTAAAAATATTAAACGATATAAAATAATGTTAAAACGATTTTCTAATTAAGTTAAAGGATCCGCGTTTCCATATGTGGTTTGGAGAAAAAAACAACGATTTGAGTTTAGATTTATTTTTTAACGTTTAAATCTCCAAGCAGCAGGGGGCGCGAGTTTCTGCATGATTGTGCCGGAAGTCGCGATCAGCTGACTCTCACATGATCTGTAATATCTCTGAGTGAAAAGCTGAATTATTTTTTCCGTTTCTCCGTTAAATCTCGGTATTTGAACAATCCGCCATGGCCGGCCGTGGGAAACTGATCGCTGTTATTGGGGATGAAGATACGTGCACCGGCTTTTTGCTCGGTGGGATCGGTGAACTCAACAAAAACCGAAAACCGAATTTCTTGGTGGTGGAGAAGGACACGAGTATCACGGAGATCGAGGAGACCTTCAAGTAAGATGACTATTTTTATATTCTGAGGGATGTTGCACCAAAACCAACTCACAAATCATTCAGTTTAAAGTTTCTCTCGTCTGTGAATAAATCCGATTCTCTGACTGAATATATTTCTAAACGTCAGAAGCTAAATGTCAACTCGGTGCATAAATTATTCAGAAAGTGGCAGACATTAATGAAATTATACACCTGAACTAAACGCTGGATGCAGTTACCTAGCATTAAATTGGGTTTTATTTTGATTGAAAATTTGAATGAAGTATGGCTTTGTTTTGGGATCCTTAAACCCTGACTTTACCTCTCGAGTCCATTCGTACTGGTCTTTGGACTAAACTAACCATTAACCTTAAGCCAAACTCCATTCAGTGTTCAGTTTTTTTTTTAACCTTAGAACCTGGATGAAAATAGTTGTTATCATCAGAAGCCAAACCAAATGTTAACTATGCAGCTAAAAACATTTTTTTTTTTTTTCGGAAAGTTTTGGAGAAAAATGTCACAATTTACCAGCATCAACAAAATATTGAATCATAGAAATCTGAATAGTATTGAATAGTATAGAACCAAAAAAATCAACAGTGGTTCATTTTAATTCATTCAGAATCAGTGAAAATGTTGATTAAATTGATAGAATTGTGAATGGAGTTTGACGTGGTGTTAGTTTGTCCATGTTCTCTGCTGATTTGACCAGGTTCTTCTTTCTTTGCAGGAGCTTCTTGGCCCGTAACGACATCGGCATCATTCTGATTAACCAGTTCATCGCTGAGATGATCCGTCATGCCATTGATGCTCATATGCAGTCCATCCCTGCCGTACTGGAGATCCCGTCTAAAGAACATCCGTATGACGCATCCAAGGACTCCATCCTACGCCGGGCAAAGGGCATGTTCTCTGCTGACGACTTCCGATAAACTGTCAAAACACAGGACGTTTCCACAGTGTGATAAATAGAAATGTCCCTGAGCTGTTGTTTACCTGAGTGTGTCAATTTGTGCTCCTTCATTCCTCTTCACATTGTTTCTGTTTTTATTTCTGTCTTTTGGAAACAAATCTGTGCATTTTCCTTTAATTTTCAGTAAAAACAGGAACTAGATATGTTTCAGTTTTCATGTGACTGAGTCACGTGCAGACTTTTTTTCTCTCCTCAGCTGGAAATGTCTCATGGGAACAGTGTGTTTGTGTTGTTGGTCAGTTTGTGTCCGTGTTTGTGGTATTAACTTATTAAATAGACGTTGAAGACAATAAATGATGCTGTGAAGCTTCTGTTTTTAATAATTTTCGCATTTGTGGTGTCTAACGCCAGAGACATGATGATAAATCTGTTCATCGTAATATGTATTATTTATCATTTCTGCATCAGTGTGAAGTTTGTTAAACAACATCAGAGACTGAGTTTTTTTTTTTTATCACAGTCAGAGACACCAAGAAAAGAAAAGAGTTTAAATCTGAGCATCACACCGACTCCAGGTTCAAACCGTTAAAGACCAACTGGAATCTGTCAGCAAGTCCTAAGTCTGACCCTGAGGACAGACGGCTTCAGAGACAGTTACCAGGGCAACCAACTCAGAGTTGAAGTGATCTCAGTCTCTGGATCAGAGTCTCTCAGACCTTCAGGGTCTGGACTGAACCAATTTTCTGGACCAGTTTTGGCCGAGATTAAACCCACAAGTTTATCTGTTAAGGAGGAAGCTCAAGACATCTCCACCAAGTCTGCTCAAAAGCTGAGTCATAGGCCCACCCCCACTGCTGAAGGTTATTGGTCAATGTCTTGAAAACTGAATTAGATGTTAAGTTTTTTATAGTCTGTGTGTTTGAGATAGTTCCTCCTCTGTGTGCTGATGTCATCTGTCTGATTCACACTGAAGCAATGATCAGGAGTCAGGGCTACTTCTGATATGGAGCTGATATCAGCTGATAACGTGCAGCAGTAAATATTTAACCAACACTGAGGGTCTTCATCACTCATCCTGTGGACACACTGAAGGCCACCTAACTGTCAGCTGACAGGAAACACTGAGTAAAATCTGACCTCAGATCTGCTGAGTGTCCAGTATAAAATCTGGGGCGAGCTGCCTCCACTCTGACTGACAGACCTCTCTCTTTCTATCTCTAGCTCTCTGTGCATCACATAATGAAGTCTGTTCAGATGATGATGATGATTATGATGATGGTGTCTGTGTCTGCTGGTCCTCTACCTCCTTCACTCGACCGCTCCAGGTAAGGCGTGTGTGTGTATGTTTGTGTGCTATTGTGTGTACATGTCAGCTGTGATATGTGTGTTACTGTGTGTAGACATGATGATCAGGACAGTGTGATTCTGCACCTGCTGGACAACAATGAGCACAACTTCACCAGGTGAGTCTGAGGGAACTTATACACAACTGACACACAACAAACACAACTAAGATACAACTGATAAAACTGACACACAAATAAGAGTATAGTGTCTTTGTCTAATCATTAGAATAATTAATAATGCTTAATAATAACTTTTATCAGAATTATGATGTCGATAAAATCTATTGTTTTAAACAGTATCATGTTCAACTGTTTCTATTAAAAAATTCTATATCTTAAAAATTCTATATAAAAACTTCATTAAAATGTTGATGTAGTTATGTCAACATGTAAAATATAACTATAGCATTGATACAAAAGAAAAAAGAGAGGTCACAATATTGAATATTAATCTGGTACAGGACACATGAAGTACACGTGAATCTGTGATGAACTTTAATCAACATGTTTATTGTTTATGCGTCTGCATTGTCTTCAGACCAGAGTCTCGTCAGGACGTCAACATCACGCTGGACATCATCACAGGGTCAGTCTACAGACACACACACGAATATGTCTGAGCTGAATTGCACCAAACTCCATTAGAAAGACCTCATGTTTTAGCAGAAAGTCAAAGTCACTGGGGATAACAGTGTCTCTGTCCTCAGGAACGTCACGTCCAACAGCAGTGTGAGCGTTGCAAGACCCCCTTTGTGAGTAACCTGGTCTCATCAGGACTCATCAGGTCTCATCAGGTCTCAGCAGGTCTCATCAGGTTTCAGCAGATCTCACTGGGTCTCAGCAGGTCTCATCAGGTTTCAGCAGGTCTCAGCAGGTCTTATCAGGTCTCACTGGGTCTCAGCAGGTCTCAGCAGGTCTCATCAGGTCTCACTAGGTTTCAGCAAGTCTCAGGTTTCAGCAGGTCTCAGGTCTTAGGTCTCAGGTTTCAGCAGACACCAAGAAAAGAAAAGAGTTTAAATCTGACATCACACCAAGGACAGACAGCTTCAGAGACAGTTAGCAGGGCAACCAACTCAGAGTTGAAGTGATCTCAGTCTCTGGATCAGAGTCTCCCAGACCTCAGGGTTCAGAACTTCAGGCTCTGGAGTGAACCGGGTTTCTGGACCAGTCTCGACCAATCAGCCAAGATTAAACCCACAAGTTTGTCTTGAGGATGCTCAAGACATCTCCACCAAGTCTGCTCAAAGGCTGAGTCGTAGGCCACCCCCACTGCTAAAGGTTATTGGTCAATGTCTTGAAAACTGAATTAGAAGTTTTTTATAGTCTGTGTGTTTGACACAGTTCTTCCTCTGTGTGCTGATGTCATGATGATGTCATCTGCTGATTCACACTGAAGCAATGATCAGGAATCAGGGCTGCTTCTGATATGGAGCTGATATCAGCTGATATCAGCTGATAACGTGCAGCAGTAAATATAAGCAGTTCTTAGGTCTCAGTAGGTCTCAGCAGGTCTCTGATGTTACCTCATATCTGTGTGATGTGGTCTCACACCTCCGTCTCACCTGTGGTCTCCATCTTTACCTGTCTCACTCTCAGCATAACCAGAATTGCTCTGTACGGCTGCTTCCTCTCCACCTGTGCCACCAACAGACTGACTGACTCCTTGCAGGTTGGGGACGAGATGGCTGGCTCCGCCACCAGCAGCGCCTTAGGCTACGGAAAGAAGTGACAGGAAGCAGCTGTTGAATGATTAGAACCTGCACATGATGTGTTCACTGCTCATCACAGCGTTTTGAGCTGCACCATCACACTGCTGCGATCCAATCAATAACTGATCACATTTATTTTAAAGGTACATCTGTCAGTCACAGAAACAGTAAATGACAAACCTCAGCTCAGATCATGTGTTTGGACTAAACCAACTTTCAGCTGAAGAAGCATTTGGTCTTCATCTGTCAAATCAATATTCAAATATCAAATATACCAGAATACCCATGATCCTCGGCTGCTGTTGCAGCAGAGAACAAGATGTCTGCAGGATGTAAATCTGTGTGATGAGCTGTTTGGTAGTGAAATGCATCCTGGGAGTTGTAGTTTTTCATCTTGTGTCTGACCCTTGGGCCGAGAATCAATAAACAGCTTTTACAGATCTGAGTTAATCTATGACAACAACAAACACACAACACAAACACACAACTACACAACCGCACAACCACACAACTGCAAAACTACACAACCACACAACTACACAATTACACAACCGCAAAACTACCAAACCACACAACTACATAATTACACAACTGCAAAACTACACAACCACACAACTAGACAACTACACAACCACACAACTACACAATCAGTCGCACAACTACAAACTACACAACCACTCAATCACCCAACTACACAACCACACAACTGCAAAAATACACAGTTACACAACTGCAAAACTACACAACTACACAATTACACAACCACACAACTACACAATCATACAAATACAAAACCATGCAACTACACAACCACACAAATATATAACCAGTTAGGAACACAAAACAAGTTAACAACACAACACAAAATATGGTTTTACACTGGACACACATTACAACACGAATGACACACGAATCGGGGGGTGGGTGTCCTGAGGACACACAGACTAACAACATCAGCAGGTAAACAACCTGTTCCAGTGAAGTGACCTGCGGACAGTAAACACACCTGAGATGTTCATAGATGTCTGTTAAAGCATGTTTGTTCAGTTTGTGTTGTGTTGATACAGATCAGCTGATGTATGCGTCTGTGGTCCATTAGGAAACAAATGAGATGTGTGAGTGTGTCTCTGTGTGTCTCATTAGCATGTTTTCATGTGTTCAGGATAATTAGAGCTTGTGTTATTTAAATGAATCCATCAGGTTCTTGGAGTAAACGAGGTCTGATAAGAGCAGTGACACATCTGTTTCTGACCAATCACAACCGACTGTGACTGAACTCGTCCCTGTGATGAATTATGTATTATAGATGTCGAGCAGCTACCACTGTCGCTGCTGCCGCCACCACCACAGCAACAACATCAAAGAATTTTCTGCTGCTCCTCTCACAAATGTTAATGAACTCATTAACATTAGGAGCGACAGGTTCATTATGAGGAGAAGGACTGAGACAACAACAACAACAATAAAAAAAACAACTGCTACACAACAACACACACTGAGATACAGCTGCTGAATGTCCATTAACCTTTATCATCAACCTTCATCATCTGTTGTCATTCTGTTGTCAGCTTGTTGTCAGTATGTTGTCAGGCTGTTGTCAGTCTGTTGTCAGTCTATTGTCAGATGTTGTCAATTTGTTGTCAACTTGTTGACAGCCTGTAATCAGTCTGTTGTGATCTTGT
>CM076669.1:15825-43684 GCA_038496675.1 Rachycentron canadum | reverse complement strand
TCTGGTCTCTGGTCTCTGGTCTCTGGTCTCTGGTCTCTGGTCTCTGGTCTGGTCTGGTCTGTTCTCTGGTCTCTGGTTTCTGGTTTCTGGTTTGGTCTGGTCTCTGGTCTCTGGTCTTTGGTTTATGGTCTCTGGTCTCTGGTCTCTGGTCTCTGGTCTCTGGTTTCTGGTTTCTGGTTTCTGGTCTCTGGTCTCTGGTTTGGTCTGGTCTCTGGTCTTTGGTTTATGGTCTCTGGTTTCTGGCTTTTGGTCTGGTCTGGTCTGGTCTGGTCTCTGGTGTCTGTTCTCTGGTCTCTGATTTGGTCTGGTCTCTGGTCTCTGGTCTCTGGTTTATGGTCTCTGGTCTCTGGTTTCTGGCTTTTGGTCTGGTCTTTTCTCTGATCTCTGATCTCTAGTCTCTGGTCTCTGGTCTCTGGTCATTGGTCTGGTCTTTGGTCTTTGTTCTGGTCCAGTGTGGTCTTGTCTGGTCTCTGGTCTCTGGTCTCCAGTCTCCGGTCTTTGGTCTGGTCTGGTCTGGTCTGGTCTGGATTGGTCTGGTCTGGATTGGTCTTGTCTGGTCTCTGGCCATTGGTCTGGACTTTGGTCTTTGTTCTGGTCCGGTGTGGTCTTGTCTGGTCACTGGTCTGGTCTCTGGTCTCTGGTCTCTGGTCTCTGGTCTCTGATCTCCGGTCTCTGGTCTGGTCTGGTTTCTGGCATTTGGTCTGGTCTGGTCTGGTCTGGTCTGGTCTGGTCTGGTCTGGTCTGGTTTGGTCCTGGTCCAGAACTAACAGAGTCTGTCTTTTGTCTGTCTAGTTGACAGCTGTGAACTCAGTGGTTTTCTCTGTCAAGGCCGTTGATGCTGATGGAGACATGATCAGTTACATCATCGACCAATCATCAGTAAGATCACACCTGTCTACATATTTCTGTTTGTGTCAAAAACAGATAAACAGAATCTGATCTGTTTCCTGTTTCCTGCAGCGTGACGCCTGGTTCTTCAGGATTGATCTACCAAACAGTGGAAACATTGTTCTCAACAAACCTCTGGACTACGAGACCAGTACTCACCTAAAACTCATTGTCTGGGCCCAGGTAACCCAACCTAACCCTGTCCTAAAGACCTGGACCTGCAGGTCTGGACCCCGTATCTGGACCTGGACCCAGTCCTGACTATGGAGTAACTGTGTGTTGTGTGTTGATGTCGAGCAGGAATCAAACACTGAGGAGAAGTTCAACACGACGGCCGTTTTAACTGTGAACGTTGAGGACGGAGACGACCAGTATCCTCACTTTCTACCCTGCACACCTGTCTCTCCAGGTGTTCCTGTCTGTGTGAGCCCCACCTACTCCACCAACATCACTCAGCGACACCAGGTAAATTATGGGGCAGAGGGCAGAGTTTCAGACAGAGAACTCGCCTGACGTTCACCTGCTGCTGTGTTTCAGGATGTTGTTCTGGAGTTTTCTCCTGGTCCAATAAGAGCAGAGGATGGAGACAGAGGAATTGACACACCTTTGGTCTACAGCATCCTGTCAGGTCAGAGTTCAGAGGTCAGACACAGTGACAAGGGGACAGGAAGTTCATGTATTTCTAATCTGCATGTTCCGACCAGCAGGTGATGACCAGGGCAGGTTTGTGATCAACAACAGGACAGGGGAGCTGAGGTTAACCCGAGCTGTGGATGAGCGGCGACTGACGCCCAACTTCACCCTCAACATCATGGTAACAACACAATTTCCTGTAAATGTATCAGATCACTGCAAAACCAGCTGCTGATCTGCTCCTCACTCCTCACTGTCCAGGTGTGTCAGGTGGATGACAGGCTGAAGTACAGCGTGGCGTCGGTCGTGGTCAGAGTTCTCTGTGAGAACATCTTCCCTCCAGTTTTCAACAGAACCACCTTTAAAGGTTTCATCATCCAGAGCTCTAGCCCCGCCTCCATTGTCTCTACCTATGGGAACCAGGTTTTACAGGTCCAGGTGTCCGATCGCGACTTCTCTGATGTAAGAACACCTGGAACATGACCTGTAGTATGATCTGTCTGACACCTGGTGAGTCACCACTGCTGTCCAATCACAGGGCCTGAATCCAAACATCCACTACTCCCTCCATCCTCCATCCGGACTGTACCAAGTTACCCAGAGGGGGGTTCTCATCGCCAGAACAGACCAGCTGCATGCCTTTGACAGACACATACTGCAGGTGAGTTTACCTATCACAGTCACATGTTACAGGTGAATTAGTTCAGAGGTGCTGCATTATCTAATATACTGGACACTGGTTTATCCTCTGGTGAATCAGACATAAAGCTGTTTCTCTGTTGAGGGAACATACCTGATCATCCTGGTCCTGATGTCTAATCCAGATATTTGTCCTGCAGGTCGTAGCCAGAGACGAAGAATCAGGTGAGGAAGTTTCAGCCTCAGTGGACATTGAAGTCCTGCAGAGAGGACAAGCAGGTGAGACTGGATCATTATGGAACATCAAAAACCATGTTGATGTTGTCAGTGATGATGTTAGTGATGATGACATGGACATGGAATACATGTGGTGCATTTACTGACCATAACTATCTTTTCTCTGCAGTTACTCATGATGCCTTCACTGACATTAACTGTCTTCTCTCTGCAGTCCCTCGTGGTGCATTCACTGAGCAACAGCTTTTTGGAGATGTGGACAGCAGACTGGCCGGAGGAATAGCAGCAATGATCCTGTTGATATTTCTATCAGCTCTTCTGTTTCTGTTGCTTCGAACAGCGAAGAGACGGCGTTTACAGAGAGACCCTGAAGAGCACACAGCTGTTGCTCTGGAAAAACATCCAAATGTGGTATAAACTCAAACACTGACATTTTAATGTCTTGGTTTCAAAACTCTCATAACCTTGTTGATTGATAACTGATGATCAATAACTGATCTTTCCTTTTTTTAAAAGGTGTAAAGTGAAAATTTTTGACATTTGAAAACATTACTGTGACATTTCTCACCACAATAAATGACTGCATCAAGAAAATGTTTAGCAGACCCATCTCTAATGAAAACGATTATGAGTTGCAGATCAATAATAATATAGAAATATACATTCATTTATTTTGCACTGATACATTTCATAATTCACATTTTCTGTTTCTTTGTTGTTACCTTAATGTTTATAGCTCGATGGTATATTTTAATGAAACTAATCTTTACATTGAGATGATAAATAATAATAATGTTTATATTCAGGTGGTATATAGGAATAATGTTTATTGTGATGATGTAAACTCTGGTCTCTGTGACATTTCATGTTTTGTCTCTGTAGCGTTTACTGTGGTTTCACGTGGTGAGTTTAAAGCTGCTCTTCATTGATGTCATGTGCTCATAGTCAGTGTTGACTTTCTGTCATGTGTCTGTGACATCAGTGCAGTGGAGGTGTTTCCATTCACATCTGTGTTTGTGTGTAACAGAGCACTTTAATAATCTGTTGAATGTTGTTGATAGATTTAAAACAGCTGTGACTGTCTGGAACCGTCTGAGTCACTGACCAAATCACCAATTGACTCAGAGACTGAGACATCAACCAAGACACCGACTGAGACATTGACTGAGACAGCGACTGAGTCACAGACTGAGACACCGATGAGACAGTGGAGCCTTAAAAACAGGTCTGTTTCAAGCTGTAACTGAGGTGTAACCCAACTGAGCCTGCTACAGGTGTGTTCAGGTGATTTCAGGTGTGCTCAGGCAAGTTCAGGTGAGTGTAGGTGTGTTAAGGTGTATGACTTCGCATGAGAAACTCTATCCTCTGTGAACAGGTAAGCTCCAGCAGACCTGTGTTCTCTCTGGACGACTCATCCTTCAACCCCGGACCTTTCACTCCTCAGTGCGAGTCTTCTTCACAGTCAGAGAGTTTCCATGGCAGACAGGGAGTCTACACCAGGAGAGTCTCTCTGCTTCATCCTGCATCCATATCATCCTCCGTTATCATCACTGATCCTGCAGACAAATCCAGACCTGCTCTTCATCCTCCATCATCACTATCAAACACCATGATGTCAGATTGATCTACAGGTCAACCTTAAATGATATCAGTGTGGAGAGTCCAGGTGTTTATGGTGATGACAACATAGTGGGGACATTGGAGTCCACTACACAAAGGAACATCGCTGGAACAAGACAATGGTCTGCAGTCAATCAGAAGGCAGAAACAAACATGTCACAGAAAAATCAATAAAACAAACCTGATGTGTTTAAGTGGTGGAGAAAAAAAGTCTGATTTCTCTGTGATTTTTTTTTTTTTGAAAATACTTTTTATTGAATCATTTAATGGTTAGCTCTAAAGTCACTGGCTGGAAAAACAAATGGATAATTTGATCAGATGTATCGATGGCATCAATGATGAGCTCATGTTTGATCGATCTCTGTATGAACATGAATGTGTAGTCTGATCAGTGTGACAGAGAAAGTAATCAGACATTACAACAAACCCCTTAAATCATCTCTGAGAAAAATAAAATCTTATGTTTCAGAGGGATTTTATTATTGATTATTGGTCGATATTGTTGATTATTCAAGTCTTAGTTTCCGTGAACGGCGGAAGGAGGAAGGGAGGAACCTGAAGTTGACAAACTTCTGCAAAAACTCTTGAGTGTAAAGTCACGTACAGTCACACGTAATCTACCGGAAACACTCTGATAGACCTTCATAATAAAACACGGCTCCACAGCAGTTTTCTTCCGTTGATGTTTGAGGTCATAGCTGAAGACCAGTGACAGAGGCTCTGACGAAACTACCGCACATTTACGTGTCTTGACGTATAAAAACAAATTTGTGTCGTGGAGCTTCCTACTCCGACTTTCAGCCAATCAGAACACAGATTCCAGCTTCCTGTCTTTATTACACCAGAAACAAAAACTGCACACACACACACACTCACACACTTATCATCGCGAGTCGTGTCCTTTTTCAAACTTTTTAAGAAAAACATTTTTCTGGAACTTTTGTTATCGAGTGACTTTTTTTTTTTTTTTTTTTTTTGTAGTAGCGAACTGTCAGACAGGAAATAGTAGTGGTTGTTTCAGACCTGACTCTGGTTTGATCCGGATCGCTGAACTTCATCACGTTTCCCTGTTCTTTTTTGATTCTTTTCACTTTTCGGTTCGAGATACAGTTTGTTAGTTTGTTTGTTCGTTTGTCTGTTTGTGGATGTCATCGTGACGCTGCAAAGGATTAAGGTCTGAACCAGCCATTGTTAGACGAATTACGGACTAGAATTTGGACCAGGTGAGTCCATCATTACAATCACTGCGCGCGCGCGCACAATCTCTGATTAAACACAGATCAAGTTTCTCATGAGTCCTGACCTGATTTGGTTCAGTATCTGAAGTGATCTGTGCTGATCTGAGGCTAAGACTCTGACTCACTGACTTCCCAAAACTTTTAAGGAACAAAACCAGTCTGAACTCGTGACAAAAACTGATACTTCAGGTTGAAAACTTTATTTAAACCTCAGCTTTGTACAAATATCTTCAGCTCATGTGCCTGAACCAGATCAGCTGACTCTCCAGAAGGTCCCAGGACACAGTTACCATGGAAACACATACACAGTCCAATCCAATCAATCCATAATTTTATTCATGAAGCAGTGATGTTTGCCACGAGGTAACTGTTCTCCTGCTCCCAGTGCTCCCAGTCTACTCCCCATCTGCTCCCAGTGCCCTTCCACCATGAGCGTCCAGCCTCGTAGGATCCGTCTGAAGCCCTGGCTCCTGGCTCAGGTGAACAGCGGCAGATATCCTGGTCTCCAGTGGCTCAGTCCGGAGCACAGACTCTTCCAGATCCCCTGGAAACACGCTACACGCCACACGCCACTGTCAGACGAGGAGAACACCATCTTTAAGGTCTGACCCACAGACAGCTGCTTCAACAGCTGCTTTAACAGCTGGTTTAACGTCTGCTTCAGCAGCTGGTTTAACAGCTGGTTAGCTCCTCAGGTTCATTTGACAGTTTGTCAGTAATTAACAAGTTGAACATTGCTGATGATTTCACTTCACCTCTTTTCTTCTTTTACTTTTATTTGTCAGACTCAGTTCAGATGGTATGTTGATAAACCAACAGGTGAAATCAGTCAGAGCTGCTGCTGCTGTTTTTACAGTTTGTCAGACCTCTTTACAGTGAATATGGAAATAAATGCATGTGTACATTAAATGTGTGTAAATTCTGTGTAAACCCTGCTCTGTGTCTTGCAGGCGTGGGCTCTGGAAACAGGGAAATATCAGGAAGGTGTGGATGAACCCGACCCAGCCAAGTGGAAAGCAAACCTGCGCTGTGCTCTGAACAAGAGCCGAGAGTTTCAGCTCAAGTACGACGGCACCAAGGAGACCCCGGTCCAACCGTACAAGATCTACGAGGTCTGTGAGCAGCCGGGGATCCCAGGTGATCTTCACTTTAAAAATTTCACACCTGAACTTCCTGTTCTCTGCCACCCTCCATAGTAAATTTGACTTTTATAGCCCGGAGGCTATAAAAGTATACTTGGCTTCTTCCACCAACCCCTTCTCCATCCGATCATCATCATCACACTTCATAAAGAACCTGATTATTCTGATTAACCCCTGAACACAACACGTTTTCATCTAACTGGTCACCTGACTGACCCCAGTACAGATTCAGTACTTTTAAACCTGCCTAGTGCTTCCTGATGTGACTGTGTTTTCTCTCTATCAGATGGCGTCGATGAGGAAGAGGAGGAGGTGAGAAAAAAAATGTGTAGAAATCTGAAAAACAGCCTCTTCACAATTTATCATCCAACTCATAAAAATTTTTATTCATAAAAATATTTCTTTTAAATTTTATTCTCAGATGCCGAATCTGATGGACCTCACTATCAGTAAGGAAAAATGACTGTATTTTCTCCATGGAAACAAGCTTTATAGTTAATGTCTAAATATCATGTGACGATGCAATGTCTCATCAGACCCCAGGATCAATGACCCCCCCTTCAGCTCCTTCTCGGCTCCTTCAGAAGTGAATCAGTTCAGTTTATCTTCCAGTGGGACGTTTGGACCTCCTCATGTGATCCCAATGCCCCTCCTCACTGACAGAGTCTTGCCCATGACCTCTGACCTCCCCATGATCTCTGACCTCCAGGCTCAAGGTCAGATGGTGGATCAGAGGAATTTTGTCCATCCTGCAGGACTCGCTAACAGGCTGCAGGACCTGAATTCTCTGCCCCCCTCAGCTTCCTCTGCTGCCCCCGTGTCAGACCTAATGGAGGCCAGCAGCATGGGAGGCATTGAGGCCCAGGGGGATCCTCAGACCCACCAACCCTGCAAGTACGATCTGCTCAGCAGCATCCCATGTGAGTGTGACCTCTGACCTCTTTTGTGGTTGTACTAAAGACTTACGCCAGGACTAATATCAGGTCTAATATCTGGATTAACATCAAGACTAACATCAGGTCTAATATCAGGACTAACATCAGGTTAAGAGTCCTTGGTCTATCTTACAGTAGGAACCATATTCTCTCTCTCTGTTGCCATAGTAACAGTCCTCTCTATCTTGTTTTGGTAACTGTGTTCTCTCTCTGTTGCCATAGTTACAGTCCTCTCTCTATTTGGCTGTAGTAACAGATTTGGACCTGAAGTTCCAGTACCGGGGCCGGACCACTGGCTCTCTCACCGTCAGTAACCCTCAAGGCTGCCGACTGTATTACGGACACCTGGAACCGACCCCAGAGCAAGTGGATTTGTTTGGACCTGTCAACCTGCAGCAGGTCCGTTTTCCCGGTACCTCTGAGATCCAGAATCAGAAGCAGCGGTTTTACACTGAGGCCCTGTTGGACGTGATGGATAGAGGTCTAATCCTGGAGATCTGTGAACAGGACATCTACGCTGTCCGCCTCTGTCAATGTAAGGTGTTCTGGTCTGGACCAGGTATGCCCGAGCAGGGTCCACCGAACCCCATGGAGAGGGAGAAGAAGATCAAAGTGTTCAGCCTCAATGACTTCCTACAAGGTGAGGAGTTTACCTGTTCTTCTGACACAAAATGTTTCTTTGAGAGTTTAGTTTCTTAGACTCTTTAAACCAATGTTCTGTCCTCAGGACTGATCCTGTTCCAGAAAGGTGAAGCTCCAAATCCTCCTCCCTTTGAGATCTACTTCTGTTTCGGAGAGGACTGGCCTGACAAGAAACCAAAAGAGAAGAAGCTGATCATAGTCCAGGTCAGCAGGCTGATGATGTGACTGTCACAACCATTAAAAAAATCTGTTCTGAAATGTTGTCACATGGACCAACAACTTCCTGTCAATGCAAACAGTTGGGGCACTAAACCAGATTTGGGGACCATGACATGCTTTGGGAAACTGGACCACAGGTTTTGGACGTTTTGACAAAAGTCCAGCAGTAACATGGCTGTAGTTTTTATTTGAACCTGGTTGTTTTTGTGGTTCCTGTTATACAATTCTAACCTAGCTGCTGTCCTCAGGTGGTTCCTGTGGTGGCTCGAATCCTGACTGAGATGTTCTCTGGAGAACTCAGCTGGTCCACAGACAGCATCCGACTCCAGATCTCAAACCCTGATGTGAAAGACCAGACGGTGGAGCAGTTTAAAGAGCTGCAAAGGCTCCTGCAGAGCCAACACATCCAGGGGCCCTGGACCCCCAGTGTGTCCTGATCCAACACATCCAGGGGCCCTGGACCCCTAACATCTCATGATTAAGACATCTCATTGCTCTGAACTCCCAGAACTTGTAGAGGTTCAGGAGGACCTGAGATTGATGGTGGTTCCACTTCCTGTGTGTTTATTCACACTTCTGACTTGGTCCTTTAACAAATGAATGAATGAAACGTTTATGTTGCTTCATCAGCTGATCTCAGCTCAGTTTGACAGGAAGTGAAACAGCTGTGTCCTGTGTGAACTTAGTTAACCTGTCACATGTTCAATGACATCATTACTTTGTTTTTTTCATGTAAGTTCAGGATTTCAATAAACACCGCTGCAGTATTCCTCAGACTTGTCTGAATTGAAACACACTTCTGGATGTGACTCAAAGACCTGTTTTGTCTCATTTTTTTGGTTCCACAGTAACATGTGAGTCCTCAGTGGACAAAGGCTTTAGTGACTTCCTGACGTTTCCTTCACCATCAGGACAATTACAATGAGTTAATTGACTGAAACTTTGATGTTCATAGAGAGAAGATGATTGGTCTGAATCTGAAAATCAAACAGATGAATGCAGAATCTTCAATAGGTCAAACACTCAGAAATACAAGTCACCAGGATTCAGGTCTCACAGTTAACACTGCCTTAGTATCGGGACACCATGGTTGGGGTCCAGGTCCAAGTATCAGATGACAAAACACCAGAACTGTTAACAAATGGGGTCTCCACAAATACAAAAGTGGAGAGATCACCTCATCGACTGGTGTGGGAGTGAAGATCAAACAGATCTGACTGGATCAGTTCAACGGTGTAAAGTGGACTAGTTGTAGTGGTTCTCAGACCCTTCAATGTTGACTAGTCATGGTTATCAGACCCTGTAAATAGACCAGTCGTGGTTCTCAGACCATCCCAAGTTGTGGTTTCACTGACTTATGGTTCAATAAATTACATTGTGAGCCTAAACAGAGTTTAAGGCAGTAATCGGTCAAAAGCTCCCTCCATACACCTGATCAGTTCAGGTTCTGGGTGTCAGAACCTGTTTTTTGCATTTTTGTTTTGTTTCATTGAGGAAAAAAACAAAACTGCAGAGAATGAGGCAACCTCAAGTTCTCTCTTCAGGAACTTAAGTTCTATTAAGGCAGAAAACTGGCCTGTGATTTTCACATCTGTGAAAATGATGATTGACCCTCAGGTACCTGAACAAACAGCAGACAGGTGGATTTTATGAGGCCATTCAGGTGCAGCTCAGTGAAGCAGCCGCCTCACAGGGTTAATAAACAGAAACACTGATCATCAGTATGTTGTTTCAGCTGTTTTTTTTATTGTTTACAACAAGGCTACATCACCGACGATGTCATGGTGTCAGTCTCTCCGTCTCATTACCCAGAGTTCCCTCTGTCTCACTTTGTGGAAAAACAACTAAAATTCAACCCAAGTTAAAAAGGTCAAAGGTGACGCCAAATCCTCCAGCATTACGCCTCCTCAGGCAGCCGCTCAGCCAAAAGCATCATGGAAAATGTTTGGCTTTTTTTATGGCACGGACAATAAACATCACGACCAAAGTCCCAAAAATAAATCTTCTCTTAAAAACTGTTGACCAGGCACATCCTCTGATCACGGTGAACTGCTCCGGTCCTGACCCCGCCCACCTCACACCTGCTGCAGGTGAGCTCAGGAGAGGACACTGTCCAATCAGTCCTCACTGTGTCAGTCTTTCAGAGCGGTTCGTCCTGTTTCACATTCGAAGTCCCTCCATCATCTTCGTCATCATCGTTGTCGTTCATCTTCATCCCGTCCCTTTGGATCCTCGTCTGCAGTCGCAGCTTTTTGCCGTCACCTCTGAATGTTGGTCAACAAAACATTTAACCTGAAGACAAGAAAACAGTTTTGACTGACGGTGAATTACCTGACGACTCAGTGCTATGGTGCCTGCTTCACACATCAGGTGATAAGTATCAGATCCCATAGACTGTCAGAGATTATTGATGAGTCTGATCAACATCACACACTAACTCACAACAGGGAACAACATCAAGTGTAATATGAAGCTACAGGTGTGAATAGTCACCTGGTGTGTAGTGGTGCGAATAGTCACCTGGTGTGTAGCGGTGCGAATAGTCACCTGGTGTGTAGCGGTGCGAATAGTCACCTGGTGTGTAGCGGTGCGAATAGTCACCTGGTGTGTAGCGGTATGAATAGTCACCTGGTGTGTAGCGGTGCGAATAGTCCACTGGTGAGTAGCGGTGCGAATAGTCCCCTGGTGTGTAGCGGTATGAATAGTCCCCTGGTGTGTAGCGGTGCGAATAGTCCCCTGGTGTGTAGCGGTATGAATAGTCCCCTGGTGTGTAGTGGATCGAATAGTCCCCTGGTGTGTAGTGGTATGAATAGTCACCTGGTGTGGTGTGAACGTTGCAGCTATCGGAACAGTCTGGTGAACTCTCTTATGGCCCAACACACCTGTTTACACTCCTCAGCACTGAAGACACAAAGACATTAATAGAACAGTTAGAAAGCTGGTTGATGAACTGTGAAAGACACCATTACTATGGTGACATGTTTATTTTAATGCAGATGTTGCTGTTTGTTTATTGTTCAGTAGATACAGAAGCTCAATTATTTAAGCTTATTTTACAAGTAAAAACCTGTAAAAACTGAAACATGACCTGTTGAACCAGCAACAGAACCCCACCTCCTGTATTTCAGAGTGCTCATGTAAACTCATGTCTGAACTCGCTTTAAGAACTCCAGTTTCTCTGCGTTCCATCGTTCAGGTCGACGA
This sequence comes from Rachycentron canadum, assembly GCA_038496675.1. Classification (NCBI taxonomy): domain Eukaryota; kingdom Metazoa; phylum Chordata; class Actinopteri; order Carangiformes; family Rachycentridae; genus Rachycentron; species Rachycentron canadum. Next base: position 32,287 of record CM076669.1, on the reverse strand, counting down.
GTCTTGACAAAACCTGTCATTAGACTCCGGCTATGGATATGACCAATCAGCTTACTTGTAAAAACAATCACTGTATCCTGAATACCTCACTGTCTCTCCACGTGCCCCTGAATATCTCACCATCCTGGAGGCTTTTTCTTAATCCAACAGCTCTTACCTGAGTGACCTCATCGTGACTTGTCAGCCAATCAGAGCACTGACTGACTGAAGGTAACATCAGGACAGTTTGTCAGAAGTGATTTCACTGGTAATAATATGACTAATAATATAAACACCTGTCATCACCTGTGTGATGGGTCACCTGTTGGCGTCTCACCTGGTCACCTGTTTGTGGAAGTCAGTCAGCTGTTTGTGCGTGACAGTCACAGCTCCTCCTGACGTCTCCTTCGGTAAACCTTTCAAAGCGGATTCTAACCAGCGGCAGAATGTCTGAAACAACAGTGAGAGGTTAGAGGAGCATCTGGAACCACAGCCATAACCCGAACAACACACCTGACCAGGTGCTGGCATTTACTCACAGGTCTGTCAAACACCATGACCTCCCACAGCACCTCAGCCACATCAGGCAGCGTGTACGGCGGGAGACAGAAACAACACGAGTGCATGAGCTGAGTGACGAGCTGCTGACCATGCTGCTCCATGGCCTGACCAATCAGCTGCTTCCTCACCTCAAAGTCCTCTTCGTGCTGCTGACACACAGGGGGGAGGTGTCTGATGAGGGGGGGAGTGGGGGAGAGAGAGACACTGCAGACGAACGAAGAGAGAGAAAGAGAGAGAGAGAGAGATCTCTTTCCACCGTCAGACTCAGCTGCTGCTGCTTCTTGTGAACTCACGTCATTGGCAACGCCAGTGTGGATCAGGTCTCTGACGAACTTCATGACACTACAGTTGGCGTCCCTGTGGTCCAATGAGGTGGCAGCTATCGCACACTGGATGATGTGAACAATGATGCTGCTGCTGAGTAAAGTGACGGGACTCCTTTGCACAAACCTGAGAGGACAGACAGGAAGAGCTCAGGTGTCAGGAGCGCCTGATTCCACCCTCAGCAGGTAGACAGCGTCCCCTCAGACTCACCTGGTGGCCAATCGGAACAGGTCGTCCACGGTGTCAGGATGATTCCTCAGACCGTTTGGCTGCTCCAGCAGCTGGAAGGTCGGCATGCACAGAGCCTGAGGGAGGAAGAGGTCATCATCGTCATAGTTACACACTCAAAGCAGGTGTCTGCAGGTGTGTTCAATTATTGATTGAACAGGTGGTTATTACCTGTAACATGTCGAGCAGTCCCTGCCTACAGCCCTCCTCCATGCCATACTCATCCACCAGAATGCTGCCCAGGTAGAGGAAGCAGGAGTGTGGATACACCTGATAAACACTCACCATCTGAAGACAACAAATACCCAGTCAGAGCACAGGTCAACGGGTCCTTTAAAGGTCACCCATGTTTATTAAGCTCCAGTTCGTTACCCGATCGATAACAATGTAACATCACTGATTGATGAAATCTCCTACCACAGGCTCACAGGCAAGCTGATCAAACACAATATCATTCTTCTGCACACTAACAAATGCCCTGTTCAACACACTGAAGAGCAACACAACAGGTGATTGCAGGTGTGTCTTACCTGAGTGACAAGTGGCTGCAGCAGGGAGGCAGAGCCTTTCCCGACACACCGCACAGCAAACCTGAGACATCGACAGCATCGCTCCACAATCCTGTTATCAGCCTGATGAGTGTTTAGAGTGTCCGACAGCACTGGCCAGATCTACAGGTGAGTCACATGGTTCACAGGTAAGTCACATGACATGTTATCTACAATTGAGTCACATGGTTTACAGGTGTTGTACAGGTGAGACATTTTAAAGGTTCTTCAGGTAAAGTTGGGGTGAGCTCAGGTGTCATACCTCCTGGATGACCTTCTGACAGGGGTGAGTCTGTCCATTCTCTACAATGGGGTTTGTGTGTCTGAGGGAAAACAGACAAAACTTCAGTGTTTGCTGGTTTGCATAAAGTTTGATATGAGTGATAGATAGCAGGTGACCTCACCTGAAGATAACGGCCAGTCTGTCCAGCCACACGGTGGGATCCGCTGATTTACCGTTTGTCGATTCTTCTGCCAGAAGCTGAAAACACACAAACATCAAATCTGGTCTCAGTCTCTTGTGTTGTTGTGAAGACACAACTAAGCATTTCATCTTCATTTCTAAAGATAAACCACACACCCATCTGGTAGTAACACACACTGACCTTCTTCAGAGCCAGGACTTGAACAGCACACAGGTCACTGAGACACTCTGCGATCTTCTCCAGGGGAAGACGAGCCAGGACCAGAGCCGTACCTGTACAGGTGAACAGGTGAGAACGTACCTGGAACATTGTTCCTTCGTCACCTCCAGCAGGTCAGAAAACCACAGAGCACTGTGACCTGATGATGTCACCACAGATGTAGTGACTTACCTTTGAGCAGCCCAACGGCAGCCTCTGTTGACAGGGCGAATGAGTCAAGGGAGCGAGCGATGTCCAGCAGCCCCTGGAAGTGTTGAGCCATGTGATCTCTGCACACGGAGCAGATGTTGTGAATCGCCTTTGCCGCTGCCGAGGCCAGAGGCTTCTCTCTGAGACCCTTCATTAGGTAGTTCAGCACAGGGTCTGACAGGAAATACACAGGTTTAAAAAAATAAAAGCTAGCCAGAGGTGAAAATTTAAATGCTGTCTTTCTGAGGTTTATCTATACTACAGTCCTGATTATCTGTTCATTTTGTTGTTATATCTTATAGAAAAACAGCTGATTTTTGTCTTTAATAAGATCAGATCAATAATTATCAGATTTTATTTTTCAGACGTAGCTTCCTACCAAGGAACCTCGGGTTTCTGTCCACAACTTCACTCATCTCTCCAACCAGCTCAATGCTTGTGTATCGAACGGCCATGTGGACACTTTCAGGAAGTAGGACAACCTGCTGCAACACCTCTGACAGTGTTGGGTTGTTCTCTCTGGACAGAAAGGGACAAGAGGAGAAATCAGTTCCTCCTGAAGTTTTATCACTGACAGAAACCACTAAATGTGTTCCACAGATTTTCTTCACTTCTTGTTTCTTCCTCAGATACTCACGGATCAACACTTTTTGCAATGGCAGCCATGATGAAGAGGACGGCCTCTGTGACTTCCCAGGGAGGGTTCCCCTCTTTTAATGTGGAATATAACTGAGAACAAAAAATAAAATGAAATAAAAAGGTCTTTGATGTAGAACATTACTGAGAACAAACAGAATGTCTGTAACGTAGAACATAATGAGCACTAGCTTCTGTAGTATAGAACATAAATTGTCTACCGACATATTCACAAGCTGTTTGATCATTTGTGGGTTCTGTTACCTGAGAGAAACACTCCATGGATCCAACTAAGAAAATGACGTCCTTGACAAGGTCGGAGACTCTCATCCTGAACTCTCCAAAATCGTCTGTGTCCTCCGGGATTCCCTCCTGTCAGGAACAAATGTTTTATGTCAGTTTACTTGAACAACCATGGTGAACCACTGGCTTTTTTTTCCCCCATCAGTGGTTCTGTGTAAACCTGATTGAGGTTCTTACATGGTCTGGGTCAAGCTGACAGTGTCGAGCCAAACAGTGCAGAAGTCTCTGAATGTACGGTCTGAAGATGGTGTGAAGCGCTGCATCATTTATTTTATACAGATGTTCTCCAAGACGGTACCAGAAGTTAAAGGAAATCTCCACCACCTGAACAACAAAGACCAGATCAGAGACCAGGTTTAAACGAACAGAGGGGCCCCAGAGTTCCTGCGGCTGGTGTCGTGGTGTCTTTGTACCTCATACTGTGGGTGTCCTGCACAGATCAGCAGGAGCTCCAGGGTCCTCAGGTCTCCCATTCTCTGACCTGGACTCCTGACGGTGGTCTCTAGGAAGGTCTCACAGAGTTCGGTGAAGATCCTGCAGTAGTTCAGCACTCTGACAACAGAAACCACACAAGAAGGTGACTGATAACATAGTAACAGCCCACTGAACAATCACAGCCAGGTTCCTGCATCCTCACTTGTCGAGGTCTTCTCGGGCCACAGCCATGTGATAGGCTGTCTCCAGCGTTAAGACGCCCTGGAAAAGCTGCAGGGCTAACGCCACGTTGGTGTCCACATTTTCAATGGCATAGAGAGCCGAGCAGACGCAGTCTGACGCCGCCTCATGGAGGTTGGTGGAGGTTTCATCCCTCTGCTGTGAGGAAAACACGACAACACACACACCACAGGTCTATTTTCATTGTCTGTCTGCATTGTGGCTGTCAGACTAGTATAAATGAATTCAGAGAGAATCTCACCAGGACTTGGAAGAGGACCATGAGCAGCTGGTTACTGGCCATGAAGTTACTGTCCAGGACTCCCAGGTTGAACCAGCTGCCCAGACAGCGAAACACCTTGATGAGCATCTTTTCGTCGTTACCCGTCTTCTCCACACACGTCGTCTGAAATTCAACACAACACCAACAGCTCCATGTCATCTGTCAGCATGGTTTCACTGGTCTGAAGGAATCAGCTTGATAAATCAAACATCTGATGTGTTTATGAATCCAGCTCAACATTATCTTATTAACCTCAGTTACACTAAGGTGGTGACCAGTTTTTCCATCCATGTTCACATTAAAGGGGCAGAGTTTGCAGTATGTTATCAATCACCAACATGGACAAGTCTATAGGCAGCAGAGCAGCATCATAATATCATAATATATAATACTAGAAAAATACAAAGACATAATGCAACACGGGATCCTGGCTGAGAGCACCAGCAGGTAAAGAATCACCGACTGATCATATCACTGCTCATCATTAGAGCACAAGGACTGAGGGCTGTTATTTCATCTGTGTATTAATGACATTCATCTGTCACGTCTCCATACCACAGGTCATGGAGTTGATGCCAACAGGTAGAGCATTACACACCTTGATCCAGCTACATGTGCAGCATTAGTTACCATGGCGATGTACTCAACCCATCACAGCACAGGCCTCTGGACTCACCTCCATCATTATCCATTCTTTACACCACAAACCAGATACTACAGTCATCTGACTCCAGACTAGAAAACTGAACCATGAAGGCAATCAGCTGTTTAAGAACCGGGCTGGTTAAAAATAACCACACCATTAAAGATTACTGTACGAAACCTGGAGATATTCAAACAACAATGATAATGGCTATCCCACAAAAACTATCGAGTCACAACAGAGTCCAGACTGAAGACCACCACCACAAGAAAGACCACAGAGAGGAAAGAAGAAATGACCAGAGTGATGTCAGCGTTTGTTAATATGTATGAAGCTAATTTATAACAATGAAACAGACCAGCAGAGTGACCACGGTGCTGGAGTAATAAGCCAGATCCTCGATGATCTCACTCCTCCGATTGGCTCCGATCCGTAGAGATCTGCTGTGAACTTCCTCCGGCAGAACAGTGAGGATCTCTACCAGGAAGGGCATAGAGCTGATGTCATTACTATACCTGAGAGGAGGTGGAGACACGGACAGGTGAATCAGAGGATGACTGACACTCAGCCCAGACAAATACACCAGTCTGTAGTATTAATAACACAACAGTTTGTAGCATTAATAACACACCAGTCTGTAGTGTGACACAGGAATCTGCAGAGAGAATAACGATGATACTGTGAATTCTTACTTTTCTATGAGCGTGTGAACGCATCCTTTCCACGAGGCCATCTGCAGGGCGAGGTCTGCGATGGCTAAAGCCAGCTGACAGAAGAGAGACGGGATTAATAATGGTGCAGAGCAGTTCGAGAAGTTTATCAATAACTGCTGGGCTCTAGAACTGATCGGGTACTGATCAGAGTCTGAATCAATCCAATGAAGATAACTGGTCTTCACAGAAGACGTTTTGACAGTTTGTATTGTTTTATAACTGATTTGTTGACACAGCAGATTTAGGGTTAGGGTTGTAACATTAACACAACGGTACATAACATTATTGTAACGTGGCCATGATGTGTATCCAGTGTATCTGGTTCTGTTTGTGTTCCCTTGGCCTGAGGAGAAACCACAGAGATTCACAGGGTTCTTGAAGTTTCTGGTCAGAACCTTGTCGCAGGTGGTTCAGTTCCTGCAGAGTCCAGAGTTGTAACTGACTCTGGTTCTCAGCAGGTGATTGGTGTTACCTGTGTGACAATGATGGGGGAGAGGTCTTTGAGGTTCTGGATGTGGGTCAGCAGCGAGTCTCGCAGTGCATTGTGGGTCTCAGGTGGAAGCTCATAGAAGGAGGTCTGGATCTTCATCTTCATTGTCTGAGCAGCAAAGTAACACGACTCCACGTCCTGCTTGAGCTGCAGTAGCTGGTCTGAGATCTCCCATGCATACATCTGAGGGGCAGGATAGGAAGTGATGTCATTACACCTGAGCAGCTGGCCTGAGATTCTCCCTTTGTGAAGCAGCACTGACTGTTGTTTAGTGTGACATCACTGAGACATTGTGTCACTAAACGACCTTGATTCATATCATTGTGAGACCTGATCAGACTGGAATTCACACCACTGAGTCTCATAGGATCTGTACTTAGACCTGGTAAATTCACAGAGTCAAACATAGAGACTGATATCAGTGATCCTGACTGTAAAGATTCTGGCTCTCTGATCTAAAACCTGGTCTCTGGTGTGAACTGTGGTCTGATATCTGGTCTGCTCAGATCTCTGGTCTCAAACCTGGTCCCTGGTCTGTTCTGGATTCTGGTCTGGTCTGATCTGTGGTCTAAAACCTAATCTCTCATCTAAAACCTAGTCTCTGGTCTGTATGAGTGATGAATCATTGTGTTGGTTTCTCTCAGGTGTGTAGATGAACTTCCTCTTGTGAGCAGGTTCACAAAGTTACCGTGGTAACAGACTCACCTGTGATTCACAGAGCTGAAGCTGTTACAGAGAACTCATGGTGCCTGAGTGCTGACATTACCTGTGCAGGCTCATCACAGTCTGAACTACAGTTAACAAAGAGTCATACCGATGATGTCAACAGTCTACAAGCAAATCAAGATGCTGGAAAATGTCCAGGGATTGTTTCAGCTGTTAGAGTCACATTAGGGCCAGACTCTGCTGGTTCAGAGCTATGGTCCAGATTTCACTCATGAGAAACAGAAACAGGAAGAACGAACCAGAGTGTGAAAACTCTTCTGGTCCACAACCTGGACTCTTGTCCCGGTCTGAGTCTGGGCCACGCCCTGTAATAACCACACTAACATCGGCGCTCATTTTGATAGTAAGACCGACATGATGATGTTTGAACTCTTCCTTAACAAACATAATGTTAGTTTGGTCTGAACACTGCCTCATTTTTCTCGCAGTGTCCGACTGTTTTCACATCCGTGTTGTAACACTTCACTCGTTTAGAAGGGATTTCGGTGCAGGCCTGTCCTGCCAGTTCGCCACCATAAACCAGAACTAGTGGTCACCAGAATAACTAGTTACATGAGGTCAGAGACTCCACTTTGACGTAGCAGCGATATTAGCCATGCTAGCATGCTAACAGAGCTAGCAGAGTGCAGCAGAGCAGGCCTGCAGGAACCCTCTGAGACTAACACGGAACCTCGGTCTGAAACAGCGACATTAATCCTTTACACACGATAACACACTGGGATTCGAACTGCGATGTCAGCGCTCATCTTATTACCCAACATTAGACAGCCAATGAAGCTACCACACAGCTAACAGTTTGTGTTTTCATCCATTCATTTAGCTAGCTTAGCTGTGATGCTAATGAAATCCTGTGGCTCCTCTGAGACTGCGCACTTCAGTTCCCCTGATCTTTTTAAAGCGGGTAAAAAGTTGTAACCCGGTCCAGACAGACAACATTAAAAATTCCCCAGGCGCCTGTGTCCTCCACCCCGCTGCTTCGGTTCCCGGCCTCTCCCATTTTCTCACCGATCTCTGGAGCTCTCCAAGCCACACCGAGGCTCGCTCCTTCCCGGCTGGGTCCGGGTCGTGGTACAGGGCTTGGACCGCCTGATAGACCAGGGCCAGGCTCGGTTTGCCCCCCTCCATAACTCGGGTCAGAAGCAGGGATCTGGCAAGGCAGAAATTTATCCTACACAACGGAGCAGAAAGAGTCTAAACGGTCTGAGCGTCGACCGCCATCTCGCACAGGCTTCCCGCGTCCAACCGCGATTCTGCCCCGACTGGAAACACAGGCTGGAACATCAGTTCCGCTTTAAAAATGGCTGCTGTCACCCCCAGTCCTAAAAGGAGCAAGTGATCTGGATGTAAATCTACTTGGTGTCACCATCTACTTTTATCGTCTGTCTCATTTGTATTTCTCAATGTTTAATTCGCGCTATAAATTGTTCCCTCTTGTATTGTTATTTGTATTAGAAATCTATTTTTCAAGGCAACTCGATGCTGCAGTGGTTGGCACTGTTGCCTCACAGCAACAAGGTTCTGGGTTTGAACCTGGGCCAGAGGCCTTTCTGTGTAGAGTTTGCATGTTCTCCTTGTGCCTGTGTGTGTTCTCTCCAGGTTATTCGGCTTCCTCCCACAGTCCAAAGACATACATGTTCAAGTGTGAGCTAGAATTAATCCTAACTCTATGACATACATTGATGACCTGTCCAAGGTGGATCCCCCTCTCTCCTACCCTACCCAATGTCAGATGGGATTGGCCCTAGTGGATAAATGGTAAAGATGATGGATGGATGGATTTCATTTTCATTCATTTATCAGTTCATAAAAATGGGGGCAATGTACAATATATCTATGCATCAGATACAGCACAGTGCTAATTTCCATATATACTGGAATGCACATATAACAACATAAACAAATTTATGACATTATATTAATGGACTGTTTACAAGGAGGGGCAGCTACAACATTAAAAGATACAAACAAAAACAAAAAAAAAGTTCAAAGCTCAATAAGGGTTATGTTTTTTTTTTAAGAGTTTGTTTTAACTTGAAAACTGACTTTATTAGTATTATAGGCCTGTGACCAGGAAACAATGGCACAATAAGACAGACATAAAAGTATAAAGAACACGCATGTTATAGTTGCACCTTTCATCCATCCATCTATTTTCTTTTTATCCGGGGCTGGTCGCAGTGGCAGCAGGAGTTCCAGAGATCCCTCTCCCCAGGAACGCTTTCCAGTTCCTCCTGAGGGACCCTGAGATGTTTCCAGACAAGATGGGATATATAATCCCTGCTGCACAGCTCTGTCCTCCACCAGCTGTACCTGTATCTAAAAAATAACAAATACACTGTATAGCTTGATTTGATTTGATTATATGTGACTTCCCCTGAAATATACTTGCTATGTTTTCTTAAACTAACATTCGATTCAGTGACGGTGTTCGAGTTGAGCATAAATACTTCAAATGGTCGACAGGGGCTGATCCTGGATCAGGGTTCAGCTGAGAAGTGTTGGGTTTCTTTTAAAACAAAAACACCCAATCATTTATGTTGTTTGGATTTAACATCTACATATGTTTGATTCTTGACATCAGAGGATTAATAAATAATTTCTGTAGACTCTTAAAACAGCAGTGTTGACTGAAATGAAGGAAGATAATTGTTCTTCGCGTTCACGTTGTCTCTGGGTGTCTGTCGTCATAGGGCATCTGTGACTCCCACTTCATGACAGCAGGGGGCAGTAGAGCTGTTCCACATGAGGGCAGTCCAGGCCACGGTCCAGACCACAGGTCAGACCATTGTCCAAACTCAGGGTCCAGACTCAGGGTTGGAAACACAATAAAAAAATCTTCACGTACAGACACAAGTTATTAGATAATTTGTGAGAAAGATATCAACCTATACACTCTGACACCATGACATCCTGTCACCTTGACACTCTGACACCTTGATACTCTGACACCGTGACACCCTGGTGCCTCACCAGCACTTACTCTGCACTTCTTTATTTCATCATTTTGCATTTATTCCACATAAAAGTGGTTATGAGAACCTGGTTCAAGCTCTTACTGCACTGAGCTGTACTGATCATCTCACTCTAACAACTAACCTTCATCCTGGAATGAATATTTTCATTTATGTTTCCTGAAGATGACAGTTACACAGACAACACACTTTTATTGTTTGTTGTTGTTGTTTGTTTGTTGTTTTTGTGTTTTCTTGTGGTTTATTTAACATCAACAGAAAATATGGTGCATGCTGGTCCTTCACATGTCCACCATGGACACTGGACACCTGTAACTCTGAAAGGAAGGAAAATAAAACAAACTGAGAAAAATATCCACATTAAATTATATGCTGAAAACAACAATGATTCCACTAAGTCTGGATGAAGGACTAAAGTCTTTCACAATAAAAATCTTCATAAAAGATACACTCCTCATCTCGTGCATAGAAATAAAGTACTTAGACTTTCACGAATTTTTCATTTGGTGAAGTTTAAGGCTGCAGTGAATCCCATCCACACTGAGGTCGTATCATACCCATGCTTCATCCAGCTCACAGCCTGGTTATGATACAGCCCCAGCTCTGAGGATAACTCATTAATATATCTGATCGATCAGCCTCTTAGGATACATCATCGATTCATCTGCTCGATGAGGCTCTGAAGATACATGATCACGTAAACAAGTTTAACATGTAAACAATGAATTAAATGTGTAAACAATTAGTTAAACATATAAACAGTGAATTACACATGTAAACAATGAATTAAATATGTAAACAGCAAATTACACATGTAAACAATGAGTTAAACATGTAAACAGTGATTGAAATATGGAAAGAATGTGTTAAGAATGAGTCATGTAAACAAGTTTAACATGTAAATAACAACAAACCTGGCTAAACGTACCTGTGTGTCTTCAGACTCGACCCCCAGCTTCCCGGCCCTTGGCCCCTGGCCCTCTGAGGATGAAGTGATGATGAAGGACTAAAGGAGCAGAGCAGGGTTTTTAAAGAAGCAGAGATTTAAATCTTCATCCCGGTCTTCCTCAGATTAAGCCCCAGTCAGACCAGTTTAGTTTGAATTGTGGAGTTTTTCTGTCTCTAATCTGATTGTGTGAAGATGTTTGGAGGATTTAGAGGATTGAGGAGGACGACCTGCTCAAGTAAATCTGAAACATCCGCATTAAACCTGGACTCAAACAAAGAGAAAGGAAAAGGTTCTTATTGGATTTATGTCTGTTGACCACCTGCTGCTGTCACACACTGAGCCTGAGCACCAGACCTTATACTGATCAGCATGAACTGTAGGTTACACTGTGTTATACACAGTGTTATACACACTGTGTTATACACACTGTGTTATACTGATGAACACTGTGATAGGTTACAAGTTATAAATGATTATATTGCAGTTTACACTGTATTAGACTGGTAAATAGTGTTAAATACTACAGTGCATTCTTTATTACTTTGTTTGTCACAGTTTGAGGTGTGAGACATGAAATGAATAAGGATAAATGAATAGGATAGAACAGGATAGATTTGATAAATTCATATGAAACAGTATAAATGTGATAAATTCATATGAAACAGACAGAATAGGTTGTTTGACGTCATCTGATGAGTTGGTTTAATCCATCTGAATCAATCTGAACTATGGTTGCGTCAACATGTTGAGCACAGATGAGATTCTGTGAGTCCTGAGGATCATGAATACAACTTTACATTTGAATAAACATAGGGAAAAATGGATCCATCATTTGTTAAAAAATAAAATATGATTTCATGTTTTCGAGGAAGAAGAAGAAGAAGAAGAAGAAACAAATTTCCAAATACTGAACTTCTTTCAATAAAACAAAATCACAAAAATAAGAACAAATGTTTCCAGCACTCAGACAAAGACGCTTTGCCAAGAGCAGAAACACAGAAATAAACCAATTTCAATTCAGACAGTAATGTGATGAAATGATTGAAATAAACTTGAATTTAAAGTATTAATTTCTATCATCGTTTTGTGTGTTTACATTCATTATTAAAGTTAAATATATAACCCTAACCCTAACAGGCTCCTCTGTGAGTCTCACATATGTAATTAACAAGTTCCGTTATTTTTTAATTCTTTAATGAACTGGTTAATTACATGTTTTCAACAGTTTTATTTAGCTGTTAAAAGCTTAAACTACTTAACGTGTTTTTTTAATGGATTTAGTTGAAACTCTGCTGTGACTGTTAATGATTTAATGTGGGTCGTTAAAGGTTTAACTGTAATATAAAGATTGGATCAATCAGTGATAATTTAACAGCTTCAGTCTGACGACCTTTGTTGTTTTCTGTACAAATGTTGAAATGATTTCAGTCAAGAGCAACCAACTCTTTACAATATAATAATTTCTTTCTATATTAAATCATATTTTCTCCAGGATCCAGGTAACCCTAACCCAAAATTTAATCTCCAATTTTTTTTATTTTAACTTTTTAAAATATCAAAACATTTTTTCATTCAAACAAACAAAATGATAATTATCAAAAGAAACCAAACTCTTGAGACAATTAGGATAATTAACTATTCTCCATTAAAAAAGGTCAAAATAAACTGTTGTTATTATTTTCAAAAACCAGCAATCTCCACGTCTTCATCTTTTTCATGGGTAATTTACCTACAAATAAATCACTGTAATGATGTTTCTTACAGCTTGTGACATTACTTTTGTTCACTTTTGTTTTGAGGAATTGCAGCTGTAATATTTTTATGAATATTAAAGTCACTTTGTTTTTCTCAGCCACTCGTTGACAGTACTGTTTTTACATTTCAGATAAAATGCACATACAGAAAAGGCACATCCCTGAGCTGCCTGTTGTGACAGTGACTGTAATCAACTGTAATCAGATTAACGTGTGAGGCAGAAAATGTCTTCAGACAGAAGGGAAATTTCTTAATCCCAAAAATCTAAACCTTTGGTGTAAGTGGTTTATGAAGATATATAAAGAGGCTGAAGTCTTCAGGAGGGTTGAGAGCTCAGCGTCATTATGGGGAAACACTTCCATTTGTATGAGAACATTTCTAAGGTGAGTCCCTTTGAGGGGCCCCAGTATTATCTGGCCCCTCAATGGGCTTTTCACCTGCAGACCATCTTCATGGGCTTCGTCCTATTCGCTGGAACTCCTTTAAACTTTATTGTTCTTTTCGTGACGCTCAAATACAAGAAACTCCGAGTCCCTCTGAACTACATCCTGGTCAACATCTCCTTTGCTGGATTCATCTTTGTCACTTTCTCTGTCAGCCAGGTGTTTGTCTCCACCATGAAGGGGTACTTTTTCTTGGGTCACACAATGTGTGCTCTGGAGTCGGCCATGGGCTCAATAGCAGGTAAATATACTCACTTGAGTTCTGTTCTGTGACTTTTATCTCAGCAGCAAGAGGAAGAACAGCGTTACAGATGTGATACCAGAGCAGGTGTCCAGTTCAAACAACTTCAGAGGACACACCCAGTGTGACAGGAAATCCCACTGAGGTGGTTCAGACTTGGAGACCATGATGTCACTACCCAAAGATACAGTCAATAAACTTTGCAGGTTAAGATTAATCTGAAGGCTGAATGTGAGGGCGGGTGATGCCTGACACACAAGTATTGATGTCATAATGTAGTAATAATTGAATAGTGATGAGCAGTACTAATGCAGTACTGATGTAATAGTGTAGTACTGATGCATTCCTGATGCAGTACTGATGTAATGGTGTAGTACTGATGCAATAGTGTAGTACTGATGCAGTACTGATGGGTTGACTGCTGCCGTGGTCCAATCTCAGTCTGGACTGTGAATTGGTTTTTTGATCCAGGTGACACTCTGAATTACAGATCAGCATTTTTATATCCTCCTGTCATCCTTGACTTCTGTCATCCTCAGGTCTGGTGACATCCTGGTCTTTGGCTGTCCTCTCTTTTGAGAGATACCTGGTCATCTGTAAACCATTTGGAGCCTTTAAGTTTGGCAGTAATCACGCTCTGGCTGCTGTTGCCTTCACCTGGTTCATGGGGATCAGCTGTGCTATCCCTCCTTTCTTTGGTTGGAGCAGGTAACTGGGGTTGGGGGTCATCACATTCTGACATGTTTAAGGTGGATCACCTGAACTTGATTTTTTGGTTTTCAGGTACATCCCTGAGGGTCTGGGCTGCTCCTGTGGACCTGACTGGTATACTCACAACGAAGAGTTCAACTGCAGCAGCTACACAAACTTTCTGATGGTGACCTGTTTCATCGCTCCACTCTCCATCATCATCTTCTCCTACTCCCAGCTGTTGGGAGCCCTGAGAGCTGTGAGTGTCCAACCAATTGTTCAATCAACCAATCGATCAATCAACCAACCAACCAATAGGAACTTGTCCTCATTGGAGCCTTGTGGGAAAGATACAAAAAGTATTATTTCTCAAAATGAGGCTGAGATTTAGTGTAGAGTTGCTGAGTAGTGATGCATTTCCTGTGCAGGTTGCAGCCCAGCAGACAGAGTCAGTCTCCACTCAGAAGGCAGAGAAGGAAGTGTCAAGGATGATCATTGTCATGGTCGGATCCTTCATCACCTGCTACGGCCCGTACGCCCTCGCCGCTCTTTACTTTGCATACTCTTCAGACCAAGACAAAGATTATCGACTGGTCACTATCCCAGCTTTCTTCTCCAAGAGCTCATGTGTCTACAACCCGCTCATCTATGCCTTCATGAACAAACAGGTGAGCAAACACAAGCAGTCCTCAGGTGAGACAGACAGGAGAACAGGTAACAGACAGGTGAGGTGACACCAGCAGGTGGAGCAGAGAGTTGATTGTTCGTCGCCCGACCTGTGACTGACTAAACTGCCCCACCTTAAACAGCTCACAGCAATTAGAGAGAAACATCATCATCATCATCACCATCGTCACTATCCTGTGTGACCCAAAGCAGCATCAGTGGATCAGACTGAGATAAAACACATCATGATGAACAGAAACTGACAGAAAGTGTCTGATGTTTGTTTCCTCTTGATTCCACCTTTAACTCACTGTCGTCTTTCTGTCTCCTCAGTTTAACGCCTGCATCATGGAAACAGTCTTTGGAAAGAAAATGGACGAATCATCTGAAGTTTCTTCAAAGACGGAAACATCTTCAGTTTCTACAGTGTCTTAATATTTGAAACAAAAACCCTTTTACGGGCTGGAGGAAAATATTCTTTATAAATATTTTGATTTATAACAAAATCTGTCAATACAGGAACTGATCCAGCTGCTGATCTTTATTTTACTGTAGGTTTTCGTATAGACAAAAGGCAACAACACAAAATCTAATAAAAAATATTCTAAAAATGTTTTTGTCCTCAGTTACTTTTGGTTTCATAGCAGCTCAAACACAAACCACACAAAGAGACAGGCACCAGAGTGAGTAGAGAAAAAACTGAACATGAACTGAAACTTTACTAAATAAATTATTCCACAGAAATGCGAGGACCAGCTTTGTCTCTAGAACTCGTCGTGTCGTAGTAATGCCTCGCCAAAGTCCGTCACCTGACTTCCAACAAACATCTCATATTTGTCCAGAATTTCTTTCTTGGTCAATTTTCCATCCTGAAAAAAGACACAAAACAGGAAGTTAAACAATCACAGATAGACAGGTGTATGTGAGGCAGTGACATGACAGGGAGAAAAACAGGTGAATGAACAGTGGACCTTGTTGGCATCTGACTCGTGCAGCAGGTGTTTGGCTTCAGCTTCAGCGTGGTCGTAATCAGACGGGAGAATCCAGTCCAGCGTTTCCTCTTTGTCCATCTTCCCATCATGGTTTTTGTCTCTGAACTCTGTGAACTGTTGACGCTCTGTCTCCACCCACTCTGGTTCTTCATCAGCATCATCCTCAGCAGTGAACATGTCACCTGGAGAAAGAATCAGATCCGGTGATCAGCTGACCATGTGATAACTTGACTATGTGATCAACAAGACCTTGCTGGCTTTGATTGGTGGATGTAGGGTGCTGGACTTCTTACCGATGTACTCCTTCAGGTCGATGAAACCATCTCCGTTCTTGTCGATATCTTCCATCGTTTCCTGTGACAGTGAGCACGCTGCTTTAACACACACACAAGTACATTCTAAGTGTAAAAATACTGTACATCCTATCAGCTCAGTGACAGCACTCTCACCTGGACCACGATGTTCTTCATGTGTTCGTGATCCTCAGGATGAAGAAAAGCTGTGAACTCATCTTTGTCTGTGATCAAATCTCCATTTGTGTCTGCGGCTCTGAAACGTCTCTCGTCCCTCAGCATCATATGAGTGTAGTTATAGTCTGTGTCTGTCTGAGGGTCATCTGTCAGAGGTAATTAATCAATCAGCTAATCAGGGGATCAACCAGAGAGCTGATCAGTGTCTCTGCTGTTTGACATGAAAAGGATAAAGTAAAAACTTATTGACTGAGTGTTTCACTTATTAAACACACTGTGTCAGGATTAGTGACCTTTGTGTCTGTTGGCATGGCTCTCCTCGCTCACTCCCTCCCACTGACCTTATTTGCTACCTGTCTGCTC
>CM076668.1:20085479-20109627 GCA_038496675.1 Rachycentron canadum | reverse complement strand
GATGTAGGGTGTGACGTATGATGTGGGGTGATGTAGGGTGTGATGTATGTTGTGGGGTGATGTAGGGTGTGACTTATGATGTGGGGGGATGTAGGGTGTGATGTATGATGTGGGGTGTGACTTATGATGTGGGGTGATGTAGGGTGTGATGTATGATGTGGGGGGATGTAGGGTGTGTTGTATGATGTGGGGTGATATAGGGTGTGATGTATGATGTGGGGTGATGTAGGGTGTGATGTATGATGTGGGGTGATGTAGGGTGTGGCATGTTGTATGATGTGGGGTGATGTAGGGTGATGTAGGGTGTGTTGTGTGATGCGGGGTGATGTAGGGTGTGTTGTAGGGTGATGTAGGGTAAGATGTGTGGGCTATGAAGCCACAGCCTTGACTTGACCTTTGTATGAGAGGAAGGTGGATGTGAAGTTCACTGAGTCCCTGTTTCATAACTCATCAGTTGTAACTTGTGTTGGTGATGAATCTCTGATGCTAACGAGTGTTGATGCTCTGTGTGTTGACAGTGGACCCACTGTGCTCTGGGTCTGCTGGAGCCTCTTGCTGGTCAGATGACCCGCTGCAGCTCTTCATGGTGTAGATGATCCCACTGGCTGTCTTTCTGGTCTCTGAGGAGAAACACTGCAGGTTAGACCACCTGTGACCAGATTAGTCCTCACAAAGGTCTCTACATCGAATGTGTCCATATTCAGTCATTGGACCTTCCTCTGTCTGTCCAATGAGAACATACCACCTCCACGACTACAGTGAGAATCTTACTCACCTGCGTGGAGCAGAACTGATCGACAGGTGGAGGACACAGCTTCTTTAGCGTCTCCATCTGACAACCCGAACAACAAACCACTGAGGCGGCACATCAGGAAAACACAGTACTATAGTACTACACAGTACAACATGAGGTTCCATATATAAAGCCCACTGAAGACTGAAGCAGGATACAGGTTGGTGACATCATAGGGGCCTCTGAGCTCCAGAGCCTAAAACAGACAGATTTAATATTGATCAATACCGATTAATACTGATGGACCAGTCGCTGGTGTATCGATCACTGACCTTCTCAGCTGCACTGGACAGGATGACACTCTACGAGAGGAACAGAATTACATTGTTTACATTGTGATATTGTGAGTGATGACATCACAGTGATGTCATAGCTACAGGAGCCTGCTGAGACACCGAGGACGTACCTTCCCCTTACAGCTCTCCATCAGACTGACAGCATTGGCGATGGTGTAGCGTCTCATGGTGGAGTCTCTGATGGCTGCAGCGTACGACACCTCAAATACCACACCCCTGTCTGCAGCCTGGACCAACAGAGAGACAGTTCATCATCATCATCATCATCATCATCACTTCCCCTGAAGAAAGTACTGAGGATTCTCACCCCGTTCACTGGCGCTCTCTTGAAGAAAAAAGGAAGTTTCTCTGTGACTGAGATACAGATGATGTCCACATCATACAACATACAAGCTGCCTACACACACACACACACACACACACACACACACACACACACACACACACGCAGGTCATTATCACTGTGAACAGTATTTAATATAACAATGCATCATATTTTAACTGCTATGATGAATGTTAAATCTTTATGTGTCCAAGAACCAGTGAACAGTGTCTGACACATGTTCGACAGATGTTAAACAGCGTCTCAGTGAATCTCACATGGAAGAGTTTCTCTGTGTTTGGCTGCACAGCCAGCAGGTCGAAACTACGGTACTCTGCAGCGTTGGGCCTCTGGACACACGGGGACACACGGACACACACACACAGGTGAATCAGCAGCAGGTTCGACTTTGAGGCAGAATCAGTGAAAAATCAAACCAGAGCTCACAAAGTGACTGGAGTCTGACATCACCACCGTCAGTCTGTTCAGCACTCTGATTGGTCGAGAGCGGCCCTGACAGAGACACACACACACAGTTGTGAACACACTGAGATAACATGTTCGTCATCATCAGTTTCATCCTCTATGTACCTGTACGATGGGCAGCTGATCGATCAGTTCATTGATCGGAGTGGGGGTGGGGATTTCCTGCAAATAGGAAGTAAACACAGAATTACACTATAAAAGTTGTGCGACAGAGACAGAGTTTGAATTCACATCCACAAACTTTTACTTTCATCTCATACTTCCTGTTGTCAAACATTTCAGATTATTGATTATCTGATGATCGATGCATCTTTAGTGACATCACAGCTGACAGAGGCTTCAGACAAATTCAGTAGAAACCTGCATGTCTCCTGAACGCTGCAGGTGTGAACACTCACCTGTTTCTTTTTGGCCGTGGGTTCAAACACGTAGTTGATGGCAACTGTGGAGAAACCGACTGCAGGAAAAAAGATAAAACATACAACCATAGTGATCATCAGAAACTGAATGATCACTGCTTTCAATCATTTCATGATGATTATTGATCAGTTGCTACTATGCTTACTCAACCTATAACCTACAACTGTGGTTGTGCAGAGAAATCCCAGAAAAGCTAAGCTTTATTCATGAAAACGCTGTTTGTTTGATTGTGTTGCTAAATTTGTCACTGGCACTTATTTGTTTGAGTGACGAGTTCAATTAAGTTCTGGAGATTTTTTACACAGACCCATAAATAGCTAAATTGTAAATTAATAAATGAGCTGTATGTTAATTATCAGTGGTTTTATTGACTGTGTTCGAGACAGTCTGTAAAGTTTAAAATGGCGTATTTTTTTAAGAGTCTGGTAGAGAAGTTCTTTGAGGTCTGCATCCACTTATGAAATACACTGACAATAACTAGGTGTTCAGCTGCTGAACATTGCCTGCACACTAAACAGGCTAAAATCATATTCCCACCATTGCTATATCAGAAACAACAGAACCCTAAATATGCAGAATTTTGAACGGAGTCTGGTAACATGGTGAACCGTTCATTTTGACACTGACCCTAAAAAATGTTTGTCGTTTAACCAAAAAGCAGGTAAACTTTATAAGTAGTTTGTTTGTTTTTTTAAACGAAGTCTGGTGTGAGGTTTGTTACCGGGTCCCGGAGCTCCTGCACATTAATCACTTATAAAATAATGTTGTCAACCAGGTGTCTAATCGGCTGTTCAAAGAATGAACTGGACAGAAACACTGCTGGTTAGCAGCCTGAATACCGCACTGATGCTAGCTGAGTTAGCGGCCCATTCAGCAGCAGAACTTCTGCCGATAAACGGGTGTTTTTAAAGTGAAACCTGGACCGAGGAGACTCACGGTGAGCCGCCGTCTCTATCAGGCTCTGCAGTCCGCTCCTATCCGCCGTGTACCTCACGTTTAAGTCCATGAATACAGACATGTTGGCACTGTTCGCAGCTCTCCGCCACATGTACAGCCGAACAGCCTGCTGGGAAATGTAGTTTTTCCATGTAACCAGCTCTCCTCCCGGATTGTGAAAGACATCTTTACCTTTTTATTGTAAACGTCCCGCTTCCTCATAGAGGAGCCGAAGAATTACTATTAATTATTAGGAATAATTATATTAACTATCAGTTTAAATGTTGTTTCTTCTTCACTGTTGAACCTGTGTTGATTTCTTCACCTGCTGTTGTGTTTTCTTTGTGTTGATGTACCTTCGTGTGAAGGTCGTGTAAAGGTCGTGTAAAACGACTTCAACATTTTGTTGAATCGGAATATATGTTAACTCCATCATCAGATAAAGAAAAACAACACGATGTCGCGATAAAATGACGTCAGGACGGCGTTTACGTCTAATGAAAACGGCACAAGGGACTGAGGCTGAGTGACTGGTCTCAGACCAAGACCACAGACCGTCTCTAAACCTGGACTCTGGTCTAAAGAGCCTTAAACATTCATCCTATCTAATGACCATCAGGGGCCAAGTCTACTGGTCAGATTGTATTGAAGTCTATGGGAAAATGTCCCTACTTCTCCTTGATTTATTAGCTCAGTAAACGTTTTCCTAATGAGTTTATGGTCTCAGTCTCTAGTTTCAAGTCTTCAATACAACATGATGTTCATTTTTTAAATGATGGTCCATTTAGAGGGAAATAGACCAGGAAGCAGGGGATGGATTAGGGGGCGTGGCTACTGTGTGATTGACAGACTGTTCCACCCAATCAGGATAGAGGACAGAGCAGGTCAGCTCCACCCCTCACTCCTCCTTGGCTCCACCTTCTCCTCCAAATATGGTTTCTTCTGGTTTCAAAAGACCAAGATGGCAGACGGACAAATTACAAACTGGAGGCTTGAAAACAGCAGCTCACAGACTGATGGGAGGGGAGGTAATACTTGGTTTAGACCCAGTGACCACACTGACTCAGATTTAAAGTCTTCAAAGAATCATAGAGTTTAATTGAGATCTGGTCAGTTCCTGTGAAATCAGAGGTAGATGTAGTTTTACTGTCATGTGCAGCAGGTTGATGCAGTCAGTTCACAGGCAGAATTACAGATGCAACAGAAGAGACCGGACCTCAAACTTGGTCTCAGCTCACAGAGACAAACTTTAGACGCTGACTCATGGAGGTGAGCCATGCTCAGTGTTGTGGAACTACAGTTCCCATAATGCTTTGGGGATGTGACATCTATGGAACTTAGTGATTTTGATGACAGCTGGTTTAGGGTCTAGTTGTAGATGAGGATCAGTTCTGGTCTCAGGACTTAGTCTGAAGGTCTTAGTCTGGATCATGCCTGATCTCAGCTCCTGTGGTTTAGACGTTAGTCTCCATCCTCGTTGCCTCGCTGCTGGACTGCCCACTCTGTGATGAGCCGGTTGGCAATGGCATGTTTCGGGGGGAGCCAGAGGGTGGGTGGGTTGTCTTTCCTGGGTGGAGTCTTCACCTGCAGGGCAGAGTTAATCTCCCCCAGACTGAACCAGCAGGCATCCTCCAGCTCTGTGTGGTCCACACTCAACTGGAGAGGAAACAGCACACCAGGTCACATGACACATCCTCAGACAGATAGGTCTACTTGTTCACCTGGAGCTGAGCTGTACCTCAGGTCCAGGTCTGGGTCCCTGGATCACAGGATTCAGGTACAAAAATGAACCTACAAACACCTTAATGTGACAATCTGTCAGAAATACTTAACTTTCCCCTTAATTTACATAGTTCTCTTAAATCAAATTTCAATTAGGTGTTTTCAGGTCTAAAGGGGAAATGAATCCATCATTAAATGTGTCACTCTGTTACTCTGTGTGTGTGTGTGTGTCAGAGCTCACCTGGGTGTGGGCGGGGCTAACTGAGGCATGGCAGCCTATCATGAAAGAGCTGTAGGGGAAAGGCCAGTGCTGTGATGAGCTGTAGGAGATGGACTGGACCTCCAGACCCACCTCCTCTGACACCTCCCTGCACAGAGTCTCCTCCAGAGTCTCACCTGGGACACAGACAGACAGGCGTGTCAGGGAACCAGGTACAGACAGGTGAGATTAGGCGTAAACAGGTGAGACTGACCCATGTCACAGAAACCAGCCAGAGCACTGTACATCCCCTGTGGGAAGGACGACTGTCGGCCCAACAAACACCTACTCCCATCAGACACCAGGACAATCACCACCGGAGACATCTTTAGGAGGACCAGGAGGGACCAGGAAAGGCCAGGAGAAAAAAGGATTAAATCTGATTCAGATCCAGTTTATATCTGGTTCAGATCTGGTTTACCTTTGGGTAGTAGACAGTGCCACTGCTGCTGCAGAATCTCTGACTTCCTGTCTGGTTGCGGAGGGTCAGTTGACCTGTAGCGCTGCAGAACCTGCTGGTTTGATGCCAGCGGAGCAGAGCCTGACCCTACAGGAGAGACCAGGATCAGGACCAGAACAGGTCAGACAGGTAATCCAACCTGCTCAGTAGAAAGGTCCAGGCTTAAATCTGGGTGAACTGACTCTTTAACTGTCACAACGACCTTCTGTGACATTTCAAAATAAAATCAGCAGGCCAGTTGTAGTTCCTGACCTTGGCCACTAGAGGGGCATCTGCTCCGGTCAGCAGGAAGAAAGATTTTCTCAGGTCGATAAAGTTTGCTCCACACTCTGCTTCTACTGCTGCCTGATCCAGTTCTCCTGCAGAACCAAGCACAGACCACATTAGACCAGGACTCACACCAGTAATCCGGATTATACATTGTACGTGTTCTTACCAACGTCCAAACAGAACTGAGCCTGGTTCTGTTCAGAACAGCCGATTAGAACTGATTCCTTCAGCAGGCAGCTGTCCGAACCGAACCTCTCCAGGACTGACAGTACATCTGGAAAACATCAGGCACATTTGAGCAGGAAGCAAAATGGAACCTCAGGTTAGGGTTCTCCACCTGAGATTCTGTTCATGGTCCAGTACCTGAGCTGATGAGTGCTGCTGGTCTGAAGGTTCCTCTCTCGGTGTGCTGCAGCAGAGGACGCAGGTGGTGGAACAGGAAAACAAGACCGTCCTGCAGTGCTGCAGCACATGACGCATCATCCTCCTTCAGCCTTTTCATGTACCTGAGAGGATGAGCCATCAGTCTGTCAATCAATCTGTCAACCAATCAATCAATCAGGTTTCTGGGATTTACCAAACCTCATCCTGGAGACGAAGCCTGAGCAGTGGCGGGTTGATGGATATTTTGTGGCAGAGAGGAGGATCTTCAAAGGACTCAACATTGCCGCTACTCCAGCTGGACCAGACTGACCTTGACTAGATTGGACTAGTCTGAATCAGCTGTGCTAACAGGACCAGCAGCACAGATGAGCTGGGAACATTCACTGGTAGAAGAACTTTGAATACAGCACAGAAAACAACTGGGAAAGTGTTAGCCTAGCATGACCAACAGAAAAGAGAAACTGTTAATCTATTTTAGCACAACAGGTAAGAGAGGAGAAAGAGTTAGCCTAGGTTAGTATCAGGATCAGAAGGGGACAGGGACAGTGTCACTGCCTCCAGGTGGGACGTTCAAGTACCGCGGCCCCTTTAAGAGCCTCAGTTTAGAACAACACGTGACTCTACGGGTTTACAGACTGTTATAGAGAGACAGGGATAACACAATAATAATGGCTAACGTCATTTGACCTCAGCAACATCCACCTCTGGTGGATCGGCCTCTGGCCGGTATTTACAGTCCGGATTCAGGTCTCATCCGGAAAGGGGAGGGGGCGCTGGGCTACACAGGAACCAGATCAGCGTGGATTAATGAGAATATGAGAACGGTCGTAAATGTGTTACCTCTTCTTCTTCTGCTGCTTCTTGTGACTGAAGCTGATGTGTTTCTGCCCCCTGCTGAAAACCGTCCGCCAGACTCCGTTCACAAAGTGTTCATTTTAAAAGACACGGTCAGAGGGGGAGTCAGCGGTTGGAAGACTGGACACGAGCCTAAACGGGGTTGTATCTTCGGGTACAGGGCTCTGGACCCCGCTTGTATCGGAGTGTTCTTACTTAGTGTCGGAGAACTTTTTAAAGTGCCGCATGTTGTCAAGAGCCGAGCTGTTTCCTGTACGACCCGGAAGAGAAATAAACACCTTCTTCCGGTTCAGCCCGCTCTGTATGTCGGTTAGTTTCAGTCAGAGTTGTTTTCTCCGTTAACACGGGTTTGTCTCCTACAGACGAACTAACGGAGCTCAGCCGATGCTCGGCGCCGTTAGCCGTAGTTAGCCGGGGTTCAGCGGGAGCAGCGGCGGTCAGTAGCGGGAGGGATGAGCCCGTCCGTGCCCATGCACACCCAGCTGGCCACCGTCGTGGAGTCTCTGGTCCACGCCGCGGTGGCGGAGCTTAAGAAGCTGGTGGAGGACAGCTCGGCCTTCCTGCTCGGCTTGGAGGTCCGGACCAGCGGCGTCGCAGAGGGGCCGCCTCCCCCGGCCAAGTTGCAGGATCGTGGCCGGGAGAAGATGGTGAGGAGCGGGTCAGCTGGACAGCTGGACCCCGGTGATCAGGCTCCGTGAAACATGTTTTTTTCTCCGCGGGTCCAGTCGGCTGTGTAAAAGTAGTCAGGTCACTGGTGTTTGAAAACTGTTAAAATTAAGATAACAACAACTGTCCTTCCTGACCTCTGTCAGGTGCTGTTTGCCTCCATCATGGAGACTCTGGGGAACGAGGCTCTGGGAAAGATCGTGAACATTGTGGATGAAGCCAAACTTCTGGTGGAGCTGGAGTCTGGGAGGGGGGCCAAGAGACCTCAGACCAGCATCCTCAACATCCTTAACAACCCACAAGTGGGTATGTATGGAGGCCCCACCCGTCACACACACAATCTGGAGGGCTACCCTATGATGATGTCATACTGATGTGAAGTGTGATTTGTCCGTCACAGAACTCGAGCACTCGTACGGTCTCCCACCAGAGACCTCAGAGATTGACAAGTCCACTCAGGTAAGGCCCCTCATCTTCAGACACACCTGTACATCGGTGGTGCCTTCACTGACCTGACTGTGACGTCATACGTACATTGTATCACTGCAGACCAAGCAAGAGGAGGAGGATGCTGAAACTCCATTCGTGATGGCGGTCACTGTTAAAGATGAACATGGAAACATCGACCTGGGAGCCATCGCTGAGAGTGAGCATTATCTGTCAATCAATATCTGTCAATACCAGAGCCAAACATCAATACCTGTCCCTGATCAGATCACTGCCTGTGTTTGCTCTTAATGCACCGCTTCCTCTACCTCTTTCACACATTTTATTCTGACAGGAAGTGTAGTTTTGGTAACAGCAGCCTCAAGCAGGTGATTTAAGCACTAGATAAATAAGTGCCCCAGGTCTGAATGCTGATTGAAGCCTAACAGAAGACAGCGTTTAGTGACGCCATGAAGCAGTGTGGGTTGATGGGAGTTGTGGTTTGATTTTTGTCAGGGGTTCAGTAGCTTTTTACTGGAGCTGAGGTCAGCGGTCACTGTCAGGTGACGTGAGGCTGGAGCTCAATTCGCCGCCAACAAATGGTATTTATGGACATCAAATGGCGGGAAGATGAGACGGGTGATGACCTCATTAGATTTAGCTTTAGTCAGATTGTTAAGTGGTCTCAGAAGTTTCAGATGGCTCAAGGTCTCTGAAGTGGACAGATGAGCGGAGTGACATCTGTGTTTTCCCTCCAGGAGCTCGAGTTGAGGCTTCGCCGCCACTTCCTCTCGACCTGCAGCAGCAGGAAGTTCCTGGCTCCCCTGAGTTCGTCCTGCAGAGGGTCACCTGGAAATACTTCATGTGCACTTCGTGCGGCAAGTCCTTCTCGTCGCAGAGCAACCTGAAGTGTCACTACCGCATCCACACAGGGGAGAAGCCGTTCTCCTGCAGCGTCTGCGGCCGAGCGTTCCGCCTCAGGCAGAGCATGCAGAGCCACATGCGGACGCACACCGGCGAGCGGCCGTACGAGTGTCTGCAGTGCGGGAAGTGTTTCTCCAAACAGGCGCAGCTGAAAACACACTCCATCATCCACACGGGCGAGAAGCCGTACGGCTGCGACGTGTGCGGCCGCCGCTTCAACCTTCTACAGAACCTGCACCGTCACGCACACACGCATACGGGCGAGAAGATCTTCGTCTGCAACGTGTGCGGAAAAGGCTTCACCCGCGCCGTCACGCTCAAAACTCACGAGCTCATCCACACCGGACAGAAACCCTTGAAGTGCGAGCACTGCCCCAAGACCTTCCGCTACGCCGTCAACCTCAAGAACCACCTGAGGATCCACAGTGACGACCGGCCCTTCAGCTGCGACCTCTGCGGAAAGAGCTTCCGCCAGTCGGTGAACCTAAAGATCCACCGCAGGATTCACACCGGCGAGCGGCCGTTCAGCTGCAAAGAGTGCGGCAAGACGTTCAGCCAGCAGAGCAGCCTGATCTCACATGGCCGTACGCACTCCGACGAGAAGCCGTTCGCCTGCAGCTCCTGCGACAAGAGGTTCAACAACGCCAACAGCCTAAAGCTGCACCTGCGTGTCCACACCGGAGAGAAGCCGTACACCTGCGACATCTGTGGCAAGACCTTCAGCCAGGGCAGCCACCTGAGGACGCACAAGAGACACGTCCACGCCGGTGGCAAGCAGTACATCTGTGACAAGTGTGGGAAGACGTACTCCGACAAACGCAACCTGAAGCTGCACAAGTGTGGCTATGCATGATCGGGAAGGTGGGACAGTTTCTTCACTGGAGCCAGGAGAGAATTACATTTCATTTGAGAATGTTAGAGGTTTAGAGTCAAAAGAAACATTTATATTTTTTCAGTGCGTGTGGGGGTGAACCTGTTTTAAGTAGTCTGAAGTATTGTATTCTGGTTGGTTAAAACTATGAATTTAAGTTAATTGTGTTGCTGAATTGTTGTAAATATGCACATTGCTGCTTTTTATAATTTTATAGATTCTATTTTTCATGTTTGAAAAATCTGAATAAAATCTACCGACGTCTATAGAAAGTCTCCACTCGACTGCTGTTAAAGGACCAGTTCAACATTTATGGCTGTCGCTTCACCGAGGATGAGAAGCTGTAAGCGGGTCTGTTTCTCTCGAGCAGCACCGGCAGGAGCTCCAGAGACAGGAAGTAGCAAGACCTCCAAAATAAAACATGAAACTTTACAGGACCGGAAACGAGTGGTGGTTATCTTCAAAATAAAACCTGAAACGACGAGACCAGCGAGTTTAAAAAATCGTCAGAAGAGGAAACCGGTGTTTTCCTTTCAAAATAAATGACCACTTCAAGTCCAGTTAAGTAAACATTACAAAACCCCTCTATTCTCTTTTATCAGCCTCAATTTTCTTTTCTTTTTGAGATGAACCGATTCACAACGACAGTGTCGGGTTCAGTGAACTGGTCTTAGGTGGTCCTGGTGTCATGGGGTCCTGTTGTCATGGGGTCCTGGTCTCTGGTGGTCCTGGTGTCATGGGGTCCTGGTCTCTGGTGGTTCTGGTGTCTGGGGGACCTGGTCTCAGGTGGTCTTGGTGTCATGGGGTCCTGGTCTCTGGTGGTCCTGGTGGTTCTGGTGTCATGGGGTCCTGGTCTCAGTTGGTCCTGGTGTCATGGGGTCCTGGTCTCTGGTGGCCCTGGTGTCATGGGGTCCTGGTCTCTGGTGGCCCTGGTGTCATTAGGTCCTGGTCTCTGGTGGTTCTGGTGTCATGGAGACCTGGTCTCACGTGGTCTTGGTGTCATGGGGTCCTGGTCTCAGTTGGCCCTGGTGTCATTGGGTCATAGTGTCTGGGGGACCTGGTCTCAAGTGGTCTTGGTGTCATGGGGTCCTGGTCTTAGTTGGCCCTGGTGTCATTGGGTCCTGGTCTCTGGTGGTCCTGGTGTCTGGGGGACCTGGTCTCAGGTGGTCTTGGTGTTATGGGGTCCTGGTCTCAGTTGGCCCTGGTGTCATGGGGTCCTGGTCTCAGGTGGTTCTGGTGTCTGGGGGACCTGGTCTCAGGTGGTCCTGGTGTCATGGGGTCCTGGTCTCAGGTGGTTCTGGTGTCTAGGGGACCTGGTCTCAGTTGGCCCTGGTGTCTTGGGGTCCTGGTCTCTGGTGGTTCTGGTGTCTGGGGGACCTGGTCTCAGGTGGTCCTGGTGTCATGGGGTCCTGGTCTCAGGTGGTCTTGGTGTCATGGGGTCCTGGTCTCAGTTGGCCCTGGTGTCATTGGGTCCTGGTCTCAGGTGGTCTTGGTGTCATGGGGTCCTGGTCTTAGTTGGCCCTGGTGTCATTGGGTCCTGGTCTCAGGTGGTTCTGTCGAGTCTTTCACTGGACCGGGTCTATTCTGGTGGGTTTCCGTCTGATTCATGCTTCATGCTGGCCATTAAACGATGACGTCACGACTCGGTCACGTGACTCGCTGTGTGGTCTTCCCGCCGCTGGTGGCGTTGTCTGGAGGACTCGCCCTGGTTGTTTCCGGGTCGTTGGTGTGAACTCGGTTTTCAGATTAAAACACGTGTGGAAACAAACCGCAGCGTTTCGCCACAACACACCCGGTGTTATCTCGTAAACACCGGACCGAGTCTGGGTTCGAACCCGCGAAGTGAGACGGAGACTTCTTGTCGCCATGGGCCCGGTAAGGTCACACCGGAGCAGTTAGAGGAGACACGGAACAGGAACATCGTTAAATTAATGTTGAGTGAACGCAGCGGGATGAAGCTGCTGAGCTCCAGTATGCCACCAGACTCCGTAGAGAAACCAGCGGATTTAAGAGCTGGGCTGCTGTGACGCCGTGGGCTTCACTGAGCAAGAGAAACGAGAAGTTCTCACCTTTAAATCTTGCTGTTGCTGCATCTTACGACTTTTCTCTGAAACCTTCAATTTTAAACTGAGGAAGCAGCTGGGGAGTTTAATAAACCTTCTTCCAGCACAAGCGGGTTCTGTTGCCTCTTTACAGTATGAAACCTGCCTCCATCGAGAAATATGCAAATTTAAAGTTTGTGGCCTCCCAAGGAAAGTTATTAGTTGAATTGAACATGATTATAAAAGATTAACTGCTTCAGCCTTGTGAGGAACCAGGCTGTGGTTATTAGTAATGAACATTAATAATTTGAGTATATGAGTGTTCCTCATGTGTATCTGAAATCGATGAAGTGCTGACACTACCAGATGATTTATTTTTTTTAATAGACACCGTTTTTTATTTGTTTTTTTTTTTTGCTGCCTTTTCTGTTTAGTCTCATTTAAGTAGAATCTCTCTGGATCCTGTTTCAGTGGACAGATTCAAATGAAATTAAAAGCTTTAAAATAAAAGTGTGTTAAAGTCTCTAAACCTTTAACCCCCTCTCTTCCTGCAGCCTCGGTCGAAGAAGCGTCGGCCGACGTTCCGCCGCCTGTTGAAGACGAGCGGCGTGAAGCTGGAGAACAAACTGAAGAACCGTCAGCTGAAGCAGGAGAACGTCGCCAAGAAGCAGCGTAAAGAACAGAAGAAACTGAGACAGGCGGTGAAGGATGCTGCCATCAGGATGCCCCGCCCACTGGAGACGTACAGGAAGAGACCAGGTGAGCGAGGCCCGTCACATGCTGAAACACCGCCTTGTGGCTCCTCCCTTCTGCTAGCCGTATCAGACCAGCCTTTCACTGTCTTCGACAGAGGAAGAGGAGGAGGAGGAGTTTTTGGAGAGTCTGCCCACAGACATGATAGAGGACGACGACCTGCAGCAGATGACCGCCATGGCTCAGCAGGCCTCTTTCATCACCAGAGACCTGTCATCATGGTAACTAAAGCTAACACACACAGGAGCAAAAGGTTGAATGAGCCAAAAGACAGTGACTGAGGTGTGTTTGTTTCCTGTGGCGACGTGTCCCAGCGGGCCGGTGCACAGCGTCAAGAAGAGGAGCTCGCAGGTTGTCCAGAGTTACGAGAAGGTTCCCAGGAAGATGGCGAGGATTGAGGAGAAGGAGGTCATTCATCTGCTGCCCATCAAAGACAAGATGGGAGTCATTCCTCAGAGTGTGGAGAGAGGTACCATCCTATTGATCCACTTATTGATCCACTTATTGATCAGATTGATTAAGTGCCACCTTTGTTGTGTCTGTTAAAAGTTGTCAAAAAGCAGCAGGAGGAAGAGGAGGAAGAGGAAACTGCTGTCGGTCCAGAGGTGACAGAGAAAGGTATCAATGAACTTTGAATATTGACATAAAACATTAATTATACTAATAAAACATGATTTGTTTAGTGGCCTTCATATACACAGCTCAGAGTCGGGGTCCTAAACCGGGGACTGTCGGTCCTGCCCCTGGGCCCGGGGTTCCTGACCCAGGGCCTGGTCCAGGACTTGATGTGGTTGTGATGTGTCCTCCCGGGCAGGGGCAGAGCTGCAGAGCACTGCAGAGCTGACAGCAGAGCAGAGGGAGCAGCTCAGGGTGGAGAAGATAAACCAGAAGAAGCTGCTCATCGCCGGCCTGGGATCCTCCATCATTTCAGATCCTATCAGGAACGTAAGTCTGGAGCGCCTCCCCGCCATCAGGTGTTGATTTAAAGGGACAGTGGGTCTAACAGTGTGTGTCTTCAGATGAAGCGAGTGAAGGAGCTGCGTGGGATGCTGATGGAGTCTGACCCCTGTGTGGCAGTTACGGTCAGGAAGCTGGTGATGGTTTCCCTCATGGAGATCTTTAAAGACATAGCTCCCACCTATAGGATCCGCCCCCTGACGCCCGAGGAGAAGGCCACCAAGGTATCCAATTGTTTGTCTCACAGCAGTGGCTGTAAGATGGTTTAATGTGGAAACTGTAGATGATGTCTCACTTGATGTTGATGTCACAGTCACGACGTGGTCGTCTGTCTTAGGTGAAGAAGGAGACGCAGCAACTGAGAGAGTTTGAGGAGGGTCTGCTCAGTCAGTACAAGTTCTACCTGGAGGATCTTGAACAAACCATCAAAGGTAGACAACTGCACACTCACAAAACAAGGCACGAGCTGTGATGAGTTCAGGCGTCACCATGCATCCTTTATGTGCAGACTGGAAACAGAAGAAGAAAAAGCGCAGCCAGGCGGTGGGTTTCCAGTCATACTGCAGCCTGGCTGAAGTTGCAGTTCGTTGCCTGTGTGAGTTGCTGCTTGCTCTGCCGCACTTCAACTTCCACAACAACATCATCGTTGTCCTCGCCCCACTGATGAACGATGCCGGCAAGCAAGTGAGGCCCGCAAGTCACAGATGGGTTCGGATGTCTCTGTGTGTTCCAGGTGTCAGAGAGTGTTGTGATGCGTTCGGATGTCTCTGTGTGTTCCAGGTGTCAGACATGTGTTGTGATGCGTTCAGGAAGCTTTTCCAGCAGGACAAACTAGGTGGGGCCTCGTTGGCCACTGTGAGGGTTGTCTCTGGCCTTGTCAAGAGCCTGAACTACAACATCAGGCCTGAGGTAACAAATTAAATGCACTTAAACAATGTAACTGCAAACATCAGTCAATGAGCAGCAGAGCTGATGTCACCTTGCTGCCCCGCCCCCTCCAGGTGCTGAGGACCCTGCTGAGTCTGAGGATCAAAGAGGTGGAGATGAAGAAGGACATCGAGGCCTCAGCACCAAAGAAGAAGTTCATGAACAACAAAGAGAAGAAGAAGAACCTGTCAAGGATGCAGAGGAAGGTTTGTCTGCAGCTCATGTCACAGATTAGCATCTCTTAGCATTAGTATCTTGCTTTCATCAGTAACATGTGATCAGCAATAACAGTTGTATTATGTCTGTTTGTGTGTGTGTCTGTCTGTGTTTGTGCAGTGGAAGAAGGCAGAGGAGAAGTTGGAGAAGGAGCTGCTGGAGGCTGAAGCCTCAGAGAGCAAAGAAAAGAAGATCAAGCTGGTGAGTTGAAAGCTGAGACACTTTGAACAAGACACAGTTTATTCGTGAAAGGAACAAGAAATGACTCTTCCTCCTTTTCCTCCTCCTTCTCTTCCTCAGCACACTGAGACTCTAAACATCGTCTTCCTCATCTACTTCAGGATTTTGAAGAAGGCTCAGAAGTCTGTTCTTCTTCCTGCTGTACTGGAGGGACTGGCCAAGTATGACACACACAGACAGACACACACACACACACACAGCAGAGCACTTAACTGTACTGACTGTGATGTCACTTCCCCTCAGTTTTGCTCACCTGATCAACCTGGAGTTCTTCGACGACTTGCTCAACGTGCTGCAGAACCTCATCCAGTCAGGAGTGAGTATTTGCCTTGACTCCGCCCCCAAACCAAACAAACTACAGGCCAGTGTCATAAACTGATCAATGTTGTCATCCCTGCAGTATCTGACAAACCGGGAGAGTCTCCACTGCATCCAGACTGTCTTCACCATCCTGTCAGGACAAGGTGTGTGTGTGTGTGTGTGTCATAAATTATAATAATTGTAATAAATGAACAGCTGACTGAGGTCAAAGGTCACTGTCTTTCTGTTTGTGTTTCAGGTGACGTCCTGAACATCGACCCTCTCACCTTTTACTCTCAGCTCTATAAAATGCTGCTGCAGCTGCACGCAGGTGAGTTTGCACAGAGTTACACACGCACAGATACACTTTGTGTTCATCACAGAGTTAAGTCTCTTGTTCAGGATCAAATTATAACAAACAACAAAGCAGGAAGTTAAAACACACACAGACACAGGAGAGAAACATTTCCGTTGTTGGTTGTGTTTCAGTGTGTGTGTGTTTGAAAAGTGCTAAACAATTCTGTCTGACCCAGGGGCACCTAATGATGACATCATCATCGTACTGCGGTGCCTGGATGCCATGCTGACCCGTCGTAGGAAGCAGGTTTCCCTGCAGAGGGCGATGGCCTTCGTCAAACGACTGAGCACGCTGAGTCTGCACGTACTACCCAACGCCAGTGTGGGGCTCCTCGCTGCCAGCAGGGCCACCATGCACGTGAGTGTGTGTGTGTGTGAGTGTGTGAGAGATACCACTGATCTTATAAATGAGGAGGGATCCTGAAACAAGTTTCAGTGATCTAATGAATAAAAATGTAACTGTACCAGTCTAAATAGTGTGTGTGTGTGTGTGTGTGTGTGTGTGTGTGTGTGTGTGTGTGTGTGTGTGTGTGTGTGCGCGCGTGCATGCCAGTCCTTCCCTAAGTGTGACTTCCTCCTCGATAACGAGGTTCAGGGCAGTGGTTTCTACCTGCCAGAGCTGGACGAACCTGAACACTGCAACGCCCAGAACACAGCACTGTGGGAGCTGCACACACTGCAGGTACACACATACACACACACTGCAGGTACACACACACTGCAGGTACACGTACACACACACTGCAGGTACACACACACACACACTGCAGGTACGTACATACGTACACACACACTGCAGGTACACACATGTACACACAGGTATGAACGTGTGTTTGATGTGTTAACAGAGACATTACCACCCGGTGGTGCGGCAGCTTGCAACTCACCTGTGTCAGGGAGCTCCCAGTGAGGGGGCGGGAGCACTCGGCGTGGAGCTGAGCCGCAGGTATGAGCAGCCGATGACATCACCTTAGAGGGATGGGACATGTTTTCTGTCTGTTTCTGGTACACATCCTCTGTCCTGCTTCCTGTCCAGGTTTCCAGTGGAGCTGTTTGCAGATTACAATGTCAGAGACATGACCTTTAACCCCCCGGTGGCGCCGCCCCCCTCCAAGAAGAAGGTAGAGAAACCAAATGCACCTTTAAGATGTCATCATGGATAAACATTTGACCTCCAGTGAAACTTTATCCTTGTTCACTTGAACATTTATCAATAAAGTTTATTTTTCTCCATCAGGATCGATTCTCAACCGGAGCCATGCTGCTGGACGCTGAGCTGCAGAGACAAGTCGATGGCGTCCTGACCGTTGGCGAGGACACACAACTGGACTTTATGCACACACTGACCCAGCACTGACACACAAACACACACACACACTGAGGTTTGTTGTGTGTGAAAATCTTAAAATATTTTTTTTTTCTAGTTAAGTTAAAATGTGAGGTTTTTTTTTCACATAAGATGACAAACCTTAACCTTCAAAATAAAAGCCAGTTGGAAGAGCAGACACTCAGATTCTCTTCATCTGTTTTTTCTGCGTTGATGTAAAATGTGTTTTACTGGAGCAGAATTACTGAGCTTTAACTGACACACAAACTGACAGGCTGCTGACATGGACTCGTCAGACTCTGAGACTCAGTGAGGGACCTCGTCCAGCCGGGGACCTTGGTGTCAGGACCGTTGAGCCCAGTTGTTCCTGATTGTAGAGAAATACATGTTAGAAGATCTGGCA
This sequence comes from Rachycentron canadum, assembly GCA_038496675.1. Classification (NCBI taxonomy): domain Eukaryota; kingdom Metazoa; phylum Chordata; class Actinopteri; order Carangiformes; family Rachycentridae; genus Rachycentron; species Rachycentron canadum. The sequence continues at coordinate 20,092,015 of CM076668.1, read as the reverse complement.
GTTTCTGTCAGTGTTTGCTTGTTTACTGGGGTTTTCAAATCCAGATGGTTGGATGAGTCAGATTCAGCTGCTCAGTGAGTTTGATAATAAAACTGACAGTGCTGTTTTTGTCTTTTCTCATTATAAATGACTCATCACTGCTGTTTTAGGTGTCAGTCTATAATGAAGGGTTAAATTAAAATTAAAGACAATAGTTGTAATTTGATTTGATTTACCTTGATGTTGATGTTTTCATCACATCCTTTGTCACCTGCTCCTGGTTTTCCAGCCAAGATGAATGTTTTACGTATGAATTTCACATTGACAAGATAAAACAGCCCAGAATGAGATTTTATCTCATCAACTGTCATCAGGTTAATTATGCTGCAGTTTATTTATAATATCAACAAAATAAATCACGATAAGTAACAATTCACAAAAAAATCATTTTCCTCAGGATTTATTTATACTTTATAGCGCCACAGTATAAACAGGAAGTCAGTGGGCTACCGTGATGTTACATGGTCACAGCTGTAGCAGCGGAGCAGTGATTATAAGTAAAGTTTCAGGAACGTGTTCGCTCTCCAGTCACTGCAGCTCCAGACGCAGCTCACACAGAGCAGACAGATACTCCTCGTTGTTCTCATCACAGTCCAGAGCTTTCTCATAAAGCTCAGCAGCATTCTTCTTCTTGTCCTCAGCTTTGGCCACCACAGCCAGCAGAGCATAAGCCCTGCCATCGTCCTTGTCCTTGGAGAGACGGCGATCTGCGATCTGAGTCAGCCTCTGCAGTAAACACAGGAGGAACAACACGTGAATGTCGCACTGATGTCACTAACTCATCACCATAACGACAAAGCCGTGAAAGGTTTGACATGAGGTCTAATCTGTGTAAAGCGACAGTATGACTTCCTGTCCAGTGTTCTCTGTGGAGACCAATCTCTAAAATTGGTGTTATAATGCACATAAACACAACCTTTGTTATGTTACCTTAGCACATTGTTTCCACTCCCATGTCTTCAGTGTTAGCAGCAGACCCTGTTGAGTGAATGAAACACAGGTCAATACCACAATTTATTTTCAGCTGCTCATCCAGCTCGAGCAGCAGCTCTGCTCCGAGGTCACCCTGAGCCCAGACTCCTCATTTCAGCTGCTATCATCTGCAGTCTCATTCTTTCTAAAGCTCGACTGGAGGTGAAACTGAGCAAAGATTGACTGGTAAATTGAGAGCTATGCCTTGTGTCTCAGCTCCCACATCACAAAAATGGTCTGGTACAGTGTCCACTTTACTGCTGCCGCCACACCTGTCAATCATCCACTCCATCCAGATAGCGAGACACTTTGAGTTCTTTCCCAGAGGTAGAAACTCCACCCAAACTGAAAGAGATCGAGATCAATCCTCCACTGACCCTTATTCCAGCCACTTCATACTCAGCTGCAAACTGAAGATCCCAGCCAACAGAACCAGACGCACTCCTCTACCTACCTGCACTGAGAAATCCTGTCCATAACCAAAAGGACAAACGGAATCAGTGACAAGGGAAACCCCAATGGAAACTAACACCCACCGTGACCCCATTTGACTTCCTGTTCAGAATACAGACACAACTCATTTTGGTTATACAGCGACCATGCATCGTAGCATCACACCCCACAACCTCACAGTCCCACAGTAGCACCCACAAGATCCTCCGAATGGACCAGGCCATCTCCAAATCTGCAAAGCACATGTAGACTTCATGGGAAGACTCTCATGACTCATCGAGTGGCCTTCCCAAGGTAAAGACTTTGTCAAGTGTTCCCCTGTTATGCCTCTGAACCCAAGGTACGACAGTCTGTTCAAGCCCAACAACAAAACACCACTGAGATTCAGATCAGGCAGGCCATTCCTCCCAATCTGCCCCTCCAGGATTCTCCTCCTTGCCCACATGAGTGCTGAAGTCCCCCAGAAGAACAAAAGACTCCTGAGGTGGTTCACCCTCCAGAACACAACCCACTGACTCCCAAAAGGCAGAATTGTTGCAACAACCACAATACTCATAATTTTCCCCTCATCAATTCTGAGTCCCATAGAGGCGACCGTGACTCTAACTGGGGGTTCGTGAGGACCCTCACACTCCCAACACCTCTCACCCTGGCAAATCCCAGAAATGGCGAACCAGCCCCTTCCCCACTAGACACCAGACTCAGGCTGCTGCCCAGCTTGAATCCCACCGCAGCCCGATGCTTGTACCTGCAAGAGGTGCAAGGACACACGGTTAACACTATTAATGAAACAGGTATAATATGACCTGGGTGTAGTGGTCAATCGCTGCAGCTTCCTGTTTGGTGTGATACAAGTGAAATTCACCATAGCGATGATGAACAGCCTGACAAATGCTTTTCTGTGCCTGTGGTAAAAGCTTCAAGCTGTGCTGGAACGTCTCTTCGGCCCTAAGACAGAACGAGACAACAACAATGAGTCCAGACAGACAGACAGACAGACAGACAGACAGACAGACAGACAGACAGACAACCTGCTCAAATTCTTTTCCTCTCCATACATCAACGCCAGATCCGCCATGGCGAGGACAAATGAAGTCTTAATCTTAACAGCTTCCTCAAGGTGTTGAATAGACAGATGCCTCCACTCCTTCACTTCTAGTGCAGTGCAGTAGAACATAGATCAGTTTTTATGGCTTTGTTATGGACTTTCAGACTTATGTGTGTACTGTATGTATGATGGTGTACTTTGGTTGTCAAAGGGCTTCCTGCTCAGTTCAGTGTTCTTCTTCTTCTTGTAGCACAGAGCCAGCTGGTGATGGAGGAATGCTGACTGACTGGTCCTCTTCAGAGCTTTCTTCAGCAGATTGATGGACCGCTCAGTTTCCCCCTGACGCACAGATCATTTAGGTCAGAAAGAACATGCGTAGTTTTTCAGCCAAACAGGATAGAGTCACCTTAAGGTCAGTCAGTGTCCCCTCCCAGTAGCAGAATAGTCTTCCTGAATAGTCAGCTTACCCTGCTACCATCATGACCAAGATCCAGACTAAATCAACAGTTGGAAACTCTAAAGCTAATTCTGATGTACCTGACTGCGAAAGTACTTGGCAATGTAGCGGGTAACGTGAGGGTTGTCCGGATCCATCTTCAGTGCACTCGCCACCAGGCCTTCAGCCTCTCGGTGTTTCTGGCTGGCAGCCAGGTTCAGAGCCAGCATGGACATCAGGACCCCGTCGTCAGGGTTGATCTCCAGGGCTCTGCGAAGCTGCTTGGTGGACGCTGACTGCTCAGATGTTTCTGAAATTGCCTGTAAATGAGGTCAGTTCACTGTGAAGAGTTCAGGTTGAGTTCAGTTTCAAAGAAAACACACTAGCTTTGAATTAATTGGTTGAATGATGAAATCACTGGTCTTCAGGTCAGAGCATCTAAGAGCTACAGACTTTAAGTACATTCACTGCCATTGTCATTGTCATGACAAAACTCACTGCTTCTGAGCGGTAAAGGGCGATAGCGAGGCCGGCGTTCCACTCGCTGTCATCAGGCTGAAGCGCCAAGGCTTTGCGGAAACAGTCGATGGCTTTGGGGTAGTAGGACCTTGAAAACTTCATGTAGGTCCAGGCCTTTTCTCCATAAACCTCTGGGTGGAGACCTGCAGAGGAGCAAGTCGGATACTTCAGCTGTTGAGAGAGAAGGAAGATTCAGAAAATGTTTAACTGGTTCAGAGACTTAAAGTGAAGCCAGTAAACTCTGAACATACCAGTATGTCCTCGACTCTCTGACAGTAGGTCTCTGACTCTTTGTAGTCCCCAGTGTGGTATTTCAGCCAGGCCAAATCTCCATAGGTCACGATGAGCTGCCGCTCACTCTCCTTGCCATAACACTCTCTGGTCTTCTCCTCTGATTGGTTGAGAAGTGACACCGCCTCCTCCGGTTGATTCTGATGGTACCTAAGGACAGAAAATTACCATTCACTTATGATTGGATCACTTCCCCTAAAGATCTTCCTAAACATCACATCTTGAAACCAGACTGAGACCAGAGCGTCTCCTCTGTCCATTTAACCTTGGTCTCTCAACCAGGTGACAGGTGGACTTCACCTACTGTACCTGACATAAGCCAAGAAACCATAGGAGCGAGCTATGGCACCCTGCTGTCCTAGCTCAAGCTCTATGTGGTCCTGGAGTCGAGTGCTGAGGTTTTCCAGGTCCTTGAGGTCTGTAAGGTCCCAGTTGAAGCGACTCTCCAGCTGCAGCAGTCTGGAGTACAGAGCGCTGCAGGAATCACTGTGGAGTCATAAAGAAAAGGCAATTTTTACCATCACACATCATGAGGCTGGCACAACTGGACTGAACAAGACATGTTGGCCCAGTTTCCAGTTTTACACATATCTTTGTAAAAGTGGATTTGGGTGCTACGTTGGACCAGTGTTTGACCAGTGTTTGACCAGTTAAGGCTAAAAACAGACAGATCAGTCAGATCAACGCTGAAAAGGTGTCTGTCTCTTTAAGGATCTGATGCCTGTTTACACCAATGATGTCATTTACTGCCCCTCAGCAGGGTAATCTGCTGATCTGTCCTCAGTCCCTGCCCTCTACAGGCAGAGCACAGTAACTACAGGAACTGATGGAAAGAGTCATTTTCTATCCATCTATCAGTCGGAACATTATGACCACATGTCTAATACTGTGTAGGTACTGGTCTTGGACTTCTCTAGAACTCTGAAGCTGAGCTGTGGTATCTGGACCAAGACGTTGGCAGCAGATCCTTTAAGTCCTGAAGTTGTGAGGTGGAGCCTTGACCCCTGACCCTGTCTGTGGTCCAGTGGTTTTCCCTCCTTGGACCACTTCTGGTAGGTCCTGACCACTGCAGCCCAGGAACATCCCACAGAGCTGCAGTGTTGGAGAAGCTCTGACCAGTCGTCACATCACAGTTTGGTCAAAGTCAAAGTCCCTCACATCCTCACACTTGACCATTTTTCCTGCTTCAACTCATCAACTTCAGGACTAAATTTTCAGCTGCTGCCTGAAAGATCCACCACTGACAGGTAACCATGGTAACAGATATATCCTACCACTCCAGGTATTCATGGTGAACTCACCTCATGATGAAACGTTCAGGTTCAGGCTGTGCAGCAGGAAACGCCCCTCACTGCAAAAGAGGGGAAACAAGATGAAGATGATGATGAATATATGGATCTGCTTGTGTTCAGCTCGGAGACGAACAAACACTGAGACCTGATCAGGAAATGAAACTGAAAGAGTGTGATGCCTTTACTGTCCTCCCTGAAATCATGTAAAGAAGAGTATTGACGAACATGAAGACGAGTCACCACAGGAAAACATTTCTGTCACAAGGAAACCTGTTAGTTGTGTGACTGTGTGTAAACACATTAATCATTAAAAAAGATATGTTGTAGTGACTCTGACCAACCAGCAGATGTCTCTGTTTTCTGTCTCTGTGTTTTCTCATTGTGTTGATGTTGATGCTTGTGTCGTGTTGTGTCGTCTTGCGTTGTGGTTCAGTCCTGAAGGGGGCAGCACAGACCTTGAGACCGGTGATGAGTGAGGGTGTCTCCTTTCAGAGCAGGGAGAGACCATATAAGGTATAAGGGCGGGGTTGGGGGCGTGGTGAGGCCAGGGGGGGGACTGTGCTGACCTGCTAAGAGCAGCAGCTGGAGCTCAGACTCGGTGCATGGGTGAAGCAGGGTAGGATGTTGCTGCAGCCGCTCTGGACCTTCCTGCTGGGATACTCCCCCCTGCTGCGCTCCCCCCTGTTCCCCTTGTTCTTCTCCCTGGGTGTGTATCTGACCTTCAGCTTGCCTTTCCTGCTCCTGGACCTGCTGTCCTCAAGGTGGGCCCTGGTGCGCAGGTACAAGCTGCAGCCTCAGAGCTCCATCAGTTGGGCCTTGGTGCGCAGCTGCCTGGGTCTGACGCTCTACAACCACCTGGTGTTCATTTTCCCACTGACCGTGGTCCACTGGTACTGGAGGCCTGTCCACCTGCCCACGGAGGCCCCCCCCCTCCCCCAGATGCTGGCTCAGGTGCTGGTCTGTCTGCTGCTCTTTGACTTCCAGAGCTTTGTCTGGCATCTGCTGCACCACAGGGTCCCCTGGTTATACCGCACCTTCCACAAGGTCTGTATTGCTGCTCTTCATCAGCTCCTCCTCCTCTTGGTTCACCCATGTTGTGGAGCTTCACCATCATGTTTCTTCTTCTCCCGTTCCTCCAGGTGCACCACACCTTCACCTCCACCTCCGCCCTGACGACAGAGTACTCTGGCGCCTGGGAGACTCTGAGCCTGGGCATGTTCGCTGCCGCTAGCCCCGTCCTCCTGGGCTATCACCCGCTCACCGAGCTGACCTTCTTTGTGCTGAACATCTGGTTGTCGGTGGAGGACCACTGCGGCTACGACCTGCCCTGGGCCACCCACCGCCTGGTGCCCCTGGGGCTGTACGGCGGCGCCCGACACCATGACCTCCACCACCTCAAGTCCAAGTACAACTATGCCCCGTACTTCACCCACTGGGACCGGCTAATCGGGACGCTGCTCACGGAGCCCTGAGGGGCTGATGGAAG
>CM076668.1:20047159-20060499 GCA_038496675.1 Rachycentron canadum | reverse complement strand
GGGGGGGGGGGGGGTGGGGGGGTGGTGGCAGGGATGAAAGGATGAATAATAAAGTGAAGGAAAGATGAAAAAGAAGAAGGGAAGGACTAAGGAAGGACGCTAGAACACAAGGAGAAAGGAAAGAGGGAAAGAGTGAGAAAAGTAAAAAAGAATAAAAGAGAGAAGAAGAAAGAATAAGAGGATGGAAATGACTAATATTTTATTGTGGTGGATTTTAATGATTATTTTATTTATTTAACAAGATGGTTTATCATTTATTATTATATTATCATTATTATTATAATGATTATTGTTGTTGTTTTTATTCTTAATATTATCATATATATAAATATATATATATATCATATATACATATATTCCTGTTTCCTCAGCCTTTTTCAGCTGTTTGTTACCAAAATAAGAGCCCAGTGTTAAATAAATGTTTTTATCTTAAGAAAATTACTTTGTTAAAACAAACACTTTGAGCCTAAATATGATTTGTATTAAGTTATAAATGTATTGACACAAAGATGTAGAAACAACAACAACAATATACAATTTACACTAACAATAATAAAAATAATAATATAATAAATAATAATAATAATAAATATCTCTGACTGCAGCCATGTTGGGAGATAAGCTGCATTTCATACATATCAATTGATCAGCTGATCAATCAAACACTGATGACAGAAATCCCTCCTGATTCTAAATGAGTCTGACTGATCTGGAGCTCACCTCAGTCTGGTTTTAATGTTTTTCCAGAAAGATCAGGATCCATCTTTAGACATGTAGAAAACAAAGATGGATGGTTATTTGTTATGTCTGCTCTCCATGTCTGTATCTGAGCGACGCCTCATGTCTCCACCTCATATCCTCTGACATCATCATCAGGTACAAACTGTGAGGTTCTTCAGGAAGTATCTTCACAGAGTTATGAATATTATTTTATCAAACAGAGACGATCACAGATATTGAGTCTGTGGGAATTTGACAAACAAGATTTAGGCTTTTAATTTGAAGGTCTCAGAGTTGTGTCTCCATCATTCCAGATAAAAATATATTCATTTCCTGCTGATGAATCTGGACTCAGAAAATGTTTCCTGACCCCACAAGTTTAGTGAGTCCCTACAATGTCTGAACAGACTAACGTCCCCACAATATGAGTAAAACAAGAACACACACACCCACACAGAAACACTCACCAATGTATTTAAGCTGAAGCCTTGGTCCATGGTGTGTGTGTGTCTGTGTGTGCGTGTGTGTCACTGCTTGGCCCACGCCTGGCTCGTCCATCTGCCGCTTCCCATCATGCTTTACTGCAGGGCAGACAACAAAACACAAGACGTTTGTGAAATGTTCCTTTAACTCTCAGTCCTGTGAGAAGTAGGTAGCACAGTGGCTAAAGCTAACAGTCAGAGGGAGCTTTATTCCCATCAACCCCTCATCATCACGCCTGCTCGCCCTTCAGTTTGGTCCACGGTTACCATGACAACTAGAACTAATCATCCACTGAGTCACCCACTTTAACAACAGAGAAGAAGAAGAAAAGAGACAAAGAGGACGAGAAGACGACGACCTCCCACTCTTCACCAGGAGCGAGGAGCAGATGAGTCTGTGAGAGGGTGAAGAAAAAAAACAACAAACACGTCTGATTCAGTCCGTCACCAACTCCGTCTGCCTCACCCGGCCTGGAGGCTGTCACCATGGCAACAGGTGCCTCCAGCCTGGAGACGTCCTACATTTTTTATTATTAAAAACTATAACGTGAACTGACACTGATGTTCCTCCTCATGTCCAGATGTTGAGCAGCTGTTACACAGGAGAATTTTTATCTGAACTTTAATCATTGTGATTATTGATTAATCTCTTGATTAACTGATGAGTAATTCATTCATTTTGATTATAAAATGGCAGAAAATAATGAAAACGTCCAAGTGACATCATCGCAGTCATGGTCCTCCTCAGCCCTGTGACACCCCTTAGTGTCACGGGTCCCTGGTTGGTTTTGGTAAATGACTGTCTGGTTAACTCGCTCTGTTAACAAGCAGCACCATCAGCTTCACTCAGTATTACCATGGCAACAGCTGGGATTAGGTCCACTCATAATGAGAGACCCTGATCAGTCTGACCCATGGAGTGAATCTGAACTTGGACCTGGACTCTGGTCTGAAGAGCCTTCAACCTTCATTCTCTCTACTGACCACCAGGGGGCGACTCCACTGGTTGTTAAAGAAGTCAGATTGTATTGAAGTCTATGGGAAAATGTCCCTACTTCTCCCTTGATTTATTAGCTCAGTAAACGTTTTCCTAATGAGTTTATGGTCTCAGTCTCTAGTTTCAAGTCTTCAATACAACATGATGTTCATTTTTTAATTGATGGTCCATTTAGAGGAAAATAGACCAGAAAGCAGGGGATGAGTTAGGGGGCGTGGGTACTGTGTGATTGACAGACTGTACCACCCAATCAGGATAGAGTACAGAGCAGGTCAGCTCCACCCCTCACTCCTCCTCAGCTCCACCTTATCCTCCAAAGATGTTTTATACTGGTCTCAAAAAACCAAGATGGCTGACGGAGGCTTCAGAACAGCAGCTCACAGACTGATGGTGACGTCACAGTGGGGGGTGGGGGGTTGATTTCTGTCCGGGTGTGAAAATCAAACGTCCCTGTCTCAGTGAGGGTGCAGTGAGGGGTGGAGCCTGCAGGAGGCGTGGACAAACAACAGTGTCTCTGATGACTCACTCAAACATCCTGCTTGTCCACTTTCTTTGTGCTGTTGTGACCTTTGACCTCCTTCACTCATCTCTACACTCACAGAAAACATGTGGTTACACCTGAACAGGTGATGTGGATCCTGTTAGACATGAATCTGTCACCAGCCTGGACACAGTCACTGATACAACTACCACGAACAAACCAGTGATTTAAGGTACGAATCCCTGAAGACACAACACAAACCCTTAATTAATATACCTCAATTTGACAAAACCACTGGAAGAGTTAGGGTGTTCATCCATTCATGATTTTAAAGGACTTTAAAAAAAAAGGTAAAATCACCTCAAAAGATATGAGAACCGTCCACTAAGTATCTTTAATAATCAAGGTGTTTTAATTGTGTTTCTTATGGGGATACATAACTTTTTTATTATTTAAATATGTGTAAAAAAAAAACCCCACTACTGACATGACATAATTCATAACGTAGAACAACATATTGTTTTTTAAATTTTAAGAGGAGTTTACATGTTAAAAAGACATTAAGTCACTGAGAAACTATTCATAATTAACTAATACAATTCTGTAGATTTCATCTTCCTGTAAACCCCTTAAACTCCACAATATATAAGAATCCATTAATTAAAATCTGAGAACAGAGATGACATGAGTCTAACATCAGCTGATTAATGTGTAAGTTAAGGGTCATGCACCAGTTTTTAAGGTGTTTTATGAAGTCTTTGTTTTTGATCTTTCAGCCCCTTAAACTCTGCTTTAATTAAAAACTCCTTAAATCTAACAAGTCATCTTTAATGGTCAGGGGTTTTAAATGCTCAGAAGCACCCATTACTGTTACAGTTAATTTATTATCCATTAATTAGCCTGATAAAGTATGTGATGTGTAATTTTCAAATTAAAGGTGTTAAAGGGACAGCTTTCAAAACACATAGAAAACACCTTAACCTGCCAACTAAGAAATTTCTTTATGTATTTTAAATGGCATGTACTTTAAGGGGGAAATTAATTCCTTAAACTCATTAAACCTGACTTCCAAAATAAGAGTTGGGGACAAATGTTCCGATTAACAAGTAGAAATAAGAGGATTCAAGGGGCTTTGTGTTCGAAGTTGTTTTTATTTGTCTCTGCAGCTGCAATAAAATGTTGAACTGATCCTTTAACCTTTAACCTTTAGCTGCCTGTTTCAGGTCTTAATCTCCTTTCTTCACACAAACCTGAACCACTGAAGTCAAACAGGAAATCACAGCTGCTCACTCGGTCTCTACTGGGCTCTGCTGGGTTATGCTGGACCTGAGGAAGGCTCAGAGAGGAGGACTGAAAGCTCCGGGAGGAAGGTGAATCAATGTACCTGTTTGTAGTCGGTGTGATCTCGGAAGCCTGTCGGCATCACATGTGGAGCTGGGGGGGGGGGGGGTCACAGCTTCTGAGGTCGGACTGGATCCGGATCCCGGCACCAGAACGAGACCGGGTCTGAAGGGAGCGGTGCCTGAGTCCAGGTGAGTGAAGCCGGTGATAAAATGGCTGAAAGCTCCGGGAGCTGCTCCACACACCGAGTGTTGTCAGAGATGGAGGAGCTCAGAGATCGTTTCTGTGCACAGACCGCTCACTCCCACCTTCCGGTTTCACTGGCGTGGGTGTTGACTGCGCACATGCGCACCACTGTTGCCAAAGATAGGCGTAAATCGTCTAAGATGTATCACTCTGACACGTTTCTCACGCACCAAACTGAGGTGTGATTCATAGCAACAGTAATGTCTCAATCATCATCACCATCACATCACTATCATCTTCATCATCATCACCATCTTCACCATCATCATCAACATCATCATCATCATTATCATCATCATCATCATCATCACCATCATCACCACCATCTTCATCATCATCACTATCACCATCATCACCATCACTACCATCTTCATCATCATCACCATCTTCATCATCATCACTATCACCATCACCACCATCTTCATCATCATCACCATTACCATCATCACCATCTTCATCATCATCATCATCATCATCATCATCATCATCATCAGTTCAGTCACCATAAAATTATATTTGGTGAACTACAATAATTTTCAGAATAAAAGCCTTATATAAACTGTCCAACACATCTGACAGGAGTGTGTATTATCTGTGTGTGTTAACAGGAGTGTGTATTATCTGTGTGTGTTAACAGGAGTGTGTATTATCTGTGTGTTAACAGGAGTGTGTATTATCTGTGTGTGTTAACAGGAGTGTGTATTATCTGCGTGTTAACAGGAGTGTGTATTATCTGTGTGTGTTAACAGCAGTGTGTATTATCTGTGTGTGTTAAAAGGAGTGTGTATTATCTGTGTGTTAACAGGAGTGTGTATTATCTGTGTGTGTTAACAGGAGTGTGTATTATCTGAATCCTCTCAGTGTTTTGGCTTCAGGCTCTGAAACTCTTCCTGTGTCGACTCGTCTCTGATCGTCAGACTTCAGGCGTGTGTGTGTCTGAGTGTGTGTGTCTGAGTGTGTGTGTGTGTGTGTGTGTCTGAGTGTGTGTGTCTGAGTGTTTGTGTGTGTATGTCTGAGTGTGTGTGTGTGTCTGAGTCTGTGTGTGTGTGTCTGAGAGTGTGTGTGTGTCTGAGTCTGAGAGTGTGTGTGTCTGGGTCTGTGTGTGTGTGTATCTGAATGTGTGTCTGAGTCTGAGAGTGTGTGTGTGTCTGAGTGTGTGTGTGTCTGAGTGTGTGTGTGTATGTGTGTGTGTCTGAGTCTGTGTGTCTCAGTGTGTGTGTATCTGTGTGTGTCTGAATGTGTGTCTGAGTCTGAGAGTGTGTGTGTATCTGAGTGTATGTGTCTGAGAGTGTGTGTGTGTGTGTCTGAGAGTGTGTCTTAGTGTGTGTGTATGTGTGTGTGTCTGAGTCTGTGTGTGAGTCGACATAGGCACACACACAGATTCACAGGAAGTCAGATGTTTTAAAAATGAGTCACATGACCGAATCAGTCAACATGAAGATGAAACATTTTGATCTGTCAAGCTCAGCAGAGTGAGACGAGAAAAGACAGGAAGTGAACAAAATAAAAGCAGTGTCATACGTGACATTAAACGTGTAGCGTGTGTTTACGGCTCTGAACATAAATATTTGGTGATTTAATTAAGATTAAGACGGAAAAGATCACAGTGTGGTGAAATGATTCAAACCTGTAAATAATCTGAATATTTAGGAAAATAAAATAAGGTTCAGAGTAAGTGAGGAAACAGGCTTTTATTTTGACATGTGAGGAGAGAAGTGTGTATGCTGAAAGTGTCGGAGCTTGACGTGTCCAGGTGTGTTCGTGCCGGTCGCCATGGGTCTGGTTTACTCTGAGGTAAGACTGAAATAAAAGCTTTAATTCTTTATACAAATGTGTTTATTTTGTTTAACCTGTTGTTTTATCGAAGCCGCATCCGGTCTGGACAGGTGTGTTTGCCAACAACTACACAACTATACAACAACTACACTTCAACTGTACAACAACTACACTACAACTACACTACAACTGTACAACAACTGTACAATACTATACTCAGGTCTCAGGTCTCAGGTCTCAGGTCCAGGTCCAGGTCTCAGGTCTCAGGTCTCAGGTCCCAGGCCCAGGTCTCAGGTCTCAGGTCTCAGGCCCAGGCCCAGGCCCAGGTCTCAGGTCTCAGGTCTCAGGTCCAGGTCCAGGTCCAGGTCTCAGGTCTCAGGTCCCAGGTCTCTGGTCTCTGGTCTCAGGTCCCAGGTCCCAGGTCCCAGGTCTCAGGCCCAGGTCTCAGGTCTCAGGTCTCAGGTCTCAGGCCCAGGCCCAGGTCTCAGGTCTCAGGTCCCAGGTCCCAGGTCCCAGGTCCCAGGTCCCAGGTCTCAGGTCCAGGCCCTGGTCTCAGGTCTCAGGTCTCAGGTCTCAGGTCTCAGGCCCAGGTCTCAGGTCTCAGGTCTCAGGTCTCAGGTCTCAGGCCCAGGCCCAGGTCTCAGGTCTCAGGTCCCAGGTCCCAGGTCCCAGGTCCAGGCCCAGGTCCCAGGTCCCAGGTCCCAGGTCCCAGGTCCAGGCCCAGGTCTCAGGTCTCAGGTCTCAGGTCCCAGGTCCCAGGTCCAGGCCCAGGTCTCAGGTCTCAGGTCTCAGGTCCAGGCCCAGGTCTCAGGTCCCAGGTCCAGGCCCAGGTCTCAGGTCTCAGGTCTCAGGTCCCAGGTCCCAGGTCTCAGGTCTCAGGTCCAGGCCCAGGTCTCAGGTCTCAGATCTCAGGTCCCAGGTCTCAGGTCTCAGGTCTCTGTGGTTCCAGCCGACCTGTCAGGCAGCGTACAAGGGAGATGTCCAGCGGCTCTATCGCTTCCTGTCCGAGGATCCCAACAGCCTGAACATCCAGGAGCCTCGCAATGGGGACACGCCCCTCATTGCTGCCTGTCGCCGTGGCAATGTGAGGGTAGTCAAATACCTGTTGGACAATCAGGCCAACGTCCACCTGACCAATAAGGTACTTTCACCTGATGATGTCATCACGTCTCAGTTTCAAGCTTTATTTATACAACTGTTGACAAAGGTAACTGAGAATGTGTCTCTGTCTGTCTGTCTCTGTGTCTCTGTCCGTCTGTCGCTGTCTGTCTGTCTCTGTGTCTCTGCCTGTCTCTGTGTCTGTCTGTCTCTGTGTGTCTGTCCGTCTGTCTCTGTGTGTCTGTCTGTCTCTGTTTCTCTGTCTTTCTGTCTCTGTTTGTCTCTGTGTCTCTGTCCGTCTGTCTCTGTCTGTCTCTGTCTGTCTCTGTCTGTCTCTGTCTGTTTGTCTCTGTCCGTCTGTCTCTGTCTGTCTGTCTGTCTCTGTTTCTGTCTGTCTGTCTCTGTCTTTCTCTGTGTCTTTCTGTCTGTCTCTGTCTGTCTCTGTTTCTCTGTCTTTCTGTCTCTGTGTCTTTGTCTCTGTGTGTCTGTCTTTGTGTGTCTGTCTCTGTCTGTCTTTGTCTCTGTTTGTGTGTGTCTGTCTGTCTCTGTGTCTGTCTTTCTGTCTCTTTGTCTCTGTCTGTCTGTCTCTGTCTGTCTGTCTCTGTGTCTCTGTCTGTCTGTCTTTGTCTCTGTCTGTCTGTGTCTCTGTCTGTGTGTGTCTGTCTCTGTGTGTCTGTCTGTCTCTGTTTCTCTGTCTTTCTGTCTCTGTTTGTCTCTGTGTGTCTGTCTTTGTGTGTCTGTCTCTGTGTGTCTGTCTCTGTGTGTCTGTCTTTGTGTGTCTGTCTCTGTCTGTCTGTCTCTGTGTCTCTGTCTGTCTTTGTCTCTGTCTGTGTGTGTCTGTCTGTCTCTGTGTCTGTCTGTCTGTCTCTGTCTGTCTTTGTCTCTGTCTGTCTTTGTCTCTGTCTGTCTATCTATGTGTCTCTGTCTGTCTGTCTCTGTGTGTCTGTCTGTCTTTGTCTCTGTGTGTCTGTCTCTGTCTGTCTTTGTCTCTGTCTGTCTGTCTCTGTCTTTCTGTCTCTGTGTCTGTCTTTCTGTCTCTGTCTGTGTGTGTCTGTCTGTCTCTGTGTCTCTGTCTGTCTTTGTCTCTGTGTCTCTGTCTGTGTGTGTCTGTCTCTGTGTCTCTGTCTGTCTGTCTCTGTCTGTGTGTGTCTGTCTGTGTCTCAGAAACAGAGGACCTGTCTCCACTATGTCTCTAAGACGACCTTGTCTCTGCTCGACTTCCTGTTGATTTCTCTCCTGATGCCGATACTGCTGCTGGGATACTTCTTCATGGTGCGTTCACTGTCTCCTGACAGACAACCAGGCACATTTCTCATACGAGCTGAAGTAGAATCTTAAAGTCAGCCTGACTCATGAATGTGTGTGTGTAGTTGCAGAAACAGCGTCAGACTGTGGCTCTGATGGAGGCCGTGCTGAGCAGCAGAGTCAATGTCAACGCTGTCGACTACGTGAGTTCACGTGGGCGGAGACCTGACCCATGTCTGCTGTGATTGGTTGACAGAGTGTGATGTAAACTTAACATCAGATTGTGGCTGAGAGGTTCATGAGATCAGACCTGATCCAGGTCTGAGTCTAATGAGGATCTGCAGCCTCAGTCACAGCTGGAAACCATTAACACAAACGCCAAACGTGGAGAGACTCTGATCCAGATCTGAAGAATGTGGATCTGTGAGTCCCTCAGGGTCTGAGGTCTGACATACAGATCCTGTCAAACGGTCTCAGGTCTCAGGTCTAGTTCTCAGTTCCAGATCTAGGTCCAGGTCTCACTTCCTGAATGTGAATGACACAGTCGGAGCAATGAATTGTGGGTCTCCTTGTATTCTTGGACTAATCACATGCTACTGTAGCTGTCGCTAACATGTAGCATTATGTCACATCAAGTTACTGAAACGTGGAGAAGAAGGACAACGGGTGACTCAGCCTCTTTGTTCTGTGAGTGGAGACGTGTTGTGACGTGTTTCAGTTGCGACGTTGTGTTTCAGTTGCGACTTTGTTTCAGCTGTGACATTGTGTTTCAGCTGTGTTGTGTTTCAGTTGTGGCATTGTTTCAGCTGTGACGTTGTTTCAGTTGTGGCATTGTTTCAGTTGTGGCATTGTTTCAGCTGTGACGTTGTGTTTCAGCTGTGACGTTGTGTTTCAGCTGTGACGTTGTTCCAGCTGTGGAATTTTTTCAGCTGTGACGTTGTTTCAGTTGTGGCGTTGTTTCAGTTGTGACGTTGTTTCAGTTGTGGCGTTGTGTTTCAGTTGTGTGGTGTTTCAGTTGTGGCATTGTTTCAGCTGTGACGTTGTTTCAGCTGTGACGTTGTTTCAGTTGTGGCGTTGTTTCAGCTGTGACGTGTTTCAGTTTTGACATTGTGTTTTAGTTGTGGTGTGTTTCAGCTGTGACGTGTTATAGTTGTTTCAGTTGTGGCGTTGTGTTATAGTTGTTTCAGCTGTGACGTTGTTTCAGCTGTGACGTGTTTCAGTTTTGACATTGTGTTTTAGTTGTGGCGTGTTTCAGCTGTGACGTTGTGTTATAGTTGTTTCAGCTGTGACGTTGTGTTATAGTTGTTTCAGCTGTGACGTGTTTCACTGAGTGCGTCTGTGTTTGTGTAGAAAGGAAACACTGCTCTTCACTATGTCTGTAAGAGGAAAAGTCACCGTCTGGTTCCTCTGCTGCTCGACAGAAAAGCAGATGTCAATGTCAGGAATAACGTACGTACGAACGTGACCATAAACACACCATCTGTGACCTGGTGAGACGTCACAGGTCTGAATCCCATCTGTGGTCAGCTGTGACGTTGTTTCAGCTGTTATGTTGTTTCATGTGGGGGCATTGTGTTCCAGTTGTGACGTTGTTCCGGCTGTGGCGTTGTTTCAGTTGTGCCGTTGTTTCAGTTGTCGTGTTGTTTCAGCTGTGACATTGTGTTTCAGCTGTGACGTTTCAGCTGTGACATTGTTTTAGTTGTGACGTTGTTTCAGTTGTGGCATTTTTTCAGCTGTGACGTTCCAGCTGTGACGTTGTTTCAGCTGTGGCATTGTTTCAGTTGTGGTGTTGTTTCAGCTGTGACGTTGTGTATCAGCTGTGACGTTGTTCCAGCTGTGGCATTTTTTCAGCTGTGACATTGTTTCAGTTGTGGCGTTGTTTCAGTTGTGACGATGTTTCAGTTGTGGCGTTGTGTTATAGTTGTTTCAGCTGTGACGTTGTGTTTCACTGAGTGCGTCTGTGTTTGTGTAGAAAGGAAACACTGCTCTTCACTATGTCTGTAAGAGGAAAAGTCACCGTCTGGTTCCTCTGCTGCTCGACAGAAACGCAGATGTCAATGTCAGGAATAACGTACGTACGAACGTGACCATAAACACACCATCTGTGACCTGGTGAGACGTCACAGGTCTGAATCCCATCTGTGGTCTCTGCTGCAGGATGGAGAGACGCCGCTGGACATCGCCATCAGACTGAAGTTCAATAAGATTGTCCACATGCTGAAGAAGACACAGTGATGGACAGACAGACAAACAGAGAGAGAGAAAGAGAGACAAACAGGTGATGGATGTGTCTTCAGTTACTTCCTGTTTAACCTGTCTCCGTTCTCAGGTGTAGCAAACGGAGACGGGTGATAATGTGACCTTTAGTGATGATGTCATCAGAGGTTGTGACTCAATAAATGACAGACTTCCTGTTTCAGCTCTTTGCACTTTACTAAAAACCTGAGGTCATTTTGAGGTTTGTTGTTATAGTCCACAGTTCATGCTAACAGTTTCCCTCTGCTTCCAGTCTTTGTGCTAAGCTAGGCTAATCACACCCTGACCCCAGTCTGGACTGAATACACGTAGCTCAAAGTCCTGACAGAGACCAAGTCCAGGATCAGAGGAGCTGAGCTGAAAACACTGAGAGGAAACGTGAACTGTCACAGATTGTGTTTCTTCATCCTCCTCCTTCTTCAGCTGGTTACTAATAAAACTGAAAATCTCTGATTATCATTTATGTTTATTGGACTTTAATAAAAACAGGTTTTGAATGATTGATTACAATAAAACTGAAATCAAGTTACAAACATCAAACTCTGCCCACCATCATTGAAGTCACATTGGACGCCGTTCTCCTGCCTAATTCATTGTTACTCAACGACTAAAACAAGAAAAACCATTCACAGTTCTGAATGTTGATATCTGACGCTAACATGCTAACGTTAGCATGAGCCAGGTTTCTGTTGGACACTAAAACCAGTAAAACCAGTTCACAGGTATGAGGTTAAAACCAGTTCAGTTCACAGTACAGAACAGGAAAACACTTTAGGTCCCTTCACAATAAAAGCTCAGGCCCAAATCATGCTGGACTGCAGAAACCAGATCATGAGCAGGAAATGAATAGTTACTTATATGCTGGTAGGAAATCCTGAGTCACACACACACACACACACACACACACACAAGCCCTCTAGTGGTCTTCCTGTTCCTGCAGCAGCTTCAGGATGGAGGGAAACATCTGTTCAGGAGCATCAAGACCCCAGATGAAATCCAGATGTTCCCAGTGTTCAATGTGCTGATGGAAGACCAGGTTAGACACCTGGGGGGGAGAGGAGGGAGGGGTTCCTTTATTTTCTTGAGACTTCCTCATCATCATCCCGTTTCCAAGGGGAGGTGTGATGTCACTTGTGACATTTGACCTCATTGGACCAGACTCACCTGAGTGAGGAGGACGGCCACATCTTTGGGGTCCGCCAGCGTGTCCTGTCCCCCCCAGAACAGGGCGGTGGGAACTTTCATGTCCTGGACACGGTACTGAGGGGGAGTAGACTGGTGCGTGACACACAGAGGACACAGAGACAGGAAACAGGAAGTGACCACACAGACAGAGAGCAGACGGATCAATATTTACTCATGATCAGAAATGTGACATCACGGTTTTGTCATTTGTGTGATCTAACATTTCAAAATAAAAGCATTTACATTTTGCTTTCGTATCTGAATGTCTTTGCTAATTTGTGACTTAATTTCCTGCAAAGGCTCAGAAACTACTCTTCATCATCATCATCATTTAACGACTGATGCAGGTTCTTGAAGAGACCTGGGTTCTGGTCTCACCTGGTTGTAGTGCTTCATGTTTCCTACAGGTCCAAAGTCAAACGCCATCAGTTTCCCTCCATGAACGGCCTGAAACATCAACAGCCTCACTGTTACCATGACGACCCTCAAACAGCCATTAAATACAGTCAGCGTTGTATACAGACGGACTGGGCTACACTGTGTCTGTTACCTGGGCCCAGTGGACCATGTTCTGGACCGAGGTCCCAGCAGGACAGTGTGTGGTGTAGACTGGAGTCCGAGTCTGGAATCAAACGTTTCACACTATTATATGAGTGTCAGTGTGTGTGTCTGTGTGTGTGTCCGTGTGTGTCAGTGAGTGTGTCTGTGTGTGTCAGTGTGTGTGTCTGTCTGTGTCAGTGTGTGTGTCAGTGAGTGTGTCTGTCTGTGTCAGTGTGTGTGTCTGTGTGTGTGTCTGTGTGTGTCAGTGTGTGTGTCTGTGTGTGTCAGTGAGTGTGTCTGTCTGTCCGTGTGTGTCAGTGAGTGTGTCTGTGTGAGTCAGTGTGTGTGTCTGTGTGTGTCAGTGTGTGTGTCTGTCTGTGTTTGTGTGTGTGTCTGTCTGTCCGTGTGTGTCAGTGAGTGTGTCTGTGTGTGTCAGTGTGTGTGTCTGTGTGTGTCAGTGAGTGTGTCTGTCTGTGTTTGTGTGTGTCTGTCTGTCCGTGTGTGTCAGTGAGTGTGTCTGTCTGTGTGTCTCTGTATGTGTGTGTGTCGCAGTGTGTGTGTGTGTCTCAGTGTGTGTGTGTGTCTCAGTGTGTGTGTCTCAGTGTGTCTCAGTGTGTGTGTCTCAGTGTGTGTGTCTCAGTGTGTGTGTCAGTGTGTGTGTGTCTCAGTGTGTGTGTCAGTGTGTGTGTGTGTGTGTCTCATTGTGTGTCTCAGTGTGTGTGTCTCAGTGTGTGTGTGTGTGTCTCAGTGTGTGTGTCAGTGTGTGTGTGTGTCTCAGTGTGTGCGTCTCAGTGTGTGTGTGTCTCAGTGTGTGTGTCAGTGTGTGTGTGTCTCAGTGTGTGTGTCTCAGTGTGTGTGTGTGTCTCAGTGTGTGTCAGTGTGTGTGTGTGTGTCTCAGTGTGTGTGTGTGTGTCTCAGTGTGTGCGTCTCAGTGTGTGTGTGTCTCAGTGTGTGTGTCAGTGTGTGTGTGTGT
>CM076668.1:20017916-20047063 GCA_038496675.1 Rachycentron canadum | reverse complement strand
GTGTGTGTCTCAGTGTGTGTCTCAGTGTGTGTCTCAGTGTGTGTTTCTCAGTGTGTGTCTCAGTGTGTGTCTCAGTGTGTGTGTCTCAGTGTGTGTTTCTTAGTGTGTGTCTCAGTGTGTGTCTCAGTGTGTGTGTCTCAGTGTGTGTTTCTCAGTGTGTGTTTCTCAGTGTGTGTCTCAGTGTGTGTCTCAGTGTGTGTGTCTCAGTGTGTGTGTCTCAGTGTGTGTTTCTCAGTGTGTGTCTCAGTGTGTGTGTCTCAGTGTGTCATGAACCATGTTGAGGTTCCTCTCATCAAAGCCACAGAGGAGGAAGAACACGTTTCCACACAGTTCACTGAGAAGCTGCTTCGAACACACATGTTCAGCAAACCACTTGATCATGTGACTCTGAGGCAGGAAGTCCCGCCTCCCAAACAGGTCCTGCAGGGGACAGCACCATTATATCATTATATCATCATTTAGTTGATCAATCAATAACCATTCAGGCTCATCAATCGTTATCAGTATCTCTGACTCGTTAGCAGTATCTCTGACTCCATGACTCGTTAGCAGGTCTTACCCAGATGAGGAAGTCTGGTAGGACGGACAGTTTGGTCATGGGGCTGCTGGTGAAGGCAACGGTTGCTACAGGAGCCAAACCGAAGAACATCCTGATCTTACTGGCCAGTTCAGGCAGCGTGGAGAACGCTATGAAAGCTGGGAAAAAGACTGACTGTAAGACTGATGTTAATAGAGACAAAACATCAGGGACAGTATATATTGTTGTTACGAATGTCTACTTTCTCACCTGCACAGTTTACCAATCACCAAGGGAGGAGGGTGTGATGTCACAGTGTGTCAGATTATCAGAGACTTTCTGAAACAACCCTAACCTTAGAGGACCAGCACCAATCCAATGGTACCGGTCAGTGAGTGTGTGTGTGTTACCTATAGTGGTTCCCTGGGAGTGTCCGATGTAGTAGATCTGTTCCTGTCCCGTCACCTTCAGGATGTGGTTTACAACAGCTGGAAGATCCTTCAGAGCCATCTCATCATAACTGCAGACACAGGTAGACAGGTGATGTCAGACTGGTGGTGTGATGTCAGACTGGTGGTGTGATGTCAGACCGATGTTTTGTACCTGAACCTCCAGAAGTCCTCCTGGTCCGGTGTGAGGGTCTGGTGTTTCCTGGACCAGGTATTTCCTCGGCTGTTTCCCATCCACACATCGTAGCCAGCGTCGGCCAGCACATATCCCAGACTGCAGTTGGGCAGGTTGGTGATCCAGTTACTGCCGGCAGCCAAGAGGCCATGCTGGAGCAAAACTGCCGGCCTTGGACCTGCAGAACATAGAGACCAGAAACTGTTGAAAACCTTAGACCAGACTAAGGAGTCCTGGTGGAATAGAGTTTCATTTTGACCAGGACATGTCCTTTGTCCCTCACATCAACAAGTCTCTGGGACAGCCTTCTTCCCCCTGAGCAAGATCATGAAAATCAGAAACATCCTGTCTCAAAAGGAGGAAGAAAAACTAGTCCATGCATTTGTTCCCTCCATACTGGACGACTGTAACTCACTATTATCAGGACGTCCCAGTAACTCAGTGAAAAGCCTTCAGTTGATTCAAAATGCTGCTGTGTGAGGACTGACAGGAAGTAGAAGAAGAGACCACATTTCTCCTGTGTCAGCTTCTCTGGCTCCTGGTAACATTCAGAGTAGAATTTAAAATCCTTCTCCTCACATACAAAGCCCTGAATGACCAAGCTCATTGTATCTCAAAGAGCTCATAGCTCCCTATTGTCCCAGTAGATCACTTCTCCCTCCAAATGAAGTAAACCTCCATTTGTGGTTCTAGAGTCTCCAAGAGTAGAACAGGAGGCAGAGCCTTCAGCTCCCAGGCTCCTCTTCTGGTGAACCAGCTCCCAGTGTCGGTCCTGGAGGCAGACGCCCTCTCTACATTTAAGATGAGGCTTCAAACTGTCCTCTTTGACAGAGCTGATAGTTAGAGCTGGATCAGCTGAACCATCCCTTAGTTATGGTGCTAGAGACTGATGGAGGAGGAACTGAGCACCTGTCTCTCTCTCTGTCTGTATAAATTAACTTGGTTTGATGTGCAGGCTCAGGGGTGTCAACAGGACAACCAGCCTCTGACCTGGGGTGTGTTTGAGTCCCTGTGGGATCCTGTTGACAGTCAGGATGTACCCGTCCTCCGTCAGCACCTCATGTTCTTCTGCGGGGTAGCCCCAGTGTCTGATGATCTCCGTCTGACAGGAGGAAACAATGAGTTCATGTTCAGACTGAAATCTACAGCTTTAATTAAAAAACAGACCGTGTGATCCTGTGAGGCAGAGCTGAGGGCTGCAGGGCTCCACGAGCCTGTTCTGATAAGAGGAACCAGGGTCCATGTGGGAGGAGGAAACAGGAACACGTGACCTTCTCCATCCCGTGACAGTTTTACATTTCAGTTCAGTAGTAGCATAGTTCAACGCCACAACTCAGCTTTTATTTTGAAAAACTTTACTTGTAAGCTGGCCTGGTTCGGTGAAGCATGACAAGCACCTCAGCTCAGACACAACAATCAATAATCAATAAGCTCGTGTTCCTGTCAGGATCTGAGACCATGTCAGGAGCTATGTGAAGACCTGGACCTGAGAGATCTGGACCTGGACTCAGTGTCCATCCTTTAGTTTTCAGAGGAGGACTCTCTGACCTCTGACCCTGGACCTACATGTTTGGAGATTTCAGCCGACATCAGCAGGTCAAAGTCCACCAGACCTGAACCAGTTTACACTGTTCAACTACAGCTGACCTCTGACCCCTTACAGCTCCACAGGAGCTTATCATGACATCATCAATAACGACCTGATGTTTTCAAAATAAAAATCTAAAGATTTTCAGAATAAAAGTTGTGATCTTTACCTGACAGCTATTTGTTGGTGCATATACTCACAATGTTCATGTGCACTTCAGGGTCCAGCCTCTGCTGTGGTGTATAAGAGCGTCGGTGGACAACAGATGAGTGAGCGTCAGTTGGTCCGGTGTGGACGAGTCCAGAGAGGACCAGCACACACACCACAACACACAGCATCATCTGTCCGAACACACACACACACACACACACACTACAGTCAGACTGATGCGTTCACGGCTCACTATAAAGGTTGTTTTTCTGGTAAAAGTTTAAATGTTTCTTTCTTTACAAAGTGAATGATGATGTCATGTGATCATGTGCTGAACATTAACTAACCAATCAAAGAGGACGAGTTGTTTGACGACAACAGTCCTGTTAGAAACATTACACAGAACTGATTCATGTTCTTTTACTGCCTGGTTTCCAGGCTGTTTCCAGACCTTTACTCGGACTGTCAGTGAACGCCTCTCTCATCGCGTCGCTCAGTTAAACAGATTCAATGTGAACATAAACACAAACAGGGTCGTTACACACTAACGGGACTGACGTGGAAGCGGCGGGAAAACTGACGACCTCGTGCTCCTGTTTAAACGGTGCCAGTCCGGCGTCATTGTCTCTGACAAAGAGTTAATAACAGGTTAATAACTCACCTGTCCGCGCGCTCTGATGGTCTCTGAATGAGCTTCTGCATCAGAACCTTTTTCTCCTGGATGTGCGGAAGCGACGTCAGAGGCAGACCGACTCTGTGATTGGTCAGAGCCAGGGTTCGATTATTGACCCTTGTTTTATGAGTCAATAACCTGAACAGTTTAATATTGGTGAACTGATGAATAATCAGTTAATCAATCACAGAGATTCTTGATCGAATTTCCTCCCTGATCGAACAATCAAAGACCGGAAATGAGCCGAGAGGAAACAAAAGGAGAAAATAAGCTGATTGGGTCAAAAGAAAAATGTGAACTACAAATAAAAATCAGGAAACACAACAAAAGTAGAAAAGGAATCCTTCAAAATAAAAGCACAGGCTGTCACCGCACAGAATAAACAGTTGAAATGAAATTTAAAAAATCTAAACGACACATTTAATTTTATTCTGAGTTATAGCCAAATATAAACATATTTCGAAGGTTTTGGACAGTATATGATTTCGGTTTTTTTTTTAATATAATAAAATATGGTTGCTGCGTGATTATGTAACATAATTGTTTTATTGTTGTTATATTAAACACTTATGTAGAAAAGTCCTTGTGATTATATTGACTTATTATCATTACATTTTTAAACATATAATCAGTACTTAAATGTACTTATAGGAAAGTATATTAATTCACAACAATGCACTTTATTTTATAAGCTTATAGAATGTAAATAAATTATGAATCGGTTATCAATGAAAACTAATTTCGCAGCCATTATTACTGAAGCTGGGTACAGATGATAACACATTTTGTATTTCTCTTTGAAATCAGATGAAGCAGATACGTAAATATATAAAGATAAAACTGAAACAAAATAAAACCAATAAACCATAACAAGGGGAGAAAGGTACAAAAAAAAAGGTGTGTTACTTCGATATATTAAATTTAATTTTGTTGATTTTAATATAAATGAGTAAAAATTTAAAATTTATTTGGGGGCGGCAGACATTTATTTTGAAAGTCTAAGCAGGATATACCGTGGTGACCGCGGATCTGTTGACACCGTTCAGACTCCCGGGATAGTTTTTGCTGGTTCGTGCCCTTTGTGGCTGTTTTATAACGCAGGGCGGGTTGAACTCCTGTGGCCCTGGACCCGACGACATGCCGGGCCGCAGCAGTTAGACCCGGGTCACTT
Source organism: Rachycentron canadum (assembly GCA_038496675.1). Classification (NCBI taxonomy): domain Eukaryota; kingdom Metazoa; phylum Chordata; class Actinopteri; order Carangiformes; family Rachycentridae; genus Rachycentron; species Rachycentron canadum. The sequence goes on along the minus strand of CM076668.1, from coordinate 20,042,340 downwards.
TCGGTCCGTTGAGCAGCTCGGTTCTGTACTGAAATGTCCCGGGTGTTGATCGTCGGAGCCGGTCTGACCGGCAGCCTGTGCGCATGTCTGCTGAGGAGAGAACTGCAGAATAAAGTTCAGATAGTGGTGTGGGACAAAGCGAGGGGCGCGGGTGAGTGTCACAAGCTACAGTCAGAACTCCATTCGAAAAACTCTCGATTGTATGTTCCCGAGCTCACGGCCATACAAGGCGACACTGCAGAGTTTCACCTAAGGCGGGTTCTTCACCAGCTCATTTTAAATAAAAAATGGTCTGAGCTTTATTGTTCCGCTGCAGTGTCTGGGTGAGGCTAGAAATCAGAGGTCAGATCACCTGTACCTGTGACACCCACTTATCGTCAGATCTCCATTCAGAAATTGTATAATTTGTTTTCCAGAGCTCAAAACCAATTATAGATGAACAGCAAAGCACGACTGAACACGCTCTGAATATCAGAAAAATAATTTGCTAAATCCGGCTTGGAAATGATCCATAAATGTAACTTTATGTTGGTATAATTGCCACCTTTAAAACTGGCTTTGCATTGGCCCATTTTAGTCCACCAGCCTGTGTTTCAGTGCAATGGGTAGGAACGATAGATGAGAGCAACATTGAGTTAGTGTTATCAGTCAAATCTTCATATAAAAATCTTCACAGTGTAGAAGACGGGTTCAAAATCAGTAGATTCTCTTTTAGCTTTAATGAACTGAGAAGTTTGTTTAGATGTTGACTCAACCAGACTTGATGTAGTTGTAATTCAAAATCTTTTCTTCACTATGTTCTAACTTCACATAGTGTAACATAAAAGTAGTTAACTTTATAATGGAGTTTGGTGTGGAGACAGTTTCTTAGTTCAGAAGTACAGTAGGAGTTCAGTTCATTAACAGAGAACTGAATCTCTCTCTCTCAGGAGGCAGGATGTCCACCAGTCGCCCTCCTGACCCTTCATCTCACTCCGCTGACCTCGGAGCTCAGTACATCACAGCCACAGCAGCCTACACCCAGTCACACCACAGGTAGGACAAGTCTGTCTGCTGCTGAAATTCATCACTCCACTATCAAGGTCTGATGTGTGCATGTGTGTGTTTGTAGTTTTTACTCAGAGCTGCTGTCTGCAGGCGTCTTACAGCCCCTTCACGGCCTGGTCGAAGGTCTGAGGCAGAGAGATGACAGCAAGGACTACATGACGCCACTGGGCATGTGCAGTGTGGTCAAACACTTCCTGTCTGAGTCAGGTAAACACCTGTCTGAAGCCTCTGAGCTCTCAGCCATATCTTGGTCTTCACAGAGATGACGCTGCTGGTTTGGTTGTGATAAAAAGAACAGATCAAGCTTTAGGTTCATCCTGTAAAGTCCACAAATCAATCAGTCAGTCAGTCAGTCAGTCTCTGATCAATGTCTCTGTCCCTCATCAATAACATCAGACTCTGACTCTGCATCAGGAGCTGATTTGTTCTTTGAGCATCATGTGACTGGCCTGTTTCGCCGCAATGCATCATGGGAGGTTCAGAGAAAGGCAGGAGACAGTGAGATGTTTGACGCTGTTGTCCTGACGATGCCTGTCCCTCAGATTCTGCAGCTGCAGGGAGACCTGGGACACTGTGAGACCTGAACACACACACACGCACGCATGCACACACACACACACACACACACAGGACCTGGACTCAGCTGCAGTGTTGTGGTCTCACCACCGGGGGGCAGACAGACCACATCCAGCTACGGTGATGTCATCTGCTGATGATGCCCCCCCCCCCACCTTGACAGTGGAGTGATGGACTGTGTGCAGTGCACTCTGCAGCTTTTTGGTGTGTGTGTGTTGCAGACAAAGCCTCCTCCACATGCGTGTATCTCTTTAGATGATGATGATGTCATCTTCAGCTCATCTGATTGGCTGACACGGGACAGCGCCCATTTCCTCTTTGCTGACACACACACACACACACACACACGTTATAATTAGCTTGGTGTGAGGTTTAACTTGAGAAGAACTGTCCAATCAGAGCTCAGTATGTGAATTAGACCTGTCTCTCTTACCTGTCTGTCTCTCTCAGTTCTGTCTGTCGAGCAGCTGCATCAGTTACATCAGGTCGTTTACTCGTCTCGTTTCGCCGTCGCTCTCTTTTTCCCTCCGGACACCGTCCTCAGTTTCCCATGGGTGGCTCGGTACGTCAGCGACAATGCCTGTATCTGCTATGTCGCCGTGGACGCCCACAAACGCAACGCAGGTGTGTCAGCTCGTTTCTCTCTCTCGCCAGATGTTACAGATGTCAGTTGTTAACGCCTCTCTCTCTGTCATGTGACCGTGCAGATGCTCCCGGCCTCGGTCCGTCCCTCGTCGTCCACACCAGCGTTCCGTTTGGCGTGAAGCACCTGGAACGGGACAAGGAGGACGTCCAGCCAATCATCTTACAGGAGCTCCACAAGCTGCTGCCCGGCCTGCCTCAGCCAATCAGCATCAAGTGTCAGAAATGGAGATATTCCCAGGTGAGTCCTGAGAAATCCTACTGCCTGATCCCACTGAGTGAGGGAGTGTTTGATCTGTGAACCCTGTCGTCCCTCCTGCAGGTGCTGACCTCGGTGCCAGACTGTCCAGGTCACATGACCGTCCTTGACCAGCCGCTGCTTGTCTGTGCTGGCGACGCCTTCAGTCACTCCAACTTTGATGGCTGCGTGGAGTCAGCACTGAGCGTGCTCAGTGCGCTGAAAGCCTCACTGTGATGTCACCGCCACGAAAGGAAGTCATCAAGAATAACGGGAAGATGTGACCTGATACTGTCAATAATCAATAGTCAACAGATGTGATCAATACATAAAAGTTCATGAAGGAAATGGTCTCGTTTCTGTTTCATTTTTAGTGCCAGATGTTTGTTTGACCTTTAACCCCCAGATGTTTCCTGTAGAAATTACACAGCTAGAGGTCATCACACACCAGGTCTAACTCGGTCCAGGTCTAATGATTTGGTCTGGAGGTTCTGCTCAGCTCCACTGAGCTGCCTGATTCAGACAAGAGAAGAAGAAGCTGCTTCCTGCTGCTTCTCACTTCCTTTGATCTTTTTATAGCAGCAGATAAGACAGAATTAGTTATGGTTCTGTGCCCACAAGGCTCAGTGTGTGTGACCTCATTTCTTCTGCCTGTTCTCTAGTCCTTCTGAGCGCGCTCAGTAGAGCTGCTGCATTGCATTGTGGGCGAAGTGATGATTATTTCTGCTAAGTCACTGGTTGATCACACTCATGTTGGGAGTTGATCATGTGTCAGTGTCTCCCTCTGATGAACTGATGATCATATTCCCCTGAGGATGAACCGCAAAAACTCCACTCAGCGAGCTGCTCCACCGTTACCATCTTGGCAGAGCCTGACTCCGCCCCCTAACTCCCAGCTAAACCAAAATTAGACAAAGAGGTGGAGCTATGGTGACTGGTGCATGATTGTTTGTCAGACACTGATTCTCCTGTCAGTCAAAGAGGCCACGCCCCCAATCCATATCTTTAACCCTTAATAATCTGAACAGGTGAGTCCTTTAAATTCTCCTGTTCAGTCTCATGAAGGAGGAAATTATCTCCAGAGACCAGTTTCTGTTCCAGGCTGGAAACAGACTCTAGCAGTGTGTAGAGGAACTGTAGGGTTCAGCTTCATGGTTCAACCTCAGAGGATGATAGACTCTGGGTTAACTGCTAATAAGCCAACATTAGCATGCTAACATTGTGTCGAGCAAATAAACATCACATAGACAACAGCTGTTTATAAATAGTTTTATTCACCTTTACAGTGTTTTCATTTAATTATAAAACGAGGAGAGACAGAATAAAAGAACAGAGGGGGAGTCAGTTTTGCGTGACATGTTTCCATAGCGATACAGGCTGTAGTTACAAGTTTTCTGTTTGTTGACTGAATAAAAAAAAATAAATAAAAAAAATCAACACGACTGGACCACAGAGCTGAAACCAGAAGCAGCACACTCTGCTCCGGACAGATGAAATGACACAGGACCAGACCTGAGCCCTGAACCACATGGGTCAGACACTTTGGTTCCAGACTCACCGAGGACCTGATCAATACTCATCCACACCGACTCACTGGGCCAAAATAAAGTCAATCAAATCAACTGATTCAGTCCAGAAACACCAGTTTTTGGACCAGATTTCTCAGCTGGATTTGTCCTGTCACTGTAAAACCCGAGCTAATGTTAGCTCAGTTAGCTAGCTCTCTACCAATGAAAATCAAGAGCCCGTTGCCACAACGCATTACACTTTAAATGAGCCAGAACAGAAAGCAACAGAGGGGCCTGGTGAACGCTCAGCAGTCAGGTAGCTCACCATCAACTGACTTGTAGAATCTGGTTTACGTGGCCATTTCAAAACTAAAGACCAGAGGTTTAAGATCAAAGGTTCCCTTTAAGCTCCGACTGACGATGTGGTTGGTGAAGTAAAGGTTTGGTCCCAACACGCCTCTGTTCAGTGAAGTCTGACTTTGTCTATGTTCGGTCTCAATAAAAGCCAAGCGACTAATTTAAGAATGAATTTGTTGTTTCAGTTTTTTTTTTCACCTTCCACCTTTGAATTTGCAGCCAATAGAAACAGACATGTTTTTAAAAAGTGGACTGTGTGTGTGTTTTTTTTACTGGGTCGGAGTTCAGGGCAGTTTTGTTGACTGGTCGGTTAATGTATATGCACCTTAAGGCAAAACAAAGAAAGACTATGAGCAAAGACCACGATCACCTCGTCAGCTCAGAACAGACCAATGAAAACATGACCCGTCGGCCTGAGCTTGGATTTGGCAGGTTTGGTGATGAGATGTAAACAGGAAACAGCTGAAGCATCATGTTTTCTACTAAACAGACAAAACAACGAAGCTTCTTCACAGAGGGAACGACAGGAAGTCAGGCATGTGTAACAATTCTGATTGTTGGAGGTCATAGGTTGAATCCAGAGTGGCATCTGTGGGGCAGGTTTGAGGTTCCTTCACAGAGTCCAGATGCTGCAGGCGACACATTCAGACATCATTGCCTCAGAGGAAACGTGGCTAATTCCAATGTTAATGCCAAACGCTCAGGTCGTTTGTTTCCAGTCCACAGATCTGGACGCTGAAAAGCGTTTTTATTACTTGCTCTTTTGTTTCCTCTCTGACTCTGGACCTGTGCAGGAACCCTGAACATCTGTCAAGACAGAACCAGATCCACAATCAAATTCATATTTCCCTCCAAATTTCCCAGATGCATTCAACACAATTAAACTGGGACTTGTCTACGACCGACCTCTTTAAAATGGTCATAAGAAAAATTTGTGGAGCACCTGGACCAGTCAGAGATGAGGACAGCACCGGCCTGGCCTCAAAAACCAAAGACCCGTTCAGAACCGGCATCCGGCAGAAGGAACAAAGTTCTCAAAGGTCCTTCAGAGGACTAAGGATGAAAAAGTGAGTTTGATTATTTTAGTTCAGGCTGGAACACACTTACATCTTTGTAGACCCCGCCTTATAAATCAGCCTAATTTGATTTTTATAGAGAGATTTTTTCCAGGGACAATGGTTGGATCCTAAAGAAAAGGTCAAACTGTGGTGGTTTAAAGAGGAAACTAACCTGGACAAACAGAAACTGCCCAAACCGTTTTAATTGAATCCAGGTTTTCTGGATCAGTTTCTGGAGTCCACGGCAGCTGGCAGTTGTTTTTAAGCTACTCTGCTGAGCCGGTCTTCACGCCAGTCATATCTGAACAGGCTGGTGACAGGAAGTAAGGCCAGGCCTGACAGCACCCAGCAGGACTCTGAGCACAACTTGTGTTGCTCTAAAACGTCAGCAGCTACACAAACAGAGTTGATGGACAGATCAATGATAACGTCACGACCCAAACACTGCTGGTAGAAAGCACCAGACGGACAAGAGGTTCAGTTCAGCACCTTAAACCCAACATGGTGGATGGTTGGCCCAAAGCACTTGTTTGCTGGTAGCACAAAGCCACAGATGAACTTGGGCTTTCACCGGGGTTGAGTGCTGTGATCACACAGGACGCCATTTTAGCACCAGGCACCTCTTCTACTTGATGCAGTGACTTGATAGAATTATGAGTCTCTTTCAGGGATCCAGGTGTTTACAATCTGATCAGAGCCTCCCCTCCTTTGACCCAAAGTAAGTTGGAAACATCACATCTACACTTGTTTTGTGTGAACATTGTCTTGAGAAGAAGATGCCATTCCTATTCAAATCCCAGAAAGGTCCCAAAGGAACCTCATCAATTTCCATCTTTGACCTGTGACATCACAATTGGAACCAAGCCTGCTTGATGTTACCATCATTGGCCTTTCAATGGCCTTGACTTTTGATTTTCAGGTACTGTTCTAATGTCAAGGTAGATTTTAATCTAAGATTCTACAGAAGCTCCAAAAACCATAGACAGTCAGCATTCTGGATGTGTTCAAGCCTCTGGAGGTCGTCCTGTGTGATCAGGGTCTTGACAAGGCCAACGGGGTGAACAAGAGGACCTTCAAGTCCCATCTCAGTCTTGGAACCAGGCCTAAGAAGAACAACTGTTCACTACAGAACCAACGCAGGGCTGATATCGGCGGTAGCACCAAATGTTCGGACGGAAAGGTTGGGCATCAAGAATCAAACTTCTACTTACACCTGATCTGGAGGCAAATGATCAACAGGGATGCTCTGATCAATTGGGCGCCAGTTAAAATGGTTGATATTAACTACAGACGATTTAATTGGCGGCAGCCCTGTCCACTGGATGGTGCTGGGAGTTTATTGTCACATGTCACAAGTCTGATTGGACAAGCAGAAGGAAGATTGACATAGGAAAATAAATTATCCAAAGACTGTTTACAATCTGAAAAGGTTTAAAAATGTAAGATTCCAAAAGGAGCCAACAGGGGATTAGATTCACTAATGAGATTAAATCTGGGGTCTAATTGAAACTGGTCAGAGAATCCCTGTAAAATCCAGACAGTCGTCTTGAACCAGCCGTGACGGTAATGTGATCCTCGAGTTGTCGTCCCTGGCGTTAAAGGTACAGTTTGCAAGAATTTAAGTGCTTAAGTAGTACTGAATACAATGATTAATAGTCTATGGACAGAGTAAAGCGCGTTACCCTCTTTCAAATGTCAGAAACCAAAGACACACAGAGGCTAAACCTCAACGACAAATGTCATCATGAAACAAACCACAAACCCTCGTTGGATCCTGACCCCAAAGCTGAGAAACTCTGTGATAAAACCTCCCAAAGGGCAGATTTAGAAAAGAAAACGTGACAGAAATCAAATCAGCAAAACATGAGCCAAACAGGCTTCTTGGATGGACTCAGTTTACCAAGAAATACAAACAAAGCCAACTGTCCCACCAGGGTGGGTCGGCCACAGGAGGGAAGCTTTGCAGCAGATCTGGCAGAAGGAATGAAGGAATGTTATAATGTGTGGAGCTTGTTTGTTTAGCTTAATGATTGATATAAGAGTATAACAAAAATATGTTTCTGTAGCTGTAGGAACTGATTGAAGGAGAGAAGAGAATCCTTCTGTGCAAAACTGTGGAGACAGAAAAGTCCTGCTAACACTTGTTCACAGTAGGTTTGTACTGTACGTGGTTTCAACAGTAGATGATTGACAGATAGTCCGAGGTTTCTCTTCTTCATTGTCACATTCAAACATCAGGCTGTCACTTGTCTCTGTGTGCTACCTCGTCTCAAAGTCAATCCAGTCCAGCCCCCACTGGTCAAACTAGGTCTGGACCAGCAGTGAGGCAGGTCCAGCTTGGTCTGAACTGGACTTGAGATGGGAAAGGAATCAAACAGGTTTGGGGGGTTCAAGGTGCTTTGGTGGGGGTTCCAATCTCAAATCTCAAGAATATAACCAAGTGCACTGGGGTGAACCCACAGAACAAAGATTACTGTGATATTTGATCTGTAAACTAATCAGACTCCAAACTGGCTCAGTCCAGTCTGATCTGGTCTTTGTTTGTCGGGAGGATTTTTGAAGACCAGAATTTAAAACCTGAACTTTCTAGTAATCAGTAATAAAATGATCAACCCAACCAACTGTCTTTAAAACAACAGAAGAAGGCTCATGGTTGGTTTTTGGTTGGTTTGTTGTCATGAGGTTTAAAAACTTTAAGGCCAGTTTTTCTCTTCATTCACAGCAGTGAAGACGTCTCCAGACCTGATGGGACATGTGGTCCCTCCGGAGGTCGGGGTCAACCCAGAGTCTCCTCCCTCTTCTCCCCGTGACACTTTGATCTGAACACTTGTTGTGACTGATGACCTTCCTTTTAGTGTCCTACAGTGAAACTGATGCAGATATATTTCATATCATATTTTATATGAATAAATGTCTGTTGACGTCAGCGCTGATGCTCAAAAACCCAACATTCAAACAGCAGCTGAGGTTTGTAGGTGACACACAGAGAGAAGTCAACTCTGATGCAGCTTTACAAAACTGAAGTGGTGGAAAATAAAGACTGGTCTAAAGAAAGTCTCCTGAAACTGGTCAGGAAGGAAGCCGGAAAGGAAAGAAGGATGGAAGGACACATGGGGACGGGAGATTTATCAGACCAACATCTAAAGAAGTCTAGTCGTCTTTCAGTTTGTTTATATTCAAGTTTTACCTTTAACGTTAGACTCTGTCCATTCGTCTGTCTTATTGTCTGTTCGCCGTCCATCTCCCGGCCTGGCCCCGCCCACACGTTTATCCCCACCCTCCTCGTCCCAGTGCCGTGTCATGTGATTGTCCAGGTGTACACCGTGCAGAAGATTGGAGGGGGGGCTTATGTCTGATCTGAGTTCTTTATTCCAGAGTCCAACAGATCAGGTCTGGTCCATGGTTAAATTTCCCCGTTAGCTAACACGCTAGTCTGAGTGTGGGGAGTGTGTGTACATATATTTATATATATACTGTGTATGTATGTATGTATATGTACATATATACACACATATATATCTGTATGTTGTGTGTGTCAGACTTTTGTGATCTGATTGTGGTGGTCCTCTTCAAACGGCTCGTTCTCTGGGTCCGAGTCCGTGGTGTCAGAGTAGCGGTAGTGATCTGGTTCGTTGTCGCTGACGTCTGGGGTCACAGAGGCCGACGTGCTGCTGGTGTCACAGTTCGCTCCCTCCTCCACTGTCTTGGTAAAAAACAGTTTGACCTAGAGCAGAGAGACAGAGCAGATTGGTCACAGGTTTGATTCCCCTCGTTAACCCTGTTAATCCCTCAGAGTCTCCTCCTCCATCAGGTCTTCAGAGCCTTGTTCTCCTGATGCTCTGAGCTCTTTGTTTCTCCTTCAACTAGAGAATCAGTTCTTTCTAACAAGCCCTGATTTGTCCTGTGTGACACTGACTTCAGTGATAAACTCCTGAGGGAAGTTAGTTCAGATCTGGATCAGTCTGAGCCTTAAACAACTGACAACTTTATAAGGAAAAACAAAAAGGGATGAAAAAACAGAAAAGAATGTGGCTCTAAAGAGTTGACGACACATCTGTAAAAACACTGAAACCTTCTCACTTTCCTGATCTTTTACTTTGAGGATGATTAACTCATTTTCTGTTTTACCTCCAATCGTTAACGTCTCTTCTCTCCTCAGATTAAATGACACTGCATCATGAAACCAGCAGATGTTTTACCTTGAAGTTGGGGGAGAAGTTCCTGTTGGCTTTGTCCTTGTTGGCCTTGTCCAGGTCATTTTTAATCAAAGTCAGTACTAAGTAGTCCCGGTCGTTGGTCTCTCCACCCATCATCATGGTCGTCATCACCCCCAGGTTCTGGTGCATCCTGTCGGTCATGTCCCTCAGCGTCCCTGCGCTGCCGTTCTCCAGTTTGTCCAGGTTCTCCTCCGGCCCCGGGATGAAGAAGGTGTTGACCCAGAAGTGAAACATCTTTTCCTGGAGGGACAGGAGAAGAAGAGTCTGAAGATGACTCACCTGTGATGTTGGTCTGAGAGAAACGTTAATTACACACAGATAAGTTTATTTAATTCAGCACAACCCTGAAGTGTTAAAACATTCAGAGTCTGTCAGACCAAAACCAGGACCCAGTAAAGGGAGAAGAACCCTTCCTGAAGCTCAACGTTCCCAGGAGAACAATGGGTTCGATGGATCAAATCAGACCTACGACCTTCACAGGACAACCTACACAGGATGACCTACGACCTTCACAGGATGACCTCTGACCTTCAGAGGACAACCTACACAGGATGACCTACGACCTTCAGGGGACGACCTACGACCTTCACAGGATGACCTCTGACCTTCAGAGGACAACCTACACAGGATGACCTACGGCCTTCAGAGGACGACCTACGACCTTCACAGGATGACCTACGACCTTCAGAGGACAACCTACACAGGATGACCTACGACCTTCAGAGGACGACCTACGACCTTCACAGGACAACCTACACAGGATGACCTACGACCTTCAGGAGGACCTACGACCTTCACAGGATGACCTACAACCTTCAGAGAACAACCTCTGACCTTCACAGGACGACCTACACAGGATGACTTACGACCTTCAGAGGACGACCTACGACCTTCACAGGATGACCTCTAAACTTCAGAGGACAACCTACACAGGATGACCTACGACCTTCACAGGATGACCTACAACCTTCAGAGAATGACCTCTGACCTTCACAGGACAATCTACACAGGATGACTTACGACCTTCAGAGGACGACCTACGACCTTCACAGGACGACCTACAACACACAGGCAACTTGCCACGTTTGGAGGCGTTTAAGGACTGAGTCATAAAAAGAGCCAAATAAACACATTAACAGTAAAATCAAACGACGACACATTGATTCTGATGTAACATCATGAGGTTGTGACTCTTCCTCACCTTCTTCATCATCTTGTTCTGCTTGTGGAAAAACTCCACCTTGATGTCTCCACAGACAGGAAGTGGCTGTGGAAACTCAAACAGCATCAATTTGTCTTCCCGCCGGGTGTGGGAGGGGTTAGAGGTGTGGATCTTCACCTTCAGCTGGTACACCACAAACTGAGGGTCTGCAGCAGGAGCACAACAGCACAGTTATGACCAGTGATGTCATCAGTCATCAGCCAATCAGAGTGTCAGAGTCAGACTCACTGCAGGTTCCTCCAGTGAACATGGGGATGGTCTCAAACAGCATTTTATGGAAGAGCAGAGCCACCGGTTTGTACAGAAGCTGGTTCCTCAGCAGGAAGCTGTAATAGACCACGTACCGCCGCTGACTGGGGATGGTCACACCCTGCATGCACAGACAGACAGACAGACAGACAGACAGACAGACAGACAGACAGACAGACAGACAGACAGACAGACAGACACACACTTTTTACTCCTCCTCTTATTTGACAGGACTGAAGATTGGCCCCGCCCACAGGTCCCTGTGTGTGACCCAGCTGACATCAGGTGTGTTTAGAGCCTCACACAAGATAAGTATTGAGGTTTAAAATGTCTTCATGAACCTGCTCCAGGTTTGGATGATGTCATCCCCGCATCATTAGAGCCATTTGAGCACCGGCGTCCTCACCTTCTTGTCGTGGGTGCGGACCTCGCCGTAGAAGTCCAGAGCCTCCTGAGCCTCCTGAAACTTGCCTCGGTGAAGTAGGTAGGCGCAGATCATGACACCGGTGCGCCCTTTTCCCGCCTTGCAGTGGATGGCGGCAACGTGCTGCTCGTCCTCGCTCAGCCACTGGTCCAGGTCCTCACAGAACGGCTTGATCAGCTCCAGCTGGGGTGGGTTGTGGTCCTCAAACGGGTACTGGGCGACTGAAAGAGGCACACAGAGTCAGGCAGGGTCTCAGGTCCCAGACCAGGTCTCTCTGACCCAGGTCTAATCAGAGACCAGAGTCCTTCAGAGACTCACCTTGACAGTTGAACTTAGAGGCATCATAGTGTCGCTCTGCACAGCTGTGGAGACAGATGTTCACTTACTGCAGGACACACTGTTCAATAATCAATATCATTGTCAACAGACAGGCAGACAGAGAGACAGGCAGACAGACAAAGAGAAACAGGCAGACAAGCAGGAAGAGAGACAGTCAGTCAGTCAGAGAAACAAATAGACAGTCAGACAGACAAAGAGAAACAGGCAGGCAGAGAGACAGACAGGCAGACAGACAAAGAGAAACAGACAGACAAGCAGACAGAGAGACGGTCAGTACTTACAGGTTGTAGATCTTATAGTGATTCTTGTGCTTTGAATCTAGGAACCTGACAGAGACACAGTTTTAGTTTTTTTAATTAACTGGTTCCACAACCTGGACCAGTTGGACTGAGGCAGCTGATCAGCCTCTGTGGTCCTGATCAGAGGTGACACTCGTGTTGGGGACAGGACCGAAAGTTGATTTAAACACGGTCTATTCCACCTGAACACTGCAGAAACATACTTAGCTACATTAACAGGTCAAAACATTTACAGCCAACAGATTTCGGGAGGTCAGAGGTCAAGCAGAGGGCTATCTTACCGAACAACATCGTCAATGTTGTTTCTGTAAACTCCCTCCAGCCGCTCTGCGGGGAAGCCCATGGCTATGATGTTGGGATAAATATCTGATCGCTCCATTAAGGATCAATATTCACAGCAGCTGCAGGGGAAGTCAGAGCTGAGCACCAGCACCAGGACCAGGACCAGGTCTGACTCCTGGTCCTGACCTCAGCTCATCTCCTCAAAGTTACTTTGACACAAATACCTGGATCGTCTCTACAGCCTGTTCACTTCAGAGGACTTCCTACATCTCCCACAATGCCGTGTAGCTAGTCTACATGTCATCCAACTGAAGAACTGGTCCTGAGACAGGAATCAAATCCAGTTCAACACGAACAGAGATGAGGATGACACAAGGACAGTTGTGATGTCATCACTCTGATGTCACATCAACAGAAATTTTAGCAAACAAACGGACAGTGACAACACAAAGTTAAACACCTCCCTCCAGATGTTCCTGTTCTCAGTGAGTGAGTCTGAAAACGTTTCCATGAAAACTCACCTGACATTTTAAACGATTTTGGACTCATTTCCTATTGATGGCCTAGTTGGTTGATATTGATTAGCTGCTGCAGCTCTACAGGTGCAGGAGCTAAACCTGGTTCCAGTCTTCAGTCGGACTGAGGCTGTCGGCGTGCGGAGGCATTGATCTAAAATCAGGTTTGATTATTGATTACTGAAACAATCAGTTGACTTAAACTACATGTGCAGGTTGCAGTTTAGTTGAGAAACCTCCATCACTGTCACATTATGGTGAACTGAGTGTGTGACAGTGACTGATGGGAAATAATCAGCAGATTAATGATAATGAGAATCAGTGAGAGCTCACTGAGCTCCAGAGCAGCTCATATCTGGTTTTCTCCAGCATCAAGGTGGTGATGTTCAATCTGACATTTTTAAAGGCAGAATGGTAAAATGTACTGATCCCAGTGTCTCAGATTGGATAAGTTACTGGTTTTCTTCAGTCACAGAAAACTGATCTCTCTGGGTTGTGGACACATTATTCTAGTTTTTCTTACTAAATCAATGTTTTGTCTTACGTGTTTTGTTAAACAGAGCAGAGACTTGTCAGCTGCAGAGTCATAAACACCTTTAAAATTTTTAATCAGAGGGATCAGGAAGTCGTCAGACCTGCAGGAAGTGACGTTAAACCTTCTTCTGGGTTTTTATAAACATCAGCAGGTTTAAATTTGAAGCAGCTCAGTGTCACATCTGTCTGATCTATTCATCGGCAGACTTTAACTGTTAATGAGGCTTTGACTGGATGACGTCATTTCCTGAAGGAGGTTTTTCCTGCCTGTCACCAAGTGCTGCTCATGGTGTTTGTTGGGTCCCTTTAAATAACTTTATACAGAGTCTGGTCTGGACCTGCTCGATATGTAAAGAGCCTTCGGTAACTCTTATGATTTGGCGCGATATAAATAAAATAAATTTGAATTTGAAATTTAAAGCCGAGCTGATTCCAGCTGTCGTTACAGATGTGTTTTTACTCAGTGTGTCCAGGTGTGTGTTTCTCAGGTGTGTGTTAGCTGCGGACCGCTGCTGATGCAATGACACTGACACCACCGTTAGCTTAGCCTGTTAGCAACCGCTCACACAAAGCACATGAAACAATTCACAAGCAAATGAACGTCCTCATCCACGGATCCACGTGAAGCTGCGACACCCTGTTCAGAAATGGACCGAAAGCAGCTGGATCTCACCGTCCTTACTGACACACTGCAGAAATCCGCCTCACGACGTTACCTAGTCCGCTCCAGCCCCGTTCCCCGGTAGGTAATGAACCACCCTACGAACTCCATTGAAAAAACTGCCAATTTAACTGTAAGTCTTAAACATGAACACATGGGTGGAAATCAAGCTAACATCTGAGAACGGGTGGCAAACATCATTCCATAAGGAAACCTCTGTAACATGTCAGACGTTTTCAGAGACATTTTAACACGTATCGCAGCCGTCAATGGTCCAGATGTATCTGTCCATCAGCACTAAGCTGCTCCTAAAAATTCAGATTTTCTAACGCTGGTTTGACTGGGCAGCTGTTACGATATGAAGAGTCGACCTATCTGCCATTAAGTCCCGTTTAATGTGTCCAGCGTGTTTGTCGATATGCACAGAATCATTAAATACCCATTTTTTGAGCGGAGTCATGCAGAACATTCAAGCAGCTAGCCGATGGAGCTAACCGAACCCCGTTAACTGACAGTCAAAGGATACAGGTCAGGTCCAGGTCGAAGCCGTCCTCCTGGTATCGCCTTTTATTTCTGCTCACGATTTCCTTGATTAAGGCAGCCATTCTCAGTGTCTCTGTGGGGTCCGCAAAAGTAGAAGAAAGTACGGAGAGACTGCCTGTGCCGCCGCTTCCACTATCCGGAGCCTCCGCTGTCTGGTTACCGGGGAGAGAAGCCAACTGGGACAGCTAGCCCGGAGCTAGCTAGCCACCAGCTCCCGATCTCCACAATTCAAAACTTTATCGCAAAAATATTTTCCCAAACAACAATAAGAACAAAAACAGGTCCCGACGCGTAAAATCGGCCCCGTTATCCGGCCTCCTCAGGTGCCACCCTGCGAGCTCCGGTGCGGCCAGAAGCTCTCCGGCCTGCTAGTTGACAAGCAGCCCGGCCGTCGGTGCTGTTTTCTGGGTCAGAACAAGGGGGCGTCGGGGCCTCCTCCCTGCTCCCTCTGTGGGCCCTGGTTTCCAGGTCCCCCACCCGGAGACAAAACCATCCACGGATCGATGTGCAGTGGAGATCCAGTCTCCGGGACGTCGGATGGATCCAGTCGCACTGTTCCCGGCCTCGGTGAGCAACGGAGACGCCGTGATTGGACGCAGACAGACGGAGAGAAAATCTCTCCGAGCGGTCTCTGACCGGAGGAAGAGACGGGAGCGACAAACTGTCACAGCAGCGTCAGGACACATCCGCTCTGCGCCTTCAAAATAAGGGTCTCAACATTCAATGGTTTATCTGTCAAACTCTCCTTTTCTTCTGAGGCTCAGTTCAGACAATAAAACACAAAATAAGGACAAGTTAAAAACAAACGGGCTAAAAAGTCCAAATGTCGTCATATTAAGTCAAGTCAAAATTTAAATTAGTCTTTTTTTCATTAACAATTTTTAATCATAACTTTTATTCTTCCTCCCATACAAAGAATAATAACTAATAATAAGAGTAAAGAAATAACGATACAATAATTACACAATAATTACAAAAAAACTTTTAAAAAAATTTAAAATAAAAAATATATATAAACCCTGAATCACTAAAGCATGAAATCGATCATTTTTACATTTGACTCACAGGCTTGGATTGTAATTGGTGCAACGACAGAGAAATAGATAAATCATAAAACAAAGACCCTGACGGTGTAGATGATGGATGGGAGTACAGTTTATATCAATTTTGATAATGTTCTGTTATTTTGTAAAACCCTTCACTTCCTGCCGTTGCATGAATTTGGCTAACTTGACGATGCTACTTGTTAGCAGCCACAGCAGCTAACTGAGCTTCCTGAGCCAAACGCATCCTGTCAGCACACTGGGTTGCCAGGTTCACATCTCATTATCCTCCCATTCAAAACCTCCATCACAAAAACCCCAAAATAATATCCGCGGGAAAAATGGAAAACCTGGCAACCAACAGAGTCTCACTGACATTACATAATCACCCCGCGGCCCCAGAGAGCAGTGCTTTAATTTATCTGAATTTTCACTATTTTTCGGTTTCCCTGTTTATCTGCTCTGAGACAAATCTATGACCTGGAACTCAACCTTGTGTCAATGGAAACACTGATGATGAAGAGATGTGGTTGTAGTGATGATGATGATGATGATGATGATGATGAAGATGGACTCTATCCATCCATCATTTATACCTTAAATCCGTCTGGGTGGCGGGGCCTGGAGCCAATCCCATCTGCCACTGGGGTGGCGGGGTCTCACCTGGGCAGGTCACCAGTCTGTCACAGGGCTGACCACACACTCTTGCATTCAGTCACCAGTTCAGCTGCAGGTCTTTGACTGTGGGAGAAAGCTGGAGAACCTGGAGAGAACCCACAGGCACAGGGAGAACATACGAACTCCACACAGAAGGGCCCCAGGCCCGGGAATGTGAGGCGACAGTGCTAACCGCTGTACCACCATCAGGAAGTTATTCACTGTGTTTCATCGCCACCTGCAGGACTGATGTGCAGGGTTCTGATATATATATATTAAATGAACTACGTCCCTTCACTCCAGACCGGCAGGTGGCGGCGGTGAGTCCGGCCTCCGGTGAGACAAGCCGCGCCACCGAGGAGAGGACCGCGGAAGTGCCGCTGCCTGACGTGACCGGAGGAGGTGAGTTTGTTACGTTTTACCAGAGAAACGAGCGGTTTCTCTTGTTTTATAAACGCGGGTTTAACGGAGCAGTCGGAGCTCGGCGGTCACTTACCGCCGGTCATATCTGTTGGTTTAACCGACGAGGAGCCGCTCCGCCACCGTCAGGAGCCCAGAAGGTCAAGCTAATGCTAAAATTAGCTGCTAGCCCGCACAGTGTTTTTCGGTTTTGTAATGAGGATATCGGAGGGTCCCCAAATGTGGTCCGAAGACCCCCAGCAAGTCCAGGAGGAGGTCCGGGAGTCTCCTGGGGAAAGATGAAGAATAGTTCCGTTACTCGTTTTGGCGACAGTCCCGGTGTCGAATTCAGTCACTGTTGTGAGCGTCCCACCAGACTCTGTTTAAAAATCAGTCGATTTATCATTTCATCGCCGTAAGAGTGTGTGAAATCATCCTTCAGAGGCCGCGTTTTAATTCGTCTTCCTTTATAACGAAGGCCGGTTTCTTCTGTTAGTGACAGGCCAACATCTGGTATTACTTCTTGTTATAAGCACAAAGCTGTCAGACCATGACTAAACACCATAAACTTCTCAAGGAGCCCTTCTTGGATCGGGTTGAGTACAAACAACATCAGCGACAGTCGAGGGACTGTCATCAAGGGAAGGTTTCACCAAATTCCATATAAAAATGTGACAAATATTTGTTGTTCATCTGTGTATGAGAAATTAAGTAACAGGTTGGATAAAATGAGAAAAAATGCTGAGTCCAAAACAACAAAAGCATTTGTCACAATAAGAATATTACTTATCGTACTTTATAGTTGGTATGTAGATTTATTCTACTACATAGAGTCAAACCGAAAACATGGTGATGAGCTGTGTGTATGTTTTGTGGGACTGAAACAAACATGTATTGGAAATATATTCATTTAACTAATTTAATATCTGTTATGGAGCACTTTAAGTTTAAATGTTAAAAATCTTCAGTCCAGCTTAAACCATGTTGAGCTCATTTCTCTGACAGTGTGTTTCAGTGAGAGTACAGTGGCGTTACCTTGTTTGTGTTGTTGTCTGCAGCCCTGTGTGTTTCCTATACTCGCTGACTGTGACAATGGTGTTGAGGGAAGTCCCAGCTGAAAACATCGCCCGTCCTCTGGGCAGGAACGAGGTCATCGGCCTCCTCTTCCGCCTCACCATATTTGGAGCGGTCACCTACTTCACCATCAAGTGGATGGTGGATGCCATCGACCCCACCAGAAAGCAAAAGGTGGAGGCTCAGAAGCAGGTGAGATGGAGAGGTGCTCAGTGATTTCGATAAGTGATTGTAACCTAAATTAGTTGATTATTTCTGAATTGATTCATCCATCACATTAATTGATTTCTCTGTGAGGAAGATACTGAGCCCCCCCCCCACAAAGTTCCTCAACATCATGTGAAGAAGATCATGTGACGTGTCTGACAGCTCTGGGATTGTGTCTCCTTCAGGCAGAGAAGTTGATGCGTCAGATTGGTGTTAAAAATGTGAAGCTGTCAGAGTATGAGATGAGCATCGCAGCTCACCTGGTCGACCCGCTCAGCATGCAGGTAATGTCTGTACAAACTTTATTGATAGGACAGAGTGAGTGACAGACTACTGTGGATGTGCCAGGAAGGATGACACAGTAGTGAAAGGCTGTTTGTGGATCTGATGAGGTCATATAGAAACTAAAGAAACGTGTCGAGAGATCAGGGCAGGAAAAGTTTATTAAACTTAAAAATAGTTATAGTTTCTAACGTTTTATTTTGTTCTCAATTAGTTTGTTGCAAATGTACAGAAAGCAAGTGGAGGATCATGGGAAAAACTGGAGGAGAAACAATGAACTGATTTATTGATCAGCTGATCAACGGCTGGTTTCAGCTTCTCCATTGTGACAATTTGCTACTTAAATTTTCCTGTTTGAACTGTTGGACAAAACAAAACGTTTAAAGAGATAAATGTAACATTTCGAGGGAAAAATCAGCAGATTAATCAATAATCAATAATACTGTCGAGTTAAT
The DNA here is from genome assembly GCA_038496675.1 of Rachycentron canadum. Classification (NCBI taxonomy): domain Eukaryota; kingdom Metazoa; phylum Chordata; class Actinopteri; order Carangiformes; family Rachycentridae; genus Rachycentron; species Rachycentron canadum. Next base: position 20,023,512 of record CM076668.1, on the reverse strand, counting down.
GTGACTGACAGATCACCTGGAGAGACATCGCAGGTCTGGATGAGGTCATCACTGAGTTGAAGGAGACGGTGATCTTACCTGTTCAGAAGAGACACCTGTTCCAGGGATCCAGGCTGCTGCAGCCACCTAAAGGTCAGACACCATGAGGGAGAAGGGAGGAGGGAGGATCCTAAAGAAGCAAGGAAAAATAGAGACATGGACAAAAGAACCACTGAAGGAAGGAGGATGGGAAGAAGTGATTGAGGAGGAAGGATAGGAATTAACGGAAGGATGGAAAAAAGGAGAAGAGGTGAAGGAAAGGAGGAGGAAAGAAAAAGGGAAGATCCTAAAGAAGGAAGGGGAAAAAGGAGAAAAGAACCAGTAAAAGGAAGGACAGAGAATTGATGGAGAAGAAACGATAGATAGAGGGAAGGAAGGAAGGATAAGGGGAGGAGGGAAGTAGGAATGAAAGATGAAAAGAAGAAGTGGTAAGGAAGCATTGAAGGAAACAAAAAAGGAAAAATAACATTAAAGGAAGGAAGGGAATCTCCCAGTCTACAGTACTCAGTCTAGGCCAAAATACCAATGCTGTTGTCATGGTAACAGGCGTGTTGCTGTATGGGCCACCCGGCTGTGGGAAAACGCTGATCGCCAAGGCAACGGCGAAGGAGGCAGGGTTTCGTTTCATCAACCTGCAGCCGAGCACGCTGACAGACAAATGGTACGGAGAGTCCCAGAAACTGGCTGCTGCCGTGTTCTCATTGGCTGTTAAACTGCAGCCGTCAATCATCTTCATCGACGAGATAGGTGCAGTACACACACACACACACACACCTGTCAGTCACAGCGATTAATGGTGGAGGGCGGGGCTAACCAGATCAGGTGTGTGGTTCGTCAGACTCGTTCCTGAGGAGCCGCTCCAGCTCGGACCACGAGGCCACGGCCATGATGAAGGCCCAGTTCATGAGTCTGTGGGACGGACTGGACACTGACCACCACTGCCAGGTACCAGCTCGACCAGGTGTTCACACACGTTGATGATCAGAGAGGTTACTGATGCAGGACGTCGTCATAACAACCCTGTGGGTATGTGTTAGGTGATCATCATGGGAGCCACCAACCGGCCTCAGGACCTGGACTCTGCCATTCTGAGGAGGATGCCCACCAGGTTCCACATCAACCAGCCTGTACGCAGCAAAGCATGTGACTGAGATCAGGGTCATGTGACTGAGATCAGGGTCTGAGGCTGTTTGTGTGTGTTTCTGCAGAGCATGAGGCAGAGAGAGCAGATCCTGAAACTGATCCTGGAGAACGAGAATGTGAGACAGACACACACACTCATACACACTCACTCACACACACACACACACACACACACACACACTCTCACTCTANTGGTTGTTAAAGAATCAGATTGTATTGAAGTCTATGGGAAAATGTCCCTACTTCTCCTTGATTTATTAGCTCAGTAAACGTTTTCCTAATGAGTTTATGGTCTCAGTCTCTAGTTTTAAGTCTTCAATACAACATGATGTTCATTTTTTAAATGATGGTCCATTTAGAGGAAAATAGACCATGAAGCAGTCATCTCCACCACGATAAGAACAGAAATCATCTGACTGAGTGAAAGTCAGTTGAGAGAAAAGGGTTTTGTGACCCTTTCTGGGTCAGGACTCCTGGTTCTGCTTCAGATCCAGGTCTTTATGGTGTTATTGTCTGGTTTCATTGATCTGAGCATTGTTTTTCCTGCTGTTAGAGATGAAACTGGTTTTATCTGAGCAGCTCTGTCAGTGGTGATCTGGGTTCAGCTCAGGGTCACAGGGTTTTGTTGGACTGTGTTGAAAGAATGTGGATGAATGTTTGAACAGATTACAGAACAGCCAGAGAACTGTACAACTGATTTACAGCCTGATCTGCATGTTCCCATAATTCCTTGTGGTGCAGGCTCACCCGTTCCTAACAATCATTGTAACATAAACAAGTTTTTCTAAACAGCTATCATCAGGACACAACGTGATTCTGAACCCGATGCTTCCCATTGAGTTGAATTGAGTTCAAATGAATCCAGTCACGTTCTGGTCATTACAGTTGACAGACCAAACAAGTCCTCAGGACTCTGAATGCCCTTCAGACACCACTCTGGTCCCCCTGACTCCACAGGGTACAACCATAGACTGGATAGAAAATAAATGAACTTCATGTTATAGTGAAGACTTGAAACTAGAGACTGAGACCATAAACCCATTAGGAAAACGTTTACTGAGCTAAAAAATCAAGGGAAAAGTAGGGACATTTTCCCATAGACTTCAATATAATCTGACTTCTTCAAATCTAAAAGCCAAATTAAATGGATGCCAGTATGCCAGGTGAAGAGAGGACGTAAGCACATGGGACAGGTTTATGGTCCAGGTGAACTGCACCAGCTCACGAACAACCCATGTCAACCATCTTCCTGCTGAGGTTAACCAGGAAAAGCTTTAAGGCAGTGAGAGGACGTCACTCTGCTCTACAGTCATAACACAGTCCTCAGAGGATGAACCTTTCTGATTTTAGGTGTCATGTTGGGATGTTTATGTAATAATGTGTAAAGAAACACAGGTCGTACACAGCTCAGACCTCCTCTGTGACTCAGTCATACCTGCGGTCCGTCAGCCACCCAAAGGTGATGTTCCCCACGATGTCGATGACTCCCAGGATGGACATGAGGAAGGCGGCGTGCTGGTGGCTGACGCCAGCGCTCAGAGCGTAGGGCACCAGGTAAACAAAGGGGAGGCTGCAACCGCTGGCCAGGAACAGGAAGGACACAGCCATACCCAGGAAGTCCGGCAGCAGCAGGAAACGGTACTCCTTACTGGACAAGACGCCGGAGCTGAAACACTGCCTCCTCTTTTCCTGAGGGGTGGGGTTTCCCAGCAGCAAGGGCAGCGACGGTAAAGATGAAGGTGAGGATGGTGGTGATACACCTGGGGGCAAAAGGCTGTCCCCAGATTCCAGGGACAGTTTCACTGTGAGTTCAGCGTCCTGCGACGGGGCGTTACCTGCACCAGGAGACAGATGATGACGATGATGAATCAGAGCTTTTTATTGGAGAATTTTGGGTTATTTCCTCTTTCGCATTTTAAAACAAGTCGAACAAAGAAGAATCTTTTACCTGCGTCATCCCCAAAACAAGTAACATCAACAATCAACATGAAGTACAACCTTTACTTTTCTGTTTGAACCCCACGTTCACTCCTCGTCACCTCTGGTCCTGGTTCTGTACAGGGACTGGTCTTTACAGAGTCCCGTTGGCCTCTAACAGACCTGAAACTCATACACATCACTGCTCCTCACCACGTTTCCCCTCCTCCATCAAGTCCCGCTCCTCCGCCTCCTCCTCCACCCCTCGCAGTGCGATTGGTCGAAGCAGCGCCCCACAGACACAGAGGTTGGCGACGAAGGCGCTGAGGACGAGCAGCGCCCCCCTCCACGAGTACAGTTCAATCAACAGCTGCACGGCTGGAGCCAACACGAAGGTCCCGATCCCGCTGCCTGACATGGCGATACCATATGCCAGCGCCTTCCTCCGCCGGAAGTAACAGCCCACCATGGCGATGGCCGGGGTGTAACACAGAGCGAAACCCAGACCTGGAGACAGAGGATGGTGAGACAAGTGACAACCTTCTGAAATGGGTGGACTGGTTCAGACCAGTTCAGACTAGTTCAGGCCTGTTTAGACTGATTCAGACCATTTCAAACTTGTTCAGACCTGTTAAGACCTGTTCAGACTGATTCAGACCTGTTCAGACTGATCCAGACCGGTTCAGACCTGTTCAGACTGATCCAGACTGGCTCAGGCCTGTTCAGACTAATGCAGATTTGTTTAGACTGATCCAGACTGGTTCAGACCTGTTCAGACTGATGCAGACCTGTTCAGACTGATCCAGACCGGCTCCGACCTGTTCAGACTAATCCAGACTGGTTCAGACCTGTTCAGACTGATCCAGACCGGTTCAGACCTGTTCAGACCTGTTCAGACCTGTTCAGACTGATCCAGACCTGTTCAGACCTGTTCAGACTGATGCAGACCTGTTCAAACTGATCCAGACTGGTTCAGACGTGTTCAGACTGATGCAGAGAGGTTCAGACCTGTTCAGACCTGTTCAGACTGATGGAGACCTGTTCAGACTGATCCAGACAGGTTCAGACCTGTTCAGACCTGTTCAGACTGATCCAGACCGGCTCAGACCTGTTCAGACCGATCCAGACCGGTTCAGACCTGTTCAGACTGATCCAGACTGGTTCAGACCTGTGAGGACTCCCAGGCTGAAGTACAGCAGCTCCAGACTGGTGGTGAAGGAGCTGAGGAGGAGGCCACAGGAGGAGAGGAGTCCACCCGTCATCACGGCCGCCCGGCAGGACCATCGATTACCAACCAGACTGCCAACAGGAGCTACACACACACACACTGTCAGATTCTTCTGCTGGTTTTACAGGATCTACTGGAACAACTTCTAGGGTTTCTAGTTCTACTGTAGGTCCACACACGCACACTGGTCTGGGTGGTATCTCTGTCCCTATAGTCCCCGTCCTGGTCTGAGTACTGTGCTCCTGGTCTGGGTGGTGTCCTGGTCTGAGTACTGTGCTCCTGTTCTGGGTGGTGTCCTGGTCTGAGTACTGTGGTCCTGGTCTGGGTGGTGTCTGTGTCACTATAGTCCTGGTCCTGGTCTGAGTACTGTGGTCCTGGTCTGGGTGGTGTCTCTGTCACTATATTCCTGGTCCTGGTCTGAGTACTGTGGTCCAGGTCTGGGTGGTGTCTCTGTCACTATAGTCCTGGTCCTGGTCTGGTACTGACCACAGAGCATGGTGGTGCAGTCGACCAGGCTGTGGATCCAGGCTGTAGCTGAGTAATCGGCTCCGAAATGAGACTGAAACTCCACAAAGAAGATGGAGACACACCTGAGAGAGAGACAGGTGAGAGAGACAGCAGCTGAGTCAGTGAAGGGGTGGAGTCAGCAGAGGTGTGGCCAATGGAGGGGAGGGGTCTGTCAATTATTAGCCACTCCCCTTTGGTTTGTTTGCTGACAGACTGTTTGTCCAGGTGTCAGAGTCTCAGACCTTCAGCTGCTCAGTCCACAAACTGAGGGGTCACTGAGGTCCTCCAGGAGGTCTGTCCCTCTCTGTCCCTGACTATGAGGATTGTCCCTGTCTGAGGACTGTCCCTGTCTATGAGGACTGTCCCTGTCTGAGGACTGTCCCTGTCTATGAGGTCTGTCCCTGTCTATGAGGACTGTCCCTGTCTGAGGACTGTCCCTGTCTATGAGGCCTGTTCCTGTCTGAAGACTGTCCCTGTGAGTCCCTGTCTATGAGGACTGTCCCTGTCTGAGGACTGTCCCTGTCTATCTCTGTCTATGAGGTCTGTCCCTGTCTGAGGACTGTCCCTGTCTATGAGGTCTGTCCCTGTCTACGGGGACTGTCCCTGTCTGTCCCTGTCTCAGGACTGTGCCTGTCTATGAGGACTGTCCCTGTCTGAAGACTGTTCCTGTCTGTCTCTGTCTATGAGGTCTGTTCCTGTCTGAGGACTGTCCCTGTCTGTCCCTGTCTGAGGACTGTCCCTGTCTATGAGGTCTGTCCCTGT